>JAOYMR010000016.1:1302803-1337399 GCA_025802075.1 Tenebrosternarchus preto | reverse complement strand
AGAGAGAGAGAGAGAGAGACAGAGAGAGAGAGAGAGAGAGAGAGAGAGAGAGAGAGAGAGAGAGAGAGAGAGAGAGAACTTCTTGTAATTAAGCAATTTAAAATGTAATGAAGACTGCTCTTTTAGTTTCATAGCCACTTCATTAGTTTACCTAGGTACTTAATAACTTAATACTTAATCAAGCCTGCAGAATGGGACAAGTGCTTTGGTTTGGATTTCAGATAAACTTGAGCAATACACTCTCCATTACAGTTCATTCAGCTGGTGTCAGTTCATGTGTCAAATAGGCATTATTAAAAACCTGAACCAAAGGGCCAATAAAACTTTGACACCTTAATTCAATTTTGAAGCTCAGACCCATTCTGAGAGATGGAGGTGTGGGATTATTGTGGACAGCATGGTTGGTTGGGTGGATTACAAAATAACTAACTACAGAAAAAAAAAACTTAAAATAAAAAAAAACAACTTTATTGCATTGTAAGTCTTGGACTAATCTGCACTGCTTTCTGCACTGACTCTAAACACACACACACACACACACACACACACACACACACACACACACACACACACACACGCATGATCATTACACAGAAAGAGAGATAGGGAGAGAGAGAAGCCATTTGTGTATGTTTGTGTGTGTGTGTGTGTAGACCACCAGTAGAAGCTTTCTCCCTCTTTCTCTCTCTTTTTTTTTCTTTTTGTAAGGGCAAAGCCACATCCCAAAATGCCACTCAGCCAGACATGCCCAGTGCTTCAGGTGACCTTTGACCCTACAAGGATCTTTTTGTTGATGGACCACCATTCGACTGACAGTTCAAAGTGCTGAAGGCTATTTGACGAGCCCTCTTGGCAGGCCTCTGGAGGCCAGGATGCATTGCCTCTTGCAACATATCACTTCGAAGTCAGACCACTTCCAGTTAACATTGGGAGAGACAAAGAGAGACTTGGAACAAATAGATGTACATACTAATAGTTGTGATGAAGAAAATAAAGGGGTTTTGAGCCCAAATTAAAACAATGAAATATTGATCACATTAAAAACGTTTAGTTCTGTGATGTTTCATACTAATGTTTTCTCCCCAATGATGAACTATTTGTAATTTACAGGTAATGTCTGCATTTCAATAAGTTATATAAAACAATGTTTTGTGAAAAAAATATTGTGAGTAATTCTATTTGGTTATCCTAATCATAACCATTAACCAATCCATCTTAATTCATTTGCTTCACAAGTTTTATAGAAAATAATTACAGTACAGTGTTACAGAAGGAACCTCATGATTCAAATCATACACATAGTGCCTTCAGAAATGTAACTGTTTTATACTTTCCAGTAACTGTGACTGAAATAGTGACATATTGCAAAATTAATAGTGATATTCTGTAGAATTCTACAGAATAAAATTATAATTAAATTTGAACAGAATTCTATTTTGATTTGTTTTTCATTTGATGTGTAGCAAACACAACTGGTTGCAGCAAACATTTCCACATGGTCTGTAAAAAATGAATGAATGACAGATCTCAGATTCTGCCACTGTTTGATAGCACAACTGACAACACAGGCTAAAGATTTTGGATTTGGACCTACTGTATTTTAATTCACCACTCACCATAAATATGGCACATATATATAACTGCAGTTATATCTATTTATCTGTTGCGCTGAAACGACAAGGCTAATTCCTAGCAATTCCTTTTTCTCAACAACTATACCATGATTCATCTGTCTCATAATGAATGGCCATCTTCCTGTCATCTCTGGTTCTCTGTTTCGATTCATGCATTTTTAACTGAGATTAAATTAAAATGCACTATTTAAGGGCACCATTAATGAGACTGTTCCTAAAATAGCTGCTCTCTCTTTCACTCATTTCATTCTTTCACCCTCTTACACACATATTCTGACCCAGTTGTGTTTAAAATAAGTTATGTCAATCCATCATCAGATTTCTAAGCTGCATAGTACAACAAAGAAATGTAAAAAAAAAAATGCATGTAAAATCAATATTTAAGTGAACTAATGAACAGAATTAACTGTATTACAACTGTTTAATACTTTTAAACAAACATCAGTAAAATGTAGTGTAATGACAACTGTGGTTTGTGTGATTTTTTTGTTTTACAGATTTATTCTTCATGTGTAATATTCATAATGGTTTCCACACACAGCATCATCTTTATCTTCATCCTCATCATCCTCATGGTTTCTTTTATATTCAGGTGGGCAGAAACAGAATGAGCAACATGAAACACATACACTGCTTGTCATTGCTTTATCTTAACATTTATTTCTTGTAATATCTTTTTAACAAAGTGGCAATGTAAGATATTTCGTTGATCTTTTTTTCCACTTTGGCTTTTGCTGACACCTAATTTTGAGACATGAGCTTTTAGCAGCTTTCATTTTTGTCCCTCAGACTTGTTTCATTTCGTAAAAACCTTCCTGACAGAAGCAGCTCTCACTGCTACCTGAACGTTTAATGCTGACGTTGCGTAGAAAAACCGTCATCTACAGCTCCGCTGCTGTCCTGTTTACGGCGGTGCTTGGCCTTAGATGAACGCGTGCGTCTGCTCTGGGAGAGTCGTCTTCACCAAACTCAAGCTTTCCCTGGAACAGAAACCTCGGTTCTAAATGCTAGTGATAACAACTTGGAAATGGTGTTCGTGAAATATCTCAGACATTCTGAACAAAGAAGAAACATGACAGATGCATACAAAAGTCCCAACCAGCAAGTCTCACTAAGTAAATACAGACTGGACTTCTATAATGTAGGTGTAATGTTGATATATTGCAGTAGTTCAGCAGACCACTGTCTCTCCTACTATAGGTTACTCAAGTTTTGAAACTAACGATTAAGTGACTTCAGCCTCCAGTCTCTTTCTTCCCATTTCTCTATGCTTAAATGTTCAAATATAAACCATTCATGTTCTGTCTCATTAAACCCTGAAGTCGACAGCTGAAATTGTCCAATTAAAAGCTCTCCCTCACTCACTCTCTGCATACGCACACACACGAACACACACACACATCTCCATAATTAATGGCGGCTCAATGTTGGCATTTAGAAAAGAATGAATCAGGTCACTTAGTATCATGTACCTGTTCTAAGACCAGTCAAATCACACCATCATAACCTGACTAGGACACCTTTGTGTGTGTGTGTGTGTGTGTGTGCATGAGAAACATAACTAGAGAGACCTAGATAATTATGATTAAACTGCTATAATTTGTTTTCTAGGAAATTTCAGGAAATTAAAAGTGACCAGTGATTAATGATTGAACATGTGGCATCCTTTTCCAAGGACAATACATCTAAACACATGGAAAAAGTCAACAAATCCTCAAATCGCACAGCTCCTCCCATCAATTATGATTTGATTAGCAGCGCTAACGTAAAGTGGCCTGTTATGATTATGATTTGTGTCGTCATTGTGCCTGTTACAAATCTCCTACTCTCAGCTATGGAAGAAAGCATAATGTTTACCCCACGAGACATCAGGTCACCACGTCAACGCAGTGGTTTGTGTGTTGCGTCAGGTTGCACTATTGCATTATGCAGGCGAAGCCAAACACAATAAATCACTGATGTTATTATGTTTATCTCGGACAGCACAGTCCTGCTGGAGCCTAGAATGAGCACTAATGGTTTGTCATTGCTTAAATACCAAAGTATTAAGATATTTCCATCTTTCACTCAGACACACATATGCATACACACACACACACACACACACACACACACAAAATCTCTAAATCTCTCTGGTAGTTGTTGCTCCTTGACTGTTCATAGTCAAGATTCAAATGAGATATAACACTCACACACCCACACTAAGAATCTGATATTTATTATATATGAGGACATATATAAGCTTGTTAGACATCCCATTCTAAATTTCATGGGCATTACTATGGAGTTGATCCTTCTTTTGCACCTACAGCAAGATTTTTGTCTCTGTGGAAATTTGTGACAATTATGTCAAAGGAACATTTGGAGATCAGGCAACCAACCTTTCAGTTCACCCCAAATGGGGTTGATGTCAGGGCTCTGAACAGGCCATTGGAGTTCATCAAATCATGTCTTTGTGTTTCTTGCTTTCTTTATATGAGTATAGACATACTGTAACCGGAAAGGGTCTTTCCCAAACTGTTGCCACAGAGATAATAGAATTGTCTAAATGCCTTTGTATGCTGTAGTAAAATCATTATACTTCACCACAATTAAGGGATCTAGCGAAGACCTTGGAAAAGTACCTCAGGCCATGATCCCTCCTGCCAAACTGTACTGCTGTCATTATGTTATCCAGTAGGTAGCATTATTCTGGCATGCACCAACCCCAAATTCATCTATCAGATGAACAGTTAGAGAAGCATGATTCATCACTCCAGAGAACTCATTTCCACCCTTTCAGAGTCCAGCGGCGGTGTGCTTTACACCACCACAGCTGACTTTTTTTCTGTTGCACGTAGTGATTTTACTCTGTGCAGCTGCTCAGCTGCTGAAATTGTTTTCACAAAATTCCCTATGCACAAGCCTTGTGCTGATTCTGCTTTCAGAGGCAGTTTGGAACCACGTAGTTAATGATGTACTTGAAAGACGGGCAAGTTTTACACGTTAAACACCTCGGCACTTGGCAGCCCAAGGCTTTGAGTTCACATAGTCTACCACTTTATGTCTGAGTTGTTGCTGGCTGCTCCTGGAGGCCAGAGCACTTGCTGACTGGAGCAGTTCTAACAGGGCAGTTCTAGGCAAATGTTTGTCCGTGGAGATTGCATGGCTAAAGCCCTTGATTTTGCCTGGCTGGTGCCAGTGTGTGTAGCTCAAGAGCTTGAACTCAGTCATCAGGTGTGTCTGCATAGTTTTGGCCATGTTCACGTTCATGCACTGGGTTGACATAACCAGGAGTTTGGTTCCAGTTCCAAACCAACATTCCTGGCTCTGATATTAAGGTGCTGCAAAAGGCCCTTATTACCTGGGCAGGTGTTTAGATTAGGAATAAACTCTGAAGGGCAGTTCAAGTTTTGGTGATGTTGGGGTGACATGTTTGGTCTGGGGTGGAATCAACAACAAGATGACTGGTCTTAAGGATGGGGTGTGTGAAGTGTGAAGAAGTGGCCTCCACTAAGAAGGTGTTTGGATTACACTCCGATCCGAGTCAGACTGACCATCAGATAGGAAGGGTGTTGTGTATATGCTGAAGGACTTGAAACCAAGTTAAAAGAAACCATTTTCTCTCTTCTTTTACAAACAGGTTTACTATTTTCCTGGTCATCCCTTAATTAAAACTGTAGTGTCCCCTCATTTAACTGCATATCACACAACGTTAATACTGAGAAACTTACCACTGTGGATTCTTGATAGACTTAAACGCATTTAAATGGAGCAGTTCTTTAAAGCCTTCAGAAATTCCGTTGAATTTCCGTTGAATTTCTCCAGGAAACTTGAGTTATAGTAATGTCTTTTAACAAACCATTTGTTCTAGCAGGTTTTATTGATTTTGTTTGGGCAGGCATTTCTGAATTATTGGTATTTCCCCTGGCAACTGCAGGAATAAAACATGATGTGGAAAATGCATTCAAAACATGTTCTGATTAAATATAAAATACACAAAGTATTTCAAAACATGTTCTAGTTAAATATAATATGCACAAAGTGAAACTATACTATTATTTTTCTTATTTTTTTGATAGGACACAACCATTTTAAAAAGGTATGGGCTGGAAAAGCAGCAAACCTTCAATGTCAAATTCTCCCAAAGTGAACGGCTGATGAAGGTGTTCTTCTATTTGTAACATTCATGCCTTCATTTCCCACTTTTAAAGCCTCCTCATAACAATTTAAAATATGAGATAATATCCTGGTAGTCCATGCAGAGCAAACTGCTCAGCATTGAATTCATACTTGCAGTGTTAATCTGTGTCCAGCTGGGCCTAAATGAGCACCGTAGGTGTTAATTCAACACCACAGGCGTTTATTTAACACTGCGAATTTCGCTGGGTGGTGAGAATTGTTTGGGCCAAAGAAATAAGAAACTAATACGGGCTTTAATTGCTGTGGCCGCTGTGGGGTTGCATGTCTTGCTGTGGTCCCAGATCACATGTTCTGGAGGCACCCCAGGCTGTGCTTCATCATGTCCCCCAAACAAGACCTCAGCGTGATCTCGTTTGTGGCTGACCTCTGAGCTAAGACAAGTCACGATCACCAAGACGAGCAGGGTGCACAGGAACCTCACTCTGTGCCATGACATCACACACATAGATGATGCTTTTATCCAAAACTTCTTGCAGTCATGACTGAACACATCTTAAACAGCTGGGAGTTCTTGTTCAGTGCTATCTCGGCAGGGGCGGGGCTTGAACCTGCAAACGTCAGGAGTCTAGTTAAGCACTTTAACCACTAAGCTACCAGTCCCTGTGTGCTTTGGTAGCATGCTCAATGGCACATGGAACACACACACACACACACACACACACACACACGCGCACACACACACACACACGGTGTAGTCTAACGCATGAGGCAACTTGATCAGTGTGAGTGGTGCATAACAAATAAAATGGGGATGGTCTGTGGCACAGGATAAGTATTTATATACAATATTCTTATATTCTGCTGTATATGTAGCTGAATATGTAGTGTACACGTAGCATAAAATAATCACAATCGTATTGCAGAGCATACAGCGTGTGGGTGTCTCTGAGAGTGCTCGGAGCTAAAGCGCTGTTACTCCAGCCATCTGTGGCAGGGGACCACGACAGGCTGTACTGTCTCAGCGGGCAGGACACCACGCTTCCTCTCTTCCTGCTGCTGCTTAAGAAATGTGCTAATCAACAACAGGCACCTGCACAGGCTGGAGACCATGGAAACCACGGAGACCACGGTGACCAAGGTGACCACGGAGACCACGTTGACCACGGAGACCAGGGGCAAGTCTCACCACAAAGGGAAATGACTGTGACAAGGGACCACTAGAATGTCTTTCATGTAAAAAAATTTATTTTTTATTCTCTAGACGTAAAAGTTCTGCTTTTATGCATAAAAGGAGCAGTAGATCCTAAGCAAACAAGTTTTTATTCCCACTGGACCATGAATACACACTGATAGAGGATAAATATCACTCCTTTTACAAGAAAAACTGACCAACTTTTCTTGACATGCTTGATCTGCATTAGAGATCCTGTCATGCCTGAGATTCTGTTGGTTGAACTTTCATGGAGTATTGATTCCATATCTTATTCACCCGTGACACTTACTGAAGACCTTTGTCAGTAATTCTGTATTATTTGCAGGGTTACATTCACGTGTTCACATGCAAACTGCTCATCCCTGATTGGGACAGTACGAGCTGATGTTTCACTGGTTTGATTGGTTCTGTGAGACTGTAATTCTTGGGGTGTGTGTGTTATTGTGTGTTGTGTGTATCTTCACTCAGACAGATATCATTAATAACCATTTGCCCCT
The DNA here is from genome assembly GCA_025802075.1 of Tenebrosternarchus preto. Lineage (NCBI taxonomy): Eukaryota > Metazoa > Chordata > Actinopteri > Gymnotiformes > Apteronotidae > Tenebrosternarchus > Tenebrosternarchus preto. The sequence continues at coordinate 1,329,933 of JAOYMR010000016.1, read as the reverse complement.
GTCTGAGTGGCTCTGACAGTGAAGGCAGACCCTAAAATAAGACCATTTATACACTCCACTCAAACATTCATCCATCTATTGCTCCAGTCCTGCCCATTGTCTGTCCATCTCTCTTTCCTCGACAAGCAAGTTGTTGAAAATACACACCCACCAACACACACACACACACACACATGCTCACACTCTAGATGATGTCACGCCCCACTTAAACCCAACCCACTTGCACATCCCTCATTTCTGTTCCCTCTGCCTTCTTCTCTGTCTCCTCTCAGTCTCTCAGACTTTATTCAGTAATTGGAACGCTTGAAACTTGTCAGGAAAATAGAAATGTATTAGTCAGCTGCAGCAAAGTGTCTATTTTAAAGCTGCTTTGACATATTCAAGCTTTCATACAAACATCCAACATTGTAGACAAATTTCCACATCTATTGCTGTTGCCACCATGTGCACCACAAATTAAGTGTTAGCTATTATAGAGTGATTTCTGTTATATCAGCGACAAGTTTACATTTCTGTTCACTAGACTCTATGAGTATGAAGATCAAGAAACATGGAATAAACAAAGCGATAGAGCAGGCATACATAATCACATCACTGCCTGCTGCTTCCCAACAAAAGTCCAGCTTGGTGTAAAGGAGGCCAAAATTTTCAGCCCTATAAAGGTTTGAAAAACAATGCAGTATCTTACGCTACTGGCCCTACACGTACTGGTCCCACACGTACTGGCCCCACACGTACTGGCCCCACACGTACTGGCCCCACTCGTACTGGCCCCACGCGTACTGGCCCCACACGTACTGGCCCCACACGTACTGGCCCCACACGTACTGGCCCCACTCGTACTGGCCCCACACGTACTGGCCCCACACGTACTGGCCCCACTCGTATAGGCCCCACTAGGTGGCCACAGTATTTAGAGAGGCAGTGGATTAACAGTGGATGTGAAAGTGGTAACGCTGTGCACAATACTGTGACCTAATGTTTGCAGTTTATATTCCTGCAAAAAAGAGAGACCAAACTCCAAAGGACACTGCTGTTGACATTCTTGTTATGTAGTATTGCTTATTTTTTGATCATCTTGGCTTATGCTCTCAAAGCTGGATGCTGGACAGAAAATCAAAGTTATGAGAAAAATACAAAAATAGAAGAGAGTAATGGTCTGACTCCTGAAGGGACACAGGGAATCAAAATTTTGTTGGGGCTTTTTTATTTTCCAATGTAGAATGTTCACTAATATCTTTACCAAAGATAAACTGATGATAATCAATAAATCTGTTTAAAATATAAATCATTTTCATAATTTGTAATTTGTAAACGGGATGAAGAAGTGATGTCTACTGAGGATGAAATTAACAAGTCTTTTTAAGACGTGACCAGTCATCTGATTGGCCATTCAGTTTTACTGCATTAACCAGTCTTACTGATGCCATAGAGATGAATCCCTGTCACTCAATATTGATTGAAGGCACATTGTAGTTATGATATGAGCTCTAGGCAGTGGTTTGTGTACTGAAAGAAAGCAGATGCAGAGATTGATTGAGACTGAGCGTGATAAAAATTTTGAGAGATTCAGAAGGCGCATACAGTATGTTAAAAGATGCACATCTCTTATGCACACGGTGATGCACTTTACCTATAAACATAAAAAAAAGGCGTGATCCTCTTTCTCTACATGGTTTGAGCTGAAACTGTGTAGGGGTTGCCTTCCATGGGAACACACTTTTAGTAGAAATGGTAACTCCGTTAAATAAACACAAACGTTCTAAAGAGCAGAGCTGTGTAAATTGTCTATCTGCCCAAATAGACTCACTCCTTATTTAGGGGGGATCAAGCACAAAACACTGGTATACTTATCTCAAATAGTGTTTCAGTAAAGGGGATGTAAATATGCTGTTTGGACGGTCTGAGCACATTTGAGGACCTAGTCACATTGATTAGCTCATAGGGGGGCCCGCTGGTCTCAGGGTGAACCCCTGGAGTGTGTGTGGACTAATCCACTGCTAAAACATCACGTTGCCATGCTGAGTTTCAGCTGCAGTTTACGCCAGTTTAACGGGGGAGCACGCCTTTAACCAATGGGGGAGTGTGCCTTTAACCAATGGGGGAGCATGCCTTTAACCAATGGCAGCATTTGTTGTTTAGCTCAAGTTCAGGTCCACAGAACATAAGACAGTTTCATACTAAAGTGGGAAATCTGTCTTGCTTTGTCAGTCACTCTAAGAGAAACAGTTTTTTTTTTATAATGGTTGCTTTTTTAATGATAGGTTTTTAAGGTAAATGCAAACACTTTTGAAATAGAATATAGAAATATCCATTCCACGTTGCATCATGTAGAACTTCTGGTAGCCCTTGCAGTTTTTATTTCATGATTTATGCACGTGTGGGTGGTCTCTGCTTTCCTCTAACTGTGTTTTTGGATGTTTTCCCAAACCGTGTTTTATTAATGTTGCTGAATATTACAAACTGAGCATCTGCACCATGGGCCAAGGTAGATGTGTGTGTGTGTGTGTGTGTGTGTGTGTGTGTGTGTGTGAACAAGAGAGTGATATCAAGAAAGGGGGAGACTTTTGATAGATGTAAGACAGGTAAGATTCATCACTTAAGCCCTATTTACCATCTGTTCCTAGGCCAGCAATGTTGGCTTGAGCTTCTCCACTCATCATCCACATTACCTCAGCACTCACCTTTCTTTCTTCCCCGTTTTGCTGTTATGTTGTGTGTATGTCTAAATACGTAAGTCAAAAAGTAAGTAAGTAAATAAATAAATATAAAAGAAAGATTCTTAAATCAGGCAAATCTAAGAATCGTTGTCTTGGTTCTGCCTTTCCCCCTTTTTAAATTTTTTTTTCTAACATATATTTAGCTTTGAATACAGCGGATTATGTGTTCTGTCTATTTTCAATTGCAAGTATTTCCCATTGCATATTAGCATATTCAGTTTTGCTCTATTTGTGATTAATGCTTTAGTGTTCCTCTGTCATTTGTACTGTTTCCTGTTAGTCATGTTTGGCTGAGTATTACCCTCAATATAGTGGATTCATTATAGTTGCAATCAATATAGTTGCTTCATTACTGTCCATATCTTATATAGTACAATGACAGGGAAATTCTGTTACATTTCTGTTGTCCAAACTGTATACAGTGGATATGACAATTTTATATATTATGTTTAAATTATGTTATTAATATTATTTTTAAAATGCTGTTAAGTCAAAAATAAACACCAAACCTCAATACATTAGAAGCATTTAGAGACTGAAAACAATCTTCATCTTAACACTGGTCAAGAGAAAAGGAGAGTCCTGACAGTCTTGGGAAAAGAAGCCGTGGGTCTTTGACACAGTCCTGACACTGTCCTTTACTCAGAAGGCTGTGATTCCAGTTTCTATGGCTACATCTATTCCATGTGCACCTAGCGGCGAACCTTAGATGAATGAACAAATTTATCAGTAAATCACAGACTAGGTTTATATTTGTTTGGGCAGTAAATGTTTAGTTGATGTTGACAATTTGTTTCTCTTAAGTTTGCTTCTGAAAATATTGCGGAGTTTTCTACCACTGTGGTGTTCACCCCGCCTCCCCATTGAGGTGACCAATGAGAGCAGCTCTCATTAGCATATAAAGTCAACCCCCCCCACCCCCCAAAAATGACATTTTCTCCATAGTGTAGAAAATAAGGGACTAGAACACACCATAGAAATCTGAACTTTTTATTTATTTAATCTTTCAAAGGGCGCAGAGATCTCATGTTAAATGATGAAAAAAGGATAACATCTATCTTCTTTAACACATCTATTTATGAAACTACAGATTTAAATGATGCACAAATACATTATATTTATGGCATTTGGCAAATGTCTATTTTGTGTTAATGAGAACATATGACTGAAGTGTCTGTGCTTCGTCCAAGAATGCAAGTTTATGAATGATAACAGCAAATATTATCTGGGTCGTGACTTCCTGGGGTCTGGGTTTTATTAAATGAAGAAAACAGGAATTCAGTGTTTTTACACTTTCTTTTTTTTCTCTTTGGTATACAAGAAACTTTGATGACATTTGACAATGGTGTAGCAAAATTAAACCCCACTGCAAACTCGTTGATGCCTATATAGACCAATGACGCCACTCCTTACAACCTGTGTCCTTCCCTTACACAACTTCCTACAGTGTAAACAAGCACTGACGTCTGTGTTGCCTGTATTTAGACGTGTGTTCAGAATGAAAAGCTGTGGGTGCATCACACAGTTGTCTGCCCACACCATTTTACCTGTTCCAGCAGTATTTGAACTTTCCAAGTTCTGTCTCAATACCTTCAGGGAGGAAGTAGCATGGATGAATCAGTGTATGCTATTCACATAGAGACATGCACGTGTGTGTTTGTGTGTGTGTGTGTGTGCGTATGTGTGTGTGCGTATGTGTGTGTGTGTGTGTGTGTGTGTGAGAGAGAGAGAGAGAGAGAGAGAGAGAGAGAAGGAGGACAAAAAGAGAGCAGCAATACTGCATTCGAATGACATTTTGGGCCTGACAACAAATGGCCTACTATGACTTTGTCCACCCTTTTCTGCCCGATTTGGATAGCAAACACAGAGCTTGTCAAAGCAGTCAAACCGCACACAATAGTCATCCAAGCTTCTGTCAACAAATGCCTGACCATAAATGACAAATGAAGTGAAATAAATAAATAGATAGCTATCTAAATAAATAAATAACTCCAGCTTCCTCTGAGCTAACACATTCCCCCCCAAAAGACTGACAGGTGTGGCAACATGGGATATGAGGTATGAGTCACTGAACAGGCACAGAAACTCCCAGCAGGCAGGCACTGCAAAGGAGGCACAGTCATTGAAACTTCCCAGCTTTGTAAAAGTTTATCTAAAAAAAAAGGGAAAAACTAGCTGACTCAAATGAATAGTAGACTGAATTACCGATTGGTGAAGGTCAGACCTAATAATTTTGTTTTGTTCATATCATGAATTATTAATGAGGCCTTCACTCAGCTAGGCGCAGTTGAAGGAAATGTCAATTCTTTCACACAAAGGGAGAATGCATGAAAAGGAGAGAGGCTTTGGTAGATTATGTTACTGGATACTGTTTCAGGTTTGCACTAGGAGACATCCTAAGGGAACACTACAGTGAATGGTGACAGATGTTGTTTTTTTTTTTTTTACTTTTGCTTAGTCTGTTTGCTTCCAAACATTACTGCCACATTGGAGATTATATAACGATTATAGTTATATATAGTTATTGCATCACATATATAATTGTTCTATACATTAAATGTGCTGTGCACTCTTGTTTTACATCATGTAACTTAAAAGATGATGACTGGGCACCAATCGAAGGGTTGTCAATAGGTGTCGGTTCATTACCAGCAGAAAGGTGTTAATGACATACATAGTGTTTAGAAGGAAACACATGCCATTCATACAGGAGAGGCTGCTTCCAGTCATGCCACAAAAAACAGTGACACCAAAAGCATCAGGACTTTGACCATTCGCCCAGAGGAATCAGATGGCAGGGAAGCCCCAGAACACGTGGAGCTGCTCCATCGTTACATACGGAGCTCTCCATAAGTGGGATGGTGGCCTCCTGGGACTACGGAAAAGCAAATATGATGTGAAGAATCACAATGGCGTCTTTCACTCAGAGGTGCTTAAAATTGGCAACCTGGACATGAAACTAATCAGGCTTTGCCAAAATATGAAAAACAGCAAAGGATAAAAAAGTGTTTAAATTTTTCAAAAATGCAATGACAGCATAAAAAGGTCCTTCTAGATTCTTCTGTGGAGCTTCTTTGCCCAGTATGGAGTGCAGCCCAGAATCAGCATGAACTAATACAACTCTGACGCAAAGCACAATCAAGGCAAATCAGCACAAAAAAAAAACCCTGTGCTGTACTTTCCACACAGATTTCTCCCTCACAGCCAAGTCCAAGTGGTTGGCTTACATTAGCAAACACAAATTAGGTAGTGAAAATGTGCCTACCTAGTTGTGAACATGTCTGTACCCTGTTCAACAATGCTGTATGGCTGTTTGCAATAATATCGTATTGCCAGTTAAGTAGGCTACAAGATGACCAAAATTAAATAAAAGTGTGTGTGTAGGTGTGTATGTGTGTTCTGTCGTATTATTTTGCTTTTTTAATCCAAGCTCATTAACTGAGGTGTGAGTATATATTTTAACCCACTGAGTGTGTGTGTGTGTGTGTGTGTGTGTGTGTGTGTGTGTGTGTGTGTCCATTTCTGGCCACAGGAGGCTAATTGGCAAATGGCATTTAACACACAGTTTTGGATGAACTGACAGACACAAAGCACTGTGTGATATTACCACACATAGGCCCACTTAGCCTAAGGGTACCAGCAAAATGACGACTCATTCATTCATACAAAAGGAAACAACCCTTTCATATGGGAAGTATATGCGGCGTTATCTCTTCAAACAGACCTACACTGTGTACATTAATATAAACAGGCACAGAGTTCAAAATGGTGGGTAACAGGCAACTCTGTCATAAAAATACAGGAACAGACAGAATGAACACAAAAGTATTACACACGAACAAAACAGTTGGATATTAGGAGAATGGCTCAGAAAAGCAAAGAAATGCAAAACTTTATTAATTTCATACATTGTGCAAACATACGTTACATTGTGTCCTTAAAGGTTCTATATTGGGACCCATACTTTTCTCTTCACATATGTTTCCAATGGGTTTTATTTTTGGTAATATAGTATCTCTTATCATTGCCATACAGACAAACAGCTGTACCTGCCTTTTTGTCATGGGGATATTAAGTCTTATTTATCTTGTGGTGTCAAGTCAGTGTCAGCAGAGTCTTCTTCATCATCATCACAGCATTGCTACAAAGATACCACAATCTCTTTTGGACTGGTTTATAAAGAGGTGAAAGTATGGCTGTTGAAGAACTTTCTTCAGCTAAATGAGAATAAATTGGAAGTAATTATATTTGGACTGGAAGAGGGTATACAGAATATTCTATATAAATGTAAGTATTCTCACCAACATATCAAGCCATGTCACTCATAATTTTTTACTTATTCTAGTAATGTGCAAATGAGCACAACAGTAAAGAGTAGTTTTATCAATTAATTGCCATTCATTCCTTCCATGGATTGGAGATAGCAGTACATGCTTTAATGTGTCTGGAATTGATTTTTTTAAGGCATTACATGGTATGGCACCACAATACATCTGTGATTTGCTCTTCCCATTCTCTTCTAGAAAGGTCCCTTATATCCTCAAATAAATTATTGATTACATACAATCCTGAAGTCTCAATTAAAACTAAAGGGACTCTGTGCATTCTCAGAAGTAAACCCCAAGTTGTGGAATAATCTACCAATCAATGTGAAGTTCGATTCAACCACCGCAGAATTTAGATTTGGTCTTAAAACCTATCCCTTCTCCTTGGTCTCCAAGTGTGGCTGAATAAAGAATCCTTGTGACCTGGTGATTTTTTGTATTGTGATGTACAATACAGTTTTTGTGTTGTGTTGTGTTTTTGTCATTGTTGTCTGGTTAAATTTAATTACATTTCACTTTCTTTTTTTAACTTTTGTATAGCTCTTGATAAAACTTGATGTGAAAGTCAATGGCAAAGGCAATTTGGGAAACACTGTTTGGCAGAGGCTGTTTGGGAAAGGAAATTTGGCATAAGTGGATTGGGAAAGGCAGTTTGGCAGAAGCTGTTTGGAAAAGTCAGTTTTGTAAAGGCGGCTTGGGATAGGTTGTTTGGGAAAGTCAGTTTGGGAGAGACAGTGTATGAGAAAGACAGCCATGTGGATTCATGGAGGAATAAATAGGAGTCCACATGAGTGTGTGTATAAAGAACGCATGCGCTGTAGAAAACGGGCAGGAAGCCTAGCACGTATTTCTTTAGAGCGGTTTTATTTGGAGCTTTGTTTGGGCGACACGGGCACTAACCGCTCTGCACAACACGCACAGACAAAGACCGACGACTACAGTGACATGAACACGCTTAAGTACTCACACCCTCAACGAGACACAGGTGAAACGACTAACGATAACGAAGACTGACAACGAGACAGACAAACGCCACGCCCCACAACAAGCACACCGAAGAACAGACGTACACACTCACACAACAACCACGACACAAGAACACACCTCCACACGGACACGCCCACACAGACACGCGACAAGGGATGAGGCAGAGGCGGCAACCGTGAGTGTGGTTGTGCGCATGTGTAATATAGGTCTAGGCGTGAAGAATATGAGTCATATGATTTATGCGCACAAACACAATAAAAAGGTGTGAGTGTGGTGTCGTCATGCCAACCCAAAACACTCCTTGTGACCAAACCAGCAAACAGGCTCAGAAATAGACGTATCTGATCTACAGTGACATTTCAATATATAGGCATGTACATACAACCAACTAACCACTCGCATACACAACGAGAAACACAAAACACATCAAAAAGAGAAAGTAGTTACAGTAGTGTTGTTGATGTCTGTTTTAGTGTCTGCTTCAACAACATTTTCTGTCTCAACAAATACCAATAAAACACAATCTTTTGCAAGATTTCTCTAGTGTAATAGATAGCCTCAATGGTATGTGATCTGTCTGTCTCTCATTCACATTCATGGTCATGATTATTTTCTCTCTCTCTCTCTCTCTCTCTCTCTCTCTCTCTCTCTCTCTCACACACACACACACACACACACACACACACACACACACACACACACACACTCTCAAATACACTGAAGTTACAGATATGCATGATTTTATTGTGCTGTGTACTTAACATTTGGCAAAATACAAGTTTATATTAGTCATATGTTATTGTTACAATTAGTACTGTTAGGCTGAGGTTAAATAGACAAATAAATTCAATATTTTTTCAGTTCCTTTTGACTTTTCCTTTACCTTGTCCTCAGGTGAGGAATATCACCTAAGCAGGCAATTTGCCAGAATAGACTTGTGAGTTATGACAGATATTCAGTTAATCAGACAGTGTAATGAAGACACGTTAGCACTTAAATAATGCAAATTATGTAATTGTCTTCAGAAATAATAACATTTTTAAAGCAATCAGTAAAATGATTTCATTTGAAAATGATTTTTTTCAGTATGATCAAAACGGTAATTTCTCCTTGACTAACACTTCTTCTTTTTGCTGGTGGCTGAATGTTGATGAGTAAAATGTTCTAACCACACAAAGACTGCTGTCTGGTGTTCTCTTTCATTAATGTGCGTGGATTTTGTACTGCCTGTGCTGGACATATTCCACTTATTCATTGACAAACTTTACACCTTCACATGTAGCTATTTGACTCATTTGTTTATTAAAACCTGTATGATGGGAGTATGTCAAATATTTGACATATTTGACAGTATGTGGGTTTGTGAAGATTTTCAAGATAACGAGTCAAGTAAACTCTAACTTGAAGATGCCCCAGCTACCTCCATACAAACTAAGACATCTAACATGTGAATGCATACACACACACACACACACACACACACACACACACTTCACCAGACTTGAGTGCTCCAGGGGAGATAGCATTAGTTAGTCTCTTTCAGTGAGAATCACCCTTGTGTGTATGTGTGTGTGCACAAGCATGCTTGATGGAGAATCAGATGTGTATGAAATACCAAAAGCATCACATTCCTCTGTTTGTACTGACTGCTGTCATTGAGTGTTCCTTTCTCCCAGTATCTCCCATCATACGGAAATCTTCCGCAAATCCTTCCGTGTCCTCCTGCGTTCATTACGTGTGCAAACACCTCAGTCTACTACACTAATAAAGGCAAAGAGAGTCCAGTGTTTTGCAAAATGAGGAAGTGTTTTTGCTCCCTTTTGATTGCTCCAATTAACTGTTCATTTTAGCAAGAGACGCCACATGAAATCACAGGGGATCATTAAAATATAGCTGGTTAGAGTGTTTAACAGGTAACCCACTTCCTGAAACATTTGCAATAAAGTACAGGAAATTTAAAGGGCCAAAAAAGAATTTTCAAGTGCAACTCCATCTTGCACCTTGCTGAGGGTTGAGCAGTTTCCATGGGAACGATTTATTGCTGTGCCACATACCCCTATCTCTTTTGCTCTGTCTCTCAAGGACAACAGGATTGAATACTTTGGTATTTGTAATGTTAAAAATCTGTGTGGTGAAGGGGGGGGGGGTCTTTTTTTAAATAATCAAGTCTGTGTAGGCCCTCTGCCTACCTGTTAATGAACAAGATAAATGCTGGTTGACATTAAAGACTCAGGTGTAGCATCAGGTGTAGCTCATTTGACAGGCTGGCCATTATATTCCAGCAGGTATGTTCTCCAGGCACTCTGGATGAAAAAAAAACCTTCTGGTGCTGTCCACAGTAAGAAGCAGCATTCTTTTATTTTTGAGAGTTACAAGTGTTGTTCTTTTCAGCCTTATTCACTCCACCAGTGGAATTCTTACTAAGGTAACACTTTTTTGTTTGGCTTATCATTTTTACTTCACCTTTGCTTGGTATGAGAAAAGAAGGTAAGGTGTGTTTGTACAGGTTCATTCACATGGCTACTTAACATTGGTTAAAACAGAAGGACAGATACAGGTCTAAACATTACAGTCATTAGGAGAAGTTTACAACTAAGAGTTAAAAACAAGAAAAGTGAAGACTGTTCCCAGGGAAATTTAATTACAGGCACAACAGAAGTGATTTTAATCTGGATTTAATTGGGACCCGTCCGACGTCTTCTGGGAGATGGTCCCAGCTGTGTATTGTAGCAGCTAAAAGCTGCCTCACCACACTTGGCTCTGATTCTAGACGCAAACTGATGAGTCCCTATTGATCAGAAAGGCCTATGGGGCTCGCATTCTTCAAGCATATCACAAATGTATTTTGCCCCTAATCCATTTAGTGATTTATAGACAAAGGGTGGAACTCTGAAGTCTCTTCTATAGTTAAGTGGAAAGCACTGTAAAGATTTGAGGATTGGGATAATGTATTCTTTTTTTTTTTTGTGGTGGCGTTTAACATTCTAGCAGCAGTGTACCAACTGAGCTCAAGCTGTCTAATGGTCTTCTGGGGAAGGCTGGTAAGGAGTTCACTGCAATAGTCCAATAGTCCAGCCTGTTAGAAATGAAGGTATGGAAAGAAGCAGCCGGTTTGTTTACAGTAGCTGAAAAGAAGAGTTAAAGGCGACACGTGACCTTCTGAAAGGCATAAAGAGAGCTTGAATCTGCAGAACATCTCAACCATCCTGCTTAACACGCAGTTTCACCTTCAGAACATACGCTCTGTGAGTGGAGTTCAGTGGTAGCAGATCTCAATAGAACAAAAATAATTGCATCCCATTGTGCATATTTTTTTCAGCTTCTACTGCATGGTTTGTTTGAGTTTCTGTTTTTGTGTGGATATTGAGGGGTCGTAATGTGTATTAGACTGGCGTCCCTCAGTTTTGTTTGGAGCCTGGATGTCACTTTTGGAGATGAGTGGGGGTGAGGGGGGGGGGGGGTACCAGAAGAAACTGCTGAAAATTTTGTCCTTTTGAGTAAGAATTGCTTGATGTGTGTAAATATTAATGTTGTCATAAAGACTGTTAAGACCTTAAACAAGGTCAAAGTTTAATGCGCTGAAAACACGCGATTATAACACTGGAGTTTGGTATTGGCAGATTGTTACTTTACTTAAACTTCCAGTCATGTGATAAGGGTTAGGGTTAGTAACACAGCTTTACAGAATCATGTAAACACAACTTTGTGCTTGAGCTAAAGACCTGCGTTAAGCAAACGGGAATACTGAGACAACAAACACACACACACATACACACACACACACACACACACAGAAACATGCACACACTTGCACATGCACTCTGCCTCCCCTTTTCCCAGGTATTTATTGAAAGCTGAACGTTTATGATGATTAAGGACCTCATTGCGCTGAAGGTAATCCAATAAAAGGTCTGTTCTGGGCTACACCGTGCAGGCATAATAATGTTATGAAGACAGTGACAGGAGAGAGGGGGCACCACACACACTCACCGCCCTTCAACAGTGCCTCATAAACCCCAGTCACACCAGCCTTATATGGGCAGAGTGATGTCATCAGAAGTGGACATTACTTTGGTCATCTTATTGAACAGAATGTATGGACAACTATGGACTACAGAGTCATCAGACAGGGTCAATCTCGCATTTCTGACTGAATTTAAAAATATAAAAACATTCCAACAAAACTTGCAACAGAAAATAAAACCAATTTACATGAAATGTAATTTTATTTCTGTACATATTTTTATTTATGATAGTATCAAATTAATGCACATATCACATGAACTGAAATGTATAATCATCTTTATATAACATTTAACAGAAGAAGAAATCAAATGTAAAGTACAGGAAAAACTAATGACAGGAATGGGGTGGGTGGGTAATTGGTAATGTAGTCTTTTCGGACATCATTTGGTCATCATAAATACTGACATTTCCAACAAAACACGTTTTTATTTCCTAATAACGGTCCCTAAACAGCCAATTTTAGCCAAACACTGAGCCCCATTATCCCCTCTGTCTCAACCACTCTTCCCTTTGGAGAATCTCGAGACACCTACCGTGTTTTTTATCAGCCAGCTATAACAGCCGCTGAATCGAATAATAGGAACGCACGTTGTGTAAAGCATGACCCTGTTAAAAGTAAAAGATTTTAGATGTGAAATGTCACATCTGGGGATTCAAAAGGATAAACAACAGATACATCAAAAAGATTGGTCTTTCATTTGCAACATTTAGTTGTTTAATGATGTACCATGAAAATAAATAATTGTACGATTTCAGGTGGGGCGGTCATTGTGTTGTTTGTTTTTTTGGCAACGTGCCACGTGAATCAACTTTTTCAACCATGTAGTGCAGCTTCACATTGTTTTCAGTAGCCGTAAACATATTACCTTCCACAGTAACAGGATATTACATTTAGATACTTGCAAAGTATATACACTGTGCGTACATTTCTCTGCTGGTCCCAGTCACAGAAACAATAAAACACATAATTAAACAAGCATGCATCCCTTGAAATAAAAGTTTTATAATTATTGGTTTTTCCAATGAAATATAAAGAATATAATAAACCTGAAATTGTATGTATTGGTATAATGATTCAGTGCTGTCAGTATAATGATTTAGTGTTGTTGGTTCTAGCAGTTCATGCACTGAAATGTACATACACACATGAACACACTGATGCACATGTCAGTGATCATAAAAAACTTGCTAAAAAACACACCTGCTGTAAAATGCAATAAACCTTTTTGCAATTGCTTTTGCCTTTTAAACGATCAGTCTTTCACTTTGTTGAGCCAAAGGGTCACACAGAGAGAAGGTAAACTACAATTCATCCTTATAAAAAAACATTTGCTCATTGCTTGTAATAAATTTAAAATATGAAATAGCTCCTTTGTACAATAATAGCAGCTTTAGACTTTAAAGATGAGGGTTAAAGTTGGTATATGATCCACTTATACTTCTGACTTCCCCCTAAAAAAAAACATTCTGAAGGGATTCCTTCATTTAATGATTTCCATTAGGATTTAAATGCTACTTGTCTTATTAGATATAGACATACTGTATACATATACTCAAACTCTAAGAAACTCTAGTAAAGTGTGTGCAGCTCATACAGGACAGGTAATCGACTTGTTTCAAGCACGTGCAGTGATCAGCTCCATCATGTGAGTGTGTGTGTTGGGTGTGTGTGTGTGTTGGGTGAGTGTGTGTATGGGTAAGATTATGAGGGAGCCTCTTAGGATCTTTAGATTTGCATCTTCATTTGCAAGGCCTTTTATTATAGAGCTCTGATCTACAGCACAAGGTAAGGACAGGGTTTTGGACACACACAATTAGCCATATGTCACTGGGACATTTCTTGAGTTAAATGTTAAAGACTGCAAAGCATAGATCCACTGCAAGTGTGTGAAAAGATGTTGGCTTTACACCATGTGAGGGAATTTTAACCACTAATGGTGAGATTTCAAAATAATACAGGAACCTCTTCATTTTGAAGAAAGATTAGTCAACTAGGCCCATAAGGTGCCCTTTACACTTTACACTTCTCCCCCCTCCATTACACTTCTCCTCCCCTCCAGCTGGCAACATTGATATCAGCAAGTCAGACAACAGAACTGACCCGTCTGTAGCTTAGGCCTTTGAATCTGCTATGCTACTTGGCTTCTATTCAAAGAATATCGACTTTTGTGTAGAATTCCTACTTGCTTGGAGATTAGAGACCTAAAGAGCTTTTTAATTCATGAAGGCAGGATGATACCTGCATGTTTGTCCAAAGTTTAACCCCAGTGTTTACTAATGCAGGTTGTCAAATCTAATCTTGAACCAAACTTCAACACCAATGTTGAATCACTGCTGGAAATTTGTTTTAGTCTAGGCTTAATTATTCTAGGCTTGGAAACTGGCCCACAGGGTGTTAAACATGTGCACCCGAGGAAATTAAGAAGTGCAGCAGGTGAAAGACAAGGGATACATTGTTAACTAACAAACAAATGACCAAATAAGCTCTATAAAAGTTTGTATATGGGCCAAGGACTAACTGGCATTTCTTGTCTGATCTTTGGTCTGGTTGCCATAGTGTTACAATAATGAAAACACAAAAGAGAGGATCCAAGTGCAGGAGGTTTTATTTTAGTTAGGAGAGGATTGGAGATGAACCAGGTGTGGGAGTGGGAACGAAGAGGAATACGCTTCCGTAATCGAAGTCAGAGCAGCGGAGGGTTGGCAACAGCGGGCAGTGTGTGGGCAGCGTTTGAGGACCCAGCAGGTGGCAGGGTCTGAAAGGCAGGCAGGGATCAGTAACTGGGAAGGCGAGAAGCAGCAGTGAAGGCTTGGAATACGTAATGGAGGAGATGTAGGAGAGTGGCAGTAGGACTTAAATATGGAGGCCTGGATAGGAGAGAAAATGGAGAGAAGGTAAACATAATCAATATTCAGGAGAACCTGAACGAATGCAACGGCAGGAAGAGGAGGTGGGCGTGGCAGTGCTGTTAGAGGTAACGAGGTCCAGGACAGTTAGAACAGGGTTCACCAGCTCTGGAGATTGACTACCCTATAGAGTTTTGTTCCAACACACCAGGCACTAATGTTTAAGTGCTACTGAAAGTCTGCATAAACTCAATGGATTGTACTGGGTTATAGTCGAACTAAACTCTGTAAAATGCTAGATCACAAATGCCAGAAGATTTATTCCTGGTTTTGAACACTTTAAGCAAAGATTGTGGGCATTGTGATAGTTCTGAGTGTATTTTAATATCCTAACCAGCTGCTATTAAAATGGATCATCTCCCTGTTGTCCTTACAGACAATAACATACCAATAAAATGTTCATCCCAATTTAACTGTAACATAACATTAATCAGAGAAATCCTATAAAAGTGCATTCAAGTTGTTTTCTGAAACTAAATACAATTGTTCCAGTTCATTTTTATTGACAGAATTTGCCGACTTTCTTGACCTTTCAGAATCAATGACAAAATCAATGACAGGAGAGTTAATATTCCCATAAATATTGGGAATGTCTAATCACACCCTGTCATAGAAAATTAAAGTTACCAAACCATTTACATGATCTATATGAGAGATTTTGTGATAAATATAGGCAACCAGCTTTATAGTTATGAAAATTAGATTTAAAACTATGTGTGACCAGCAGTATAAAATGCACAATAAAATAGAATTGTATGAAAAAAGTGTCGTGCACTGAGGGCACTTATTTTTATTGGACTTAACTACACCATCCTCTCCCACATAAAGTTTCAATTTCAAGAGTAGATTCATCGCAGTGTGACTACAGTTGCTTTGCCATTTTAGTTGATGTGATTTTCACCGCATTATGCAGCAATTTATGAAGCCTTGGCTGTCACACAGTGATGAAAAGGTTTGTTGTGACTAAAAAAAATTATTTATGATATGAACTCTTGGGTTAAAAACAATATCTGTATTTAAAGGACAGCCAAAAAACGGTAAATTATAGCAAAGATGTTATGTAACTTAGATGCTCGGAACAACACAGAGGTTATGCGTTATGCGGTGACACAAAGATTTAATCAAATACAGCCAGTAGTTACAAAAATATTATTGTTTTTAATATTCATTTGCTGTAGTGAAGATTTCAAAAACAAGGTCTGATGTTAGTCATGTTCATATCATATTTGTAATATATCCAATATGTAATATAATCAACAGATTGTGGCCAGTTTTTTTGCATGTACACCCATTTAAGCCTCTGGCCTGCCTCTTTACATTCTGTGCACATTTAAACATTTTTCTCTCTTCTCTAACCCGAGTGGGGTAATTTGCTGTGAACCTGTCTGTTGCTCCTGCAGCAATAAACATGACTGTTGGGGGGGGGGAAAAGGGGCTGAGGTTGTGGGGGTGTTTGGGAGTGGGGTGGGGCCTGCAGTGTGGTTTACAAGGGAAAGGAAAGAGATGAGAAGGTTTATCTTTTGAAATCCATTTTTCCATGCTGGCATTTCTAAAAAGTAATGGAAGCGACTAATCCCTGAGCTGCATTATGCTACACACATGCCCAAACCAATCACACGTTTGGTTCAATCCCTGTCCAAGTTCATTATGAAGTGCCACTGGCACACTGTTATGTGGGATATTCTGCTACCTTGCTGCACGATGCCTTGAAACGAAGGCAAAGTATTGCCAGTAAAGAGGATGTTATTTTTTTTGTGTATTTGCCTTGTCTTACAAGGGCTCTCAACTGGGTGAGTGGTGAGCAATCTTCAATGGCAAGTTTTTGAAGGTGACATGACACTGTCGGTTTCCTTAAAATTTCATACTCGTATGTTGAATTTTCCCTATAATTATGTCTCGGAGGTGCAGCGTAAAAAGCTATTGACATATTTTCAAATTTGTAAACATCATGAAAATGGGGGTGAAAACTATATACACTGATTAGCCAAAACATTAAAACCACCAGGAAGTGATAGGGATAACATTATCTCATTACAAGAGTCGTTGTCAAGGGGTGGGATATATTACACAGCAAGGGAACAGTCAGTTCTTGAAGTGGATGAGCTGGAAGCAGGAAAAATGGGTGAGTGTAAGGGTCTAAGCTACTTTGACAAGGTCAGACAAAACAGCAGGTCTTGCAAGGATGCATTGATTAGTACCAATCAGAAGTGGTCCAGGGAAGGAAATGGTGACTCGGCCATGTGGTCATGAACACCCACACAGATGCATGAGTGGAAGAACAGCCCTGTCTGGTTCAATCCCATAGAGGAGCTGCTGTAGCTCAAAGTGGTGAAAAAGTTCATTTTGGCTAATGATAGAACAGGGCTATGATCGCCCAGACCGGTCAGAGTCCCCATGTTGACCATATCCATCACCTGACCCAGGATCTGTGGATCTGCCTGAACCACCTCGATTGCCCTTCTGCTTGAGTCCCACCGACTGAACATCACTCACTGCTGCTGAGGATGAACCACACAGACAGACTAAAATCGACATGATGGTCAAACTAAAGATACAAGCTAGAACCTATTGTGGACTGTATCTATTCTATAGAGTCATCACGGGGAATAAGACAGATTTTACACTTCTACTAGATATCAGGAACCTATTTATAATCACACAAATAACGCAGAGTTTACTTATTTTGGTGTACTGTTTGTACTGTTGTTATTGTGGTGCATGTTGTCAGCCAGAGGAGGATGGGCCCCCCCTTTTGAATCTTGGTTCATCTCAAGGTTTCTTCCTCTTTTGCTCACTGGGGTCTTGGACTCCGTTTTGCGGCAACGGCGGTTGTAAAAAGCGCTATATGAATAAATTTGACTTGACTTGACTTGAAAGCACCTACAGTGGGTATGTGAACTGGCAATGGAAGGAGGTGCCCTGGAAGGAGATGGCACCAGGATGCATTATGGGAAGAAAGCAAGCTGTGATGCTTCAAGCATGTCATGTGGATGTTTGACATGTACCACCCGCTTATACATTGTTGTAGACCAAATACAACCCTTCATGGCAATGGTATTCTCTAATGGCAGTGACCTCTTTCAGCAGGATAAAGGTTTGGACCTCTAAATTCCCCAGATATCATTTCCAATATAACATTTGCAAGACGTCAGGGGAAACAAGTCACATCCATGGAGGCCCCATCTCCCAACCTACAGGTCTTAAAGGATCTTCTGCCAACATTTTGGTACCTCACACCAAAGGAGACCTTCAGAGGTCTTGGAGTCCATATCCCAGTGGTCAGAACCGTTGTATTGGCATGAAGGGGACCTGAACAATATCAGTGAGGTGGTTTTAATGCTACTCATGATGGGCATACATGCCTTTATGTGTGCTTACAGAGACATACTGCAGTTCCCTGTTTCAACAAGACACAGTAATACAATAAACAATCCACATGGTAAATGTTCTCATACTGAGGCTAAATGGCTAAACAGGATGTGAATTTACTCAGAAACTATTATCGCCCCAGTTAACATCTGCAGTTGCTAGACTAACAGCAACCTGAACTTACAGCTTCATACCATGTGTGAAACTGAATCTAATCGTGATGACTGAAGGTATCTAATTGCTATAGGCATGAGACTGAACTGATTCTCCCTTCACACATATGCTTCAGACTAACCTTAACACTCTCCCTCTCTCCCTCTCTCTCTCACACACACACACACTCACACACATACACACTTTGTTTCACACCTGCATACACATGTATGCATGTGCACACACATAGTATCCTACTGCCTATATTTAGAGTGTTAATTAACTCTGTTCCACCTTCCAGCGGGACTTCCTGCTGCTCACTCTGTTTGTCACTTACAGGCCGCCTTACTTTCAATCAACTTTTTTTCTCTTTCTCTCCTTCTTCGTGGTTCACACTACATGTCACAGACGTACTCGTTGTCTGGAACTCCCATTCCAACTCAGCATTGTCCAGTTCAGTATTTTCTGTCTGGGCCTGTTTTTGTGTGTTAATCACCTGTAACAATGAATCAACATTCACAGGCGATCTCTGGACTTTTATGTTAGCTCATGCAGAGAGTTTGATGAGTGGTTGCTAGGCAATTCTGTCACCACCATCTGCTGACTTCTTGATGGTGAATGGTGGTGACCCCCATCTTTAAAGTGTTAACATAGATGGGATGGAATATCATACATGGGACCCATCTAGCAATTCTTATATTGAAGTGGGGGGGTGGGTGGGGGGTGTTAGAGTTAGAGAGACCGAAACTGGAAAAAAATGGAGAGACCCATACATGCTACCAGTTTCATGGCAAGCATTCCTACAGTTTACAGTCTATCAAACCCACAAGGAAAAACTCTACAAAAGCAGAACAACAGAGTGGTGATTGGAACAGAAACAGCAAAGTCAGAACCAGCCAGGCATCATGGGTTCGATATTTAAATGGTTGAATGTGACAACATGTTCCTAGATGTCTTTTGGAGACAGTGTGAGAATGAGGGGAAATAGTGCAAGTGGGGTGGAGAGAAAGTGTCATAATACACACAGAGAGAGAGAGAGAGAGAGAGAGAGAGAGAGGGAGAGAGAGGGAGATAGAGTAATGACAAATGGGTGGTAGCAAAAAAGGATGAAAGTAAAATAGAGAGACAAGGAGAGTCTCTCAGGATGATTATCCTAATGTTATCACTTTATTTCCTTTAAGACATTAAATAAATGTTGTTACAGTATGTATATCCTAAAGAGCGTCTGCAGGTCATCCAAAAAAAAGACAAATATGGGATATGTAAGCTTTTAACCCTGTGAACCAGCATGTGATTGTTCTCAACAAAATAGCATGGGGGGTTATAAATAGCATTTATAAACATTCACAGATTGCAAATCATTACACCTGCTGAGTAGCTGGATTAATCTGTTTATATATTAGATTATTTTTTTATGTGTTAATTTTATCATTTATTTATTTGTTGTCCCCCGTTTCCTCTTAGGTGATTTTAACATGGAAACAAGAAATGTTTCTGTAAAAGCAGTGCTTACAGTATAAGAAAGCACCATAAAATATGGAAGAAAGCGTTGAAGAATTATCCTGAGAATGCTATATGCATTCAATAGGAGGAGTTTGCAGAGCAGCACAGTCTGTTTAATTGCCTTCCATTAAAATGTCATCAGTGTTTCTGGATATTTTCATTTATTTACTGTTTGACATCCTAAGATGCTATTTAACCTCACACACCCCCACACACACGCACACCCACACACAGCAGTGTCCCACACCCACACACACAGCAGTGTCCCACACACTCACACACCCACACCCACACACACGCACACCCACACACAGCAGTGTCCCACACCCATGCACACACACACAGCAGTGTGCCACACACTCACACACCCACACACAGGGTGTGTCCCACACTCAAACACACACCCATATGCAGCAGTGTCCCACACACAAACACACACACACACACACACACACACACACACACACACACACAGCAGTGTCCCACACACACACATCCAGTGATACAGTGATAAATAAAAGCTTCAATGTGTACAACTGAATGTTATATTGCATGAACTATTGTTTGCTCTAATATTGTTTTTTTATTGTTTGCTGTAGTATTGGGTTTTTTTCTTCTTTTTTGCCCCATGTATTATTTTCAATCATGCATTACACTTATTTATGCTCATAATTAATGTGCATTAAGTTTGATGAAAAGTTCATACTCTGGCTGTGAGTGTGTGTGTGTGTGTGTGTGTGTGTGTACAATAGAGTACCCCCTGTTACAGTCTGCCTGACTATCGCTGCACTAGAACAGAGATTGATTGCCCTTGAAAGATGCAATAGCAGCCTATATTTAAATGGAGACAATGTAAATGGAGCATGGTATGTCTCTTTTAGATACCAGTTGCTTGTCTTCTTTGATTCTGATGACCACTGAAGGTGACAAACACCAATGTCAAGACCTTTAAAAGTTTATGTCTGAATCACCTATTTTGGTAGAAGCCACTGAAAAGCACCGCATCACCAAACTGGCTTTTCATCCAACCTCCAGTCATAAATGTCCAGGCCAGCTCTTCCTTGACTCGCAGAGTTGACCTGCATGGCCTATAGTTAGTTAATGAGGTATATGATGATGGCTGATTGTAAAGATTAGTAACAGAACTTGTGGACCACCAAATCCAGGAAATAACAAATGGAATCCATCTTTGAGCGTAAGCCTTTGATGGTCCACTGCCCCTCAATGGCACTCATGTGAATTGACAGTTTGTCCTTATCCCAGTGATCCCTTCCTAACATTTCTCTCAAAGACAAAAAAATTCAAAATCCACCCTCAATTTTTCTGTTTTCTTTTCTGCTTTTTTAATATTGTAATATATGTATTAATTACAGCCAAATATACAAACAATGACATTCCCTGACATTGTCGCTACAACTTCTAAAGAAAAAATGGGAAACACTGGAGATCTAAACTTATCACGACTATTTTTAAAAGTTCCATTTCCTTGACTAATTCAGTGAACTCAAGTACACTCCAAAGGCATACAAGATAGCTGATGCCCAATCACATGATCCTTTACTGACATGTGCTATATAACTAAATGATAGTTATAGGTCTAATTTTCTCCTAAATATCTGTTGACTGGATGTCCTGAATGTGGACAAAATTGTATGTGATTACTGATCACTATAGACCACTTTTGAGCTGAACACTTAATGTTTCTTGATCCACTGAAACTTCACACTTTTCTTCAACAAATTGGTGAATGGCTCTGTGATGGCTGCAAAGATTGGGATAAAGTTGAATATGAATGCACACATACCCACAACCTGAATCAGCTCACAACAGGATCCAGGGATAAGGAGCTCCACAATGACCTGAATATTGGTTCGAAGTGGTATCGCCATACCTTCACCTACCTGATACCCTAAATAAGCAAAAAGAACTGCCTCAAGTGCTCTACATAATCCACCCATGAGGCACTGTGAACAACCACATTGTCGATATAGGTAACCACATTAGAAAACCCTGCATTAATCCTATTCATAAGTCACTGGAATGTGGCTAGAGCATTTTTCATACCAAATGGAAGAACAATATATAGCATCAGATGTAACAAAGGCTAAAACCTCTTGAGCATGCAGAGAGAGAGACCAATAACCCTTTAAAAGATCTAACTTGGACACAAATTGAGCTTCCCCAATATGATCAATGCAATCTTCCAGCTTAAGTATGGGGAAAAAAAATCTGTCTTAGTAACATGATTTATTTTCTGATAATCAATACAAAATCTTAGCATACCATTGGGCTTAAAGAGCAACACCAACTGTAGCTGTCGCAGGGAAAATGGGCTATGTTCCTTAAGTTTCTTTCTAGAGAAACCGCTTATTGTGATATGATCCTTTGTATTTGTATTGTAACTATATTTTACATGCGTAATTTTCATAGTCTTCTGTGGAATAGTTACACCCACTGGTTAAGCCTGTGAGCTACACATTGTGGGGGGGGTGCACGTATACTTTCAAAAAGAAAATTGCTGAGAGCTGCACACGGATGGAAGTGTTTTTGCAACTGAAAAATATAATTTACCATTAAAGACTATAACTTTTCCTAATTTCTGGGCAGAAGATGCACATGGTATGTGTTTTTTTGTTACAGTTCACCTTTGGGCCAGAAGAAAATCTACGGGAACAGTTATACCAAAGATGAATTCCACTTGCTCATAGTTGGCTCTACTGCATTAATTTCCAACATGTAGCTCTTCCATAACCTTCTCACTCGTTTCTGGGTACTGCCTATGCGAATGTTGTTTAATAGGCTCTGTGTCACTAGATGCAACATGATGAGCTATAAACATGATGGGGCCAGGAACATGCTGACATAGCTGGCAAAATTGCTCACTAAAATTAAACTCTTCAGATTTTCTAAGATGGGCACCAGCTGGCTCTACCCTCTCTCTGTCCTCAATGTCATCCTGTGTAGTCTGACTGATATACATCAGAGCCACTGGAGTTGCAGGAAGATGGTCAAAATATGGTTATAACAATTTCATGTGACACAGACTCTGCAACAAACAGGGGTATGAACCACATACTTTCTATCACCATGAACCACCTTGAGCCACATACTTTCTATCATCTATCACTTTCTTTGTGATGGTATAAGGCCTAGAAAAACAAATGCTCAACCAAATGCATTCAAAAATTGAGTCACCAACCTTTTGTCATACTTTATTTGTTCTTGAGTTGCTTTGAGACTACCTGGCAGGCTGACCAAAGATGATCTTTAAAAATAGTCACATTCTGAAATACACTGCTGTCTGGTTGGCTGCTTCATCAACTTCTCAAAGGGCCACATTATGAAATATTCACTTTTTCATTTCTTTGTGCATTTGGGAATCCGGAGTGTCGGTCAATGAACAAAGAGGTCTGTCCATGTCAGAAAACTTAAGATAAACCAATCAATCCGGATTTGGCTCCCTTATACAATATCATTAAGGGTGTCATCTGAGCCCACAGCTTAAGAACTGTCAGCACTGGGTGTGCTAGCATTATGTCAAAGCTAAGAACTAACCATGGGAACTGCTCTGCTGTGGCCACACAAATTAGCACAACAGGTGTTAACTGCCCCCAGCCTTAAAGAGCTGTTTAAGCACTAGCTAACAATAAAGGCTGAGATAATATAGTAAATGTAATTTTCTAGAGTTATTGCAGGAGCCACAATAACATTAATGCTATTAGCTTGTTAGCTGAATGATGGTAATATAAACTTCATATTATCATCACATGAATAATGGACTAAACAAACAAAAATAACTCAAAAGATTTATTGAATTTATTGAATCTCTAATTGCAAATAACAAAAAAGGCAGAGCTGCACCCCAGTCCCCAGGTTACTGGGCTAAGTACATCTTGGTCTTTAGAATCTGATGGTATTTGTCAATGGCTTCCTGACACTATGGATGATATGCTGAAGATATCATACGTACCTTATAATTAACTTCCTGGAACAATCCTAAAACAAAATTGGAATACTGTATCAGGTGAACCTCATGGCAAACCAACACAGGAAAAGAAGTTAAGCAAAGCCTGCAAAACTGTTGTAGATTAAATATTCTTCAGATATATGGTCTGTGGGAATTGTGTAGACAAATCCATAAAGGTAAGAAAAACCTATTAAATATTTTTTGGTCTTTGATAAAAGACCAACACAATCAATTAAAATTCAGAAACATTTAAACCACAGGGAGTGCACTTAAGTGCGAATAGGAATTCTTCTGCTTTGGTTTCCCCAACATCTGACTTAAATGACAAGACCTACAGAAAGCAACCACATCTTTATGAAGCTGAGGCCAGTACATTCTTTCAGCTCCCTTATTGACACTTCATGTGTGAGGCACAGCACCTCCTCATGGAAACCCGTTGGTGGTGTAGTAATCTAGACTCCATTCCTCAATAACAGAACAGTCTGGTGGTCATTTACATATTAATACACCACCAGGAGAGGAAACTTTTATGCCAGTTCTGCCATATTCCTGCTCTCATTAAAATAAGTTGCTGACCCTTAATGTAAATTCTCACTCTGACCTTAATCTAGTTATCCTTTTTTAACTTCATTTGATTACGTTTAAAACAATCAAATGCTGAAAGAGTAGGTATTTTTCAGCATTACATGATCCTGTGTCACCAAGCAAAGTAAGAGAATATAAACGCTTAACTGTGTTACTAATTTAATTGTAAATACTCGTAAGATTTGTACCAGTAGATTCAAAACATTGTTTTTTTTAAGCTCATTTCCTCACATTGATAAAAGGAAAGAAACACTAAAAATTAAGCATCACACAACAGAGCTTTAAGTGGGTATAAGTATCAACGCTTTGACTGAAAGTCTGCAGGCCTACTGTATGTCTCATGCTCTCGTGTGCATGGTTTTGCATGGCCAGTTGTGATACCAGTTGGACACATGCAGGCTCATGACCTTGTGGGCAGTGCAGAGTGTGATGGCCGGGGTCTGCAAATACACTCTACAATTACACAGGCATGCTTGTGACTCATAATGGATCATGAACTGGCATGCAGTTTAGCATTAGCATGTTATGGTGAGACTTTGCTTAGATAATCTAAGAACTGGTAGACTGAGCAAGGAGACAATACTGCAAATATTTAGGTAAGTCGATTCTAATATCATCTGGTACCAAACTGACCTTGTCCTGTACCTACCCTGTTTTCTGTAATAATTTCTTGTCTTTCATATCTCAGTCTTTGGAAGAGACAACAGCATCCCAATGGCCTGAAATATCCTAATATTGACAATAAATTCTAAACTAATTATTATTCTGGTGGGCTAAAGCCAGGCTATCAATACATGTTGTTAGGTTTTAGCCTCTGTTCAGTCTGACAGACACAGAGTACCCTCATTGTTCAACCAGAAAGTTTAGTCCTCAGTATGCCTCTTGTCAGGATCCTGGAGAACAAATTCACAACACACAGGTGTCAGGAAGATGCTCTAAAGTTTATTAACAATATAGTAAGTTTAAATAGTAGAAAATGATGGAGTGGAAAATGAGAGTAATTGTGTGGGGTAAAATGATTGGTCTAAGGTAGAATCATCAAGTAGATGATTGGTCTTAAGGATGGGGTGAGAAATTCTCAGAAGTGGCTTCCACAGATAAGATGTTTAGATGATGTTCAGGTTTAAGTGAGTCCAACCGTCAGACATGAAAGAGGTGTGTGGGCACACTTAAAGACAAAGGATAGTTGTCCATGAAACATGGATCATAAAATTCTCTTACAGTTATCACTAAATATTTTGGAGAAATAACCATACAATAAAAAAAGAAACCAAAGCTTTCCGATTGCTTTTCCGATTGCTTTTCCGATTGTGCTTTATTTGTGGAACATATTTTATCTGGAATGAAGTGAATTAATGCAACTAATTATATTTATGGACAATGAAGATCAATAAGGGAAACTATCACATTTGTTATATATGAAGATGGCAGGATGAGTAGTCCTCAAATGCTCAAATCATACTCACAACTTTATTTGGGGTTTTCAAGTAGACATAATCCCACATCAGAGATTAGGGT
Source organism: Tenebrosternarchus preto (assembly GCA_025802075.1). Lineage (NCBI taxonomy): Eukaryota > Metazoa > Chordata > Actinopteri > Gymnotiformes > Apteronotidae > Tenebrosternarchus > Tenebrosternarchus preto. The sequence continues at coordinate 1,303,873 of JAOYMR010000016.1, read as the reverse complement.
ATTTTGTGTGGTTTTTACATTTCCAATTTATCTACATCTCTCAATTTTCATTCACCTAACTGGTGGTGGTAGCTCCCTGGTTAAGGCACTTAACTAGCAATCAGAAGTTTGCTGGTTCAAAACCCACCTCTGCAAAGTTACCACTGTTGGGCCCCTGAGCAAAGCCCTTAACCCTCAACTGCTCCAGATGTATTCAGTCACAATTGTAAGTTGCTTTGGATAAAAGTGTCAGTCAAATGCATCTGTCACTGTCTTTTGTTATTAATGTTACTGTATCTAATCCTCCTGCCCTTCACTGTCCTATTGATACTATTGATATCCTCTCACTAACCTTAATCTAATTTTTCAGTCACTAAATCATAATGTCAGTCACCGTTTCTATGTCACTAATACATCAAAATCTTTCACTCCTCACAAAACCCATCATGATGTCAGGATGTGTTTGTTTTGACTTTACACCCTGCAAGTCTGTGAATAAAGCAGCTGTACTATCAGGTTTGTTTCAGACGCTACCAATAAAATGTAGGAGAGGCAGGTACTGTATGCCACCTGCCGATACAGGTGAAGTGCATAGTCACCTGACATGGATGTTTGGAATCACATGAATCAAATGTCGAAATATCAGTAATGAGCTTCCCATCTTTAATTAGCACACAATGCCTATGGTGTTTTTAGTATATCAGGTATTTCAGTATATTTTCAGGTATTTCAGTTTAGTTATTTCCAGGCGTAGACCACATGCATCATGCTAAAGGTATCCAGGAGTCATTCGCATCACACAGGAGCACACCCAGAAATTTTCTACTGGGGGAGCCATTTTACTGAGGTGGAACATGGCAGATTATGAAAAAAAAATCCTTTGATGACTATGGTATCTTATATAAATATGCCAAAAGACTATATACCCTTGTATCACCAAAGAGCCTGGATTGTCTTTAGTGAAATATTAACTTGTTGTGGTGGGGGGGGGGGGGGGGGGGGGGGGGGGGGGGCGGGGGGGGGCGGGGGGGGCGGGGGGGGGGGGGGGGGGGGGGGGGGGGGGGGGGGGGGGGGGGGGGGGGGGGGGGGGG
>JAOYMR010000016.1:1246501-1271625 GCA_025802075.1 Tenebrosternarchus preto | reverse complement strand
CATCAGAGGCTAATATGGATACCTATAGTGTGTACAGGATTAGTTATCTGGTGACATCAAACAGGGAAGTAGGTTATGGTTGATGGATTGAAGTGATTGCTGTGTTATGTGGCATCCTAGTGGATTCTGGGTAGTGTAGTATATGAATGAATTCATTTATTCAACAGAGCCAGCAGGTGAAGCAAAGTGAGGAGTAGTAGCGTTTGAAGGAAACTTGATACCTGGACTAATTTGTATAGACTCATGACATGTAATTACAGTTAAATGTCAGGTTGTAACACAAAATAAAAATGTGAAAAAAGGGGGTAGCGGGGGTGGGGGGGGGGGTACTAATTCAAGTCACTGTAAATATCTAATGGCTGTAAATTCCTAACTCCTGTCCCTCAACTCCTCAGGCGCCTTTTCATTGTCACTCCGTGATTGGGAAGAGGGTCGTGGAGACATAGTGAAACACTACAAAATAAAATCCCTGGACAGTGGAGGATATTACATCACAGCACGGGCTCAATTTGGCACTCTACAAAACCTTGTCAAACATTATTCAGGTAAAATACTTCCATGTCTGTGTCTGTCTCTCTTTCTGCATTTCAGCGTGCTGATTGAACATAGCCTAATAATAATCCAAATCAACTGTCTGGTGATAAACTTCTTGATCAGTTGACATCAAGAAGATGTTTTTTGTGTTTTTTTGATATGGGAGGTAATTAGTTGAAATCCCACCCAGGGAGTCTCCAATGTGTCCAGCCAGGGAGTCTCCTACTTCATTAACAATGAGTGCTGTGTCAGATGCTGGGGGTCCCGGACAATCTGATGACAAGTGGGCTACTTGAACAAATAACAAGAGACACTGACAGCAAGACAAGGAAGCTCCTCACAGTGTATGAAGGGTTTCATCCCAAAACCAGCACTTTGAGACTTTTCACTAAAGGACTAGTGAACATCAGAACCACTATCTAAGATAAAGCAACAAAGTTCCAGGAGAACATCAGGAAGATGGTCCCCAGTGATGAGGTGCTTAGTTAGTATCTCAGACAGCAGAAACCCAAGAAAGATGGAAGTATGGAGGAGCAACAACCATCATAGGAAGTTAACCCCTGCATGGTGTATGTTATGCAAATAACAGAAATGGTCAATATAGAAAAATCTGACCAATGGCCTGAAAAAGTTGGATTGAAAGACAGTATACAGTATAAGCACTAATCATGGCAGCACAAGAACAAGCTCTAAACACAAGATCGGTAGATGCTGAGATCTACCTTAAAAGGCAAGACCCCAGATGCAGGCAATGCAAAGATGCTCCTGAAACAATCCAGCACATAACAGCAGAATGTAAGTCAGAGCATACATGGAATGCCATAACCAAGTAGCTGGCATAGTATACAGAAATATCTGTGCCGAGTTTGGACTGGAAGTTCCAAGGTCTAAATGGGATACTCTACGAAAGCTAAGATCCTGTGGGACTTCTAAATACAGACAGACAAAATAGTAATGGATAACCAACCATACATAGTAGTGGTGGATAAACAGCAGAAGAGGACCATAGTGATAGAGGTAGTGATCTTAAGTGATAAAGACAGTGATCCCAAGTGATAGCAACAGCAGATGCAAGGAACACGAGAAGCTCAAGAAATACCAAGAGCTAAAAGAAGTGCTAGAAAAGATGTGGAAGGTAAAGGCAACAGTGGTTCCCGTAGTAACTGGAGCACTAGAGGCTGTGGCTCCCAAACTGAGGGAATGACTTTAGCTGATCCCAGGAACGACATCCAAGACATCTGTCCAGAAGAGTGCAGTCCTGGGAACAGCTAAGATACTACACAGGACCGTCACGCTCCCAGACCCAGGGGGTTTTATATATATAAAACACTGTATCTGAGCACACACAAATTATGGCAAGGATGTTAAAAAGATACTGGCAAATGTGATGTAAAAAACAAATCTTTCTGTTGTCATTTTCCTTCGGTAGCCCACGCACATGGACTATGCCACAAACTGACAGGAGTGTGTCCGACGACACAGCCTCACACACGGGGCTTGGCTAAAGATACATGGGAGATAACCAGACATTCTCTTTCTCTGGAAGTTAAAGTGGGTGAGGGCTACTTTGGAGAAGTTTGGTTAGGTAAGGGTGTACACACACATGCACATACTCCATACTTCCATTTATTACAAGCAACATTAGCATTTATGAATAATGCATGAAGTGGTTGGTGGTGTAATGGGCAGTATTTCATCCAAGTCCCAGTATGTAAATTATGAGAAGACATTTTGTGCTGTAGCCTAAGGGACAGTATGTGAACGCATGTTTTGCAGTAAGGAAGAGGAAGAGTAAATAAATGAATGCATTATAAACAAAACAAAATCCACTTCCTTAAGTGAAGAACAGTAAAAAGTTAGGCCTTGTAGTAATACTAGCTAATAAATGTAAACATTGTGGTTTGAAACTGCTCGCTGTAGATGAGCCAAAAGGCTACTCTGAATGAGAACATTTTTCATACTGTTGTTTACAAGGTTTCAATGAGATTGTTTCAGCATGTTTCACCAGGTTGCTTGCTCTTTTCTGATCAGGCACTTGGATGGGGAATACTAAAGTAGAAGTAGCAATCAAGATCCTGAAGAAAGGCACAATGTCCCCAGCATCTTTCCTCCAAGAAGCTCAGATCATGAAGAAGCTTCGTCATGACAAACTAGTGCAACTCTATGCTGTAGTATCAATAGAACCTATTTGCATAGTGATGGAGTACATGAGCAAAGGTATAACTAAATATACAAAAGTAATACCTTTGGAATATTTTTGTGATATTCAGTTTTTATTTGTTTGAGTGTATTGTTTAATCAGATTGACATTGTTGTCATTATTTTCGCAGGCAGTCTGCTCAGATTCCTCAGGCAAAAAGAAGGGACACAACTCCAGCTTCCCAAACTAGTCGACATGGCAACAGAGGTTAGACTTATTTGTTAAATACATTAAGAGTAAAAAAAAAAAAACAATATAATTCAAAGGAATTATGCTGAACCAACAGTAAGGCTATACTGCTGTACTGTGATGTCACACAATTACATTCACCATTTGTATAAAGTCACACAGATATAAAGGTATCACAGCACAACCACCTGACCCACTCCTCTCCACCCACTTGCCACCCCCATTTATGTTAATCTGAATTACAAAACACAATGGCACTCAGACAGATTGTTCCGGTCAGTATTTTTCATTGCAAACCAATATGCACTTTAAAGTAAAATTTCAATGTTCATAGTTAAAATTCATTACTTGTCTGAAGATCTTAAAAGAAACACAAAACTGTTCAACCTCTGGCTGATTACTTGGTAAAAACAACTTTTTCTGCAGTAACTGTTAAGTTTCTACCAGCTTCGCGCCCTATTGGAAGTTTTTCACCCATTCTTTGGGGCACATTTTCTCCAGATTGCTCAGGTATGTTTGATGCTGCTTGTGGACCATGGTTTCCGGAGAATGTCCCAGACTCTCAATTGGACTCAGAACTGGACTTTGGCTTGAACTTTGCAGAACATTCATCTTTTTACTGTTCGGCCAACCCTGCATTTCCTTGTGCTTGTGCATTTCCTTGTGCTCATGGTTCTGCTGACAAGTGAAGTTTCTCTCAAGCTTTAAATGTTTTCATCCATCTGAAGGTTTTATTGCAGCATCCATCTGTCCATCTGTACTTTCGTTTTAACAAGATGTCCATCCCTGCTGAGGAGAAGCGTCTCCATAGCGTGATTCTGTCCCCACTGTACTTCACTGATGTTTCTTGGCTAGTACCTAAGCCAAGCTTAAACATTGTCAGGGCAGGCCTAAGCAAGATGTTGGATGTGGTGCCTCTTCTATTTCCTCAGTATTGATCCTGCAGGAGTCACTAGGATGTCCAAACACTTTTTGTAGCTTTTTCCTATCCTGGGTATGTCTGTTTAAGCAGTATCATCACGGCTGTGGTTTGACCTTGTTATACTTTATGGTATTCAGCATAACAACACCTCGAGTGTAAAATTGCTTTTATACATCCCTTTATTATTTAGCAATAACAAGTAACAACAGATTGTGATTTATTTGTTTATTTAATCACATTTGGCTCTGCCAACAAATACTTCTGCAACTGGACTGGGACTGCAACACACAAACATTTTCCTGCACACTATCTTACCACAGGCAGCTACTTGGTATCATGTACATTTATCTGTATTTATCCATTTGTTGTATAATCGGTGAAATATGAGCTGTGCGAGTCTGCAACTTAATATCTAATTTCCTTAGAAAGTGAATTAAACTTTCACAGCAATTAGGGTAATATCTTTCATCTGTGTAAATCTGCACAGTGGCTGAATACATATACAAACTGTGTTCAGTCATTTAGTGTTTAAGCACAAACTATTTTCTAACATAAAACTAACTTCACAATAAATGAATTATATTTGAAGGTCAGTCTTTTAAAATAAAATATGACAGCATGTGTTAATTATATTTTCAGATCAATCTGATGACATTCAAAGCATTAAATACTTTTGCAAAGCACTGTGTATATATATATATATATATATATATGTGTGTGTGTGTATGTGTGTGTGTGTGTGTGTGTGTGTTTCTCTTGAACAGATCTCTGATGGCATGGCTTTCATTGAGAGGATGAACTACATCCACAGAGACCTGCGGGCGGCCAACATACAGGTCTCTGATAACATGGTGTGTAAGATTTCTGACTTTGGCTTGGCCAGACTCATCGAGGACAATGAATACACAGCCAGGCAAGGTAAGCAGCAGGACCTGCCTGTGTCTCACTCTTCATCTGTTCCTATCATGCAACCTTTTCATTGTATAATGGTTCAGAATCTTTTCCCTTAAGTGCTGCTTTCTGAGTGCTGTTTTTTCTTAAGTGCTGATTTGTCAGGTACACTGTGAGAAGAAGTATCTTCCCAGGCAGTGCTGCCGATCCATGGTCCTAGTCAATTTTACTGAAAGAAATCAGATTTTAGATAAACACACGAGTGTTCAGTTACAGGTGACTTGTTCACTGAAGTCTCATAATACCAGCCAGCCAAAAGAGATGTCAAAATATATTACACAAAAGCAAAACTTGATCGATTTTTAAAGATGATGCAACAAATCAGCATTTTAAGATATTTTTTTTGTCAGTATGTGATATGAGTACATGCACATGAATACAATGCGACATGCACTGGGCTGTAATTCATTCAACTGAAATAACATGATTCCTCTACTGGGTAATGGGACACATAACCTATTTGTATTAAGTTTAACAGTAGTGGTAAGAGGAGTGGTTGTCCTAGGTTTTCTTCCCAATTTCTGTGTTCTGTCCCATTCTCTCAATATAGGTGCCAAATTTCCAATCAAATGGACTGCCCCTGAAGCTGCTCTCTATGGAAAGTTCAGTATCAAATCTGATGTGTGGTCCTTCGGAGTTCTGCTCCACGAAATCATCACCAAGGGAAGGGTCCCTTATCCAGGTTAGTGTAATGGTAGAAGCATTACACACATCTTCTCTCTCTCTGCGACTCATTCTCTGTCTCTCTCACCCACATCCACACCTACACACCCCCCCCCCACACACACACATCCATTATGTTTTTGTTTTTTCCCCCCACACTTAAGTAATCTCAATCAAACCACACGTCTTCCTGTCTCTCTGCCCATCCCTTGCTGCTTCTGCGCAGGTATGCTGAATCGGGAGGTAGTGGAACAGGTGTGTTGTGGGTATCGCATGCCGTGTCCCCCCGACTGTCCAGCCTCACTGTACGAGCTGATGATGCACTGCTGGAAGAAAGAGCCTGACCAGAGGCCCACTTTTGACTACATAAAGACCTTTTTGGAGGATTACTTCACTGCAACAGAGGCTCAGTATCAGCCTGAAGAGGAACTGTGAAAGGCACGTATAAAGGATTTACACAGGACCGGTTTATTAACACCAGAGAATTGGCCTGAGAAAGAACTTATGGGTTTGGAACAAAACCCAAACACACCATCTCTAACCACCAAGAAAGGATCTGTGGGAAATATTTATAACTGGTGCATTGTTTAGCCTCTGTGAGACTCCTGTCAGAGGAAGACTGAGGAAGATGCTTGATCTTCTCATTTAACTGATCTCAGTGACAAGCTGACACACCCACACACATTTACATGTACAGTGCAAAATACTGGAATTCCCAGACTCAATGAGGTGACTCAGTGAGTGCTATTTGAACAGAATCACAGACTGCTTTTATTTCACTGATAAAAAAGGAATTGTCTTTACATGAGAATATGTAATGTAATGGCTGTATTGGTGTTAAGATTAAGATTTTTTTTTTGCCATTGCAGACAAAGTGCAGGTCACTCTATCTGCTAAGGGCTTTTCACACATGTAGTTGTGCCTGTTGCTACAGAAAGGTTTTGTGACGGCGGGGGCTGGAGTGAAAGGCTCCTTCACAGTGAACAGAAACGTCTGTAGTGACTTAAACTGCGCGTCGCAATAACAAAACTAAAGTAAAAACCGTCGTAGTGTCTTCTCAGTAGAGTAGTAGCTTCCTGCAAGCTTCTTAGATCCACACTGGATGAATGAGTGAGGATCGGCAGAACCTGTGGGCTTAAATAGCTTAGTGAGCTAGTTAATAACCGGTTAAACTGCATATTAAAGTGGTGAGTTCAGTCAGGGGTACAGGTCTCTTAACACAACTGCCCTGATCCCTCTCAGCCCTGTAGGAATTGTACAGCTGAATACCAGGAACTGGAATAACGACTTCAGATATATAACGTGCACTCAACACCTGCTTTGTTAGGCGTGTTTATGGGAATGCTAGTGTGTGGAGAGATTATGGCCTGTCTCTTGCCTTGCACGGTTTCTGTTGCATGTCCTCCATCTGGGTCCGACCACAGGACTGTTGGCTAAAACATTTTGGCTGGCAGGACACTTTTAACCCAGCGGTAGCAGCAGTGTGTGAACACTCCAGCAACACTGCTGTACATGATAGAGCAGTAGATATTTCATTAACATACCACCACTGTATCAGTGTTATATAGTAGTACTATAGTAGTGGTATACCACTACTATTTCAGTATTATGCTGACTAATTGTGCATGGCAACAGACAGGATACAGTCTGTATCTGGATCTATAAAATAACCAATAATATAGGTGTAACTAATAAGGTGTTCAGTCAGAGAAGCATCATGGTATGTGTTTCTAATAAAGCAGTTTGGGGTAGTGTACTAACAGAATAAACAGAAGAGAATGAACAGTAGACTATGAACAGAGGAGATTGCAAGTCCAGTGCAAGGAGAATGTGTCTGATCTGTGATCTGTAAACTTGTAGTTGTGCTTCCAGTCCACTGGATATATTGATACGCTGCTGCTCACTTGCTTAATGACAGATCAACTGATCAATGTCAAGAATTGTTCTGTTTAGTCTACGTAATTAAATGTTTTGCTAAGGCTCTGACCTTCATTTTTTCATTTGTTTAAGCATTGACCTACCTGGCTGCGTTGATTTTAATAGTAACTGAATTCAGATTGTAGAAGCAGCTTTGCTATTTTTTATTAGGTGATTGGGTAATAAGAATAAATGTGTTATTTATGTTTATGAACATTATCCAAACTACTTAAACAGCAAATTACAGCCCTGTATCCGCACAGCATTTACAGTGAAAACGCTGATGAATCGTTAAAAACCTTCTGGAGGCGTGGTCTTGTGATAATTCAAGTTCAACGGCTCAGTACTTCCTCAAACAGGCTTCTAATTCAGCGGCGAAATGTTCAAGAGCAAAATTGTTAAATTGAAAGTGAGCGACGTGAGATTCCCTACGTCACTGGAACAACATGGATCCGACGCAATGGTTTGTATAATACTGCAAATAAGTTTTAAAACGCTGTTGAATTTCTGCAGATATCAATAACAAACTAAGCAATTTCGGTTAAAATACAGATATTTTAGATACAAATGCAACATGTATTTAGTTGCTGTCAGTTCAGTAGAGATAATTCACAAAGCCACATTACATATTACTAAACTGCTATAAAATAAGATACAATGAGAAAATTTGATGACCGAGCAATGTCATGTGACTGGTTCACAGCACAACGATCCAGACTATTCAGTTGCTTACGTCGTCGTTGAGACCGAAGCTGGTCTAAAAGGTTACGGGCTGACTTTCACTGTGGGAAAAGGAACGGAAATCGGTAGGTCTCTTGAATAAAATTAATAACGAAGACTATATGCGTTGATCAACAGTTGTCCAGGCCTTGTGATATACTCTGCTAGTCTTCTATGCATCGACTGTGAATGCGCCACCTCGTGGTACAATAATCCTTGTTATGTTTCAAAGCAGTTTTGTAAGTAGAATGTTAAAAAAAATCTCTGCCTCATTCTTTCTGTAGTTGTATGTGCTGTAGAAGCCTTGTCCTCGTTAGTAATTGGAAAAACCCTGGAGGAGATTGTGAGTGACTTTAGTAGCTTCTACAGACTTCTAACTAGTGATGGTCAAATAAGATGGGTAAGTGTCAAAACACTATACAGAAGGGTGAACATGTTGACAGTTAGACCAACATTAGCTTTAACATTGTTAACTGAACAACAGATTGGGCCAGAGAAAGGAGTCATTCATCTGGCAACTGCTGCAGTCCTCAACGCTATCTGGGACATGTGGGCACGTGCAGAGAACAAGGTGAAACCCCTTATTTTTCCATTCTGTGCATCACATCTTAAACCTCCAATAAAACAAATGACTTTTTTTTTTTTACTTTTGTACCAAAAATGTATCCAGAAATACTGCATGTAGAAGTTGTAGTTATCAACCTTAGTAAAGTTATGGAACAAAACAACTTATCGTAATTGTTTTTTTCTTTACAGCCCCTCTGGAAACTCCTGGTTGACATGGTAACCTCACCTGACTGTGTAACCAGATAGAGATGTCAATGTATTATATTTAGACCTTGTGTGGTTTTGTTGGTATAGGAAGTTGTAACAAATGTGTTTGCGTTCCCACAGGACCCCAGGAAGCTCATCCAGTGTATAGATTTCAGATACATCACCGATGCTCTAACAGAGCAGGAAGCATTAGGTGAAGTCAGCTTTATTAGTAGCCAATTAAATGATGTTTACCCAGAACTCTATCAGCTTACAAAGCTCTCTGTCTGTCTCCCTCTCCATCGTTCTATAACGGTCTCAGATATACTGGAGAAAGCCAAAGCAGGAAAAGACCAGAGAGGTAGGAAGCAGATATTCTGATTTAAATGTAGATACACAGATATCTAATAGAATCTAGTCATCACGCTCGTTAACACTGTGGCAGGAATTACAGTATCATGTTACTGAAGTGTAAGAAGAATTTATTGCAGCAAATATTTAGACTTTAGTAACTGGACTTGCACCTACTACTCTTTACCAAGTTTACCACCCTTCAATTTGACCTATAATTCCATCAATCCAGAGAAGCAGATGCTAAAGGAAGGATATCCAGCGTACACCACATCCTGTGCCTGGCTTGGATATTCAGATGAACAGCTCACACAGGTGTGAAGCAGAATAAAAATGTGTGTATTATGTTAAATTAGGTTGATTACACATGGCAACAAAATTTTACCTTTTTTGTCACAAAATATTCAATCCTTGTAGTACTTTTATGCTATATTCCAGTACGGTCTAAACATTTTTTTTATCAGGCATTTTTTTTAATGACAGAATGTTTACGTTTATTAAGGTTGTCATTACACTTTAAATATGTACAAAAAACATATTTGGTTAACATTTTTGCTAACCCACTGCTTTTGTGTATACATACTGCCTTTGTAGCTGTGCTCTGCTGCACTGGCTGATGGATGGACCAGGTTTAAAGTGAAGGTGGGAGCAGATCTACAGGACGACATTCGCAGATGTAGCCTTATCCGGAAGATCATTGGCCCAGAGAACACCCTGGTACCTCCAGCAAGCATTCTGATTGGACAAAGCATTGGTTCCTTTCATTGGAGCATTCCCTGTGATTGAGATGAAAGTGTGTAATGACTTTTAACCACACTGCTCTTAGATGATTGATGCCAACGAGCGTTGGAATGTTGATGAGGCAATTTCCTGGGTAACCGCGCTAGCAGAGTTCCGCCCGCTGTGGATCGAGGAGCCAACTTGTCCCGATGATATTCTCGGACATGCTGCCATATCCAAGGTAATCCGGGAATGAGTCAGCACGTGTGAGAGCCGTAATGAGGAAGCGGTCTGCGTTTTGCCCATTTGGTTTCTGTTCTAGCTTCTCTTACTATGATGCTGTCAATCTCTCTCTGTTCCAGGCTCTTGCACCTTTGGGTATTGGTGTCGCCACTGGAGAACAGGTGAGCCTGTGTGCTTTAACTGTTGTACTCTGAAATGTGCAGCTCAGTGAGGGCGACTGACGGTGTGTGTGTGTGTGTGTGTGTGTGTTTGTCAGTGCCACAACAGTGCAGCTCAGTGAGGGCGACTGACGGTGTGTGTGTGTGTGTGTGTTTGTCAGTGCCACAACAGGGTGATGTTTAAGCAGTTTCTGCAGGCCTCAGCTCTGCAGTTTGTTCAGATTGACAGCTGTCGTGTGGGCAGCGTCAATGAGAACCTTGCGATTATGCTAATGGCTGCCAAGTTCAAAGGTGAGATGTTTGTATGTGTGTGAGCACACTTTGGAATTTTACACAAATCTGTGCCTAACAGTATTCTTGGTGGGGTACCTATGGTATTTCTAAGAGACCGTATGTGTGTGTGTGCATGTGTGCGGTGCTGCAGTTCCGGTGTGCCCTCACGCAGGAGGAGTAGGACTCTGTGAGCTTGTTCAGCATCTCATTCTGTTTGATTACATCTCAGTGTCTGCCAGCCTGGACAACAGGTGAGGATAGTGGAGGCCCATGTTTAAAAATGGGAGGGATTTTTTTGGTTCCTGATTGGCGCCAACAATGATTTCTATGAGTAATATATATATTACCTCTTTGTGCTCAGATGTATGTACCATGTCTTATTGTCTTTATTGTCAGATCTGTAAAGTTACAGTACCATTATGGAAATTCTTAAATGTGGCTTTAATCAGATATGGTCTTGTAAAATCGCAGGTATGAAAATAATGTATTACATTTATTTTCTAATGTATTTAATGTTCGGTGTGCAAGGATGTGTGAATATGTGGACCACCTCCATGAGCACTTCAAAAGTCCCACAGTAATCAAGAATGCCCGGTACATCCCACCTACGGTGAGTTTTCAAAACAATATTAAACACATGGGGCTGGATGTCAGGTAAAGGCTTGTGACAAAAGCCATCTGTTAAGGGTTAGGGTTAGGGTAAGAGTCTTGTCACATGATTTAAAAGAAGCACATGCAATATCTGCCTCATTTGCAAGAAACCCCCTCCTTTGCTCCTACATTTATTGGCTACTTTAGATGTCCACTTGTGCCTTGCACAGTCTTATCAGCAATTCTCTACCCTGTTCATCACTGGTCATTTTCAAACACTGCAGACAAGATATTAGTTGCATGGTGGATCATTCTTAACATGGTTAAACTAAACCAAGAAATACACACAAATCAACCATTTTAACAATAACATTAAACATTTAAGAGAGGTGCACGGCATTCTGGGGAATTTTGTTGCCATGTCTCTCATTGCTCCACCCTAGACTCACAGGACAGTCACTTTTTATCATGCTACAATTCCAAACAATTGTTCAAATTGTTAAAAAAAAACAAAAAAACATATTACAGCACTTTAATGACAAAGCATCATGATTACAACTTTTTATGAAATATAAAATCAGTGTTGTATAGTTTGCAATACCAACAAGTTTAATTGCAATACCAACTTAATTGCAATAATCCCTGCTAACCACCAGGCGTCACTGTTTCATGTGACTCACTGCTATGGATTCATTTCGTACTTAACGACAACTTTGATTGAAAGCAGTGCCAATCAGATTTCAGCAAAACTGGTACTACACAGCAAGCAGAAACCAAAGCAAATGTTGCATCACTTATTCTCCATAGAAGACTGATTTTATTTTGACAAAATGAATACTGCCAAAAGCATTCTGGAAACAATTTGAACTGATCAAACGGGGTGGCTATACTCCCCAGAACTGAACATTACATGTTAAATCATAGATTCACTATGGAAATTTACTGCTGTATACCAGCTGAATGCATTTAGAATGTTAGCTGCACACATACTTTATTATATTCTAAATATTGAGGCATAGGTGCATGTTGATGTTAAGTAAAGTAAAGAAGCAATAAATAAGTAAAATGTTTACATAGCACTTTCTAGAACACGTCTCAAAGTGCATTACAAATGCTATACAATAAAATGTGCTAAAATTTCCAATATTTCAAAAATCAGTACAAAAACACACACCAATATCATTTGAGCTACTAAAAACAAGAGCATACAAAAACTTATTTTTTTAAATCATGGATCTGAATGAGATGTGGGGAGGGTTATGCCAAATTTGGGATTGATTTAAATGTTGGGGGGGGGGGGGCACAGCTAAAGGATCCTTATTTGAAGACCATCTCACAGTACGAAAAAGGCATGAGATTAATATTCCAGCCTACTGTTTTAACAATTCTAATAAAATACCATGGTAGCAAATGCTACACTAATGTGCATAATTAAAACTGAAACATCACCTGCATTAAAAGATGGCTTGCAGACATTTCATGAAGCAGTAGAAACTAGATAATAGTCTGCAGTTCTTCCCAGCAGTGAAGAAACTGTTCTGTTACTCAATTTTTTTTGGACTATAACAGTCGCTGTGTTTTATGAAGGTACTCTCTGGTTCTTTCTTCTATGGTTTCCCATGTATTTTCTGTAACTTCTGCATTTTTATAGTCAGTGTGTAGCTTAGGAAACTACCTCAGCATACTCTAAGCAGCATGTACATGTTATGCTTTGCCTCAGGATCCTGGATTCTCCTGTGAGATGCTGGAAGATTCTGTTCAGAAGCACCAGTTTCCTCATGGAGAAGTGTGGAGATCCATTCTGGAGCAGACAGGGTCTTAGGACATACAATGTCCAAGAGTGTGTCAAAACGTAACAGCTGCTTAATCTTAAATCGGCAGATATTTTAAATCAGTGAATGTTTGTTATAAATCATTACCATGAAATTGTAGTAATCTTGCATGTAAGAATCTTGCTTTATTAACAAAACATTTGAAAAAAGAAACTAACTAAATTAAGTGATTGTGTTTAAACATGTTAATCAACCTGTAAAAACTCTGTAAAACTTATGGAAATATAAAATACATGAGCATCAGAAGCCTGTTCCCTTAAGAGAGTAGTTTTGTGAAACAAAGTAGTCATGCTGCTTAAACTGCCATTTGCATCTTGATTGTGGGGTAAGGATTATAGTCGCATATCTCAAAATGCTCAGGTCTGAAATCATCGATGCTCTCCACGTTGCGACAGATCTTAAGTTTGGGGAAAGGCCGAGGGTCTCTCTGAAGCTACACAAACATGAAAAACAAGAAATGTAAATCAATACAGACATTCAACCATTTACTCAATAGAGACAGAAAGAGATAAATAAACACACACACCTGCTCTTTAAGAGGCTCAATGTGATTGAGGTAGATGTGGGCGTCACCAAGAGTATGTACAAAATCACCAGGCTGCAGAGGATGGAAGAAAAACGAAGCGTCATGAACAAAATATAGGCCACGCCCAGGCAACAGGGTTGAGACAGCAGCCATTACGGTATGACGGGACGTGATCTCATTTTAACTCGTCTTGTAACAAGCTGCCAAAAAACAAACTCACACCTATTTACCTTGGCATAGTTGAATAAGTACTTTACATACCATGAATCTTAAATACCGTCACCGCCTTCAAATATAAATTTTTTGTACACCAGCATACGTGATATTAAAATTAGACCCGCACAGCCAAAACTTCAACAGTACTCCAGGTATTGTGAAGAACAAAGCGACAACAACAGAACAACAATGAAAATGGCAGAATACATACAGAATTACACATTTCCAGGCTTTGAAAGAGATCTTCCCAAGAACCAAAGTGTCAAGGCAACGTCACGCAGGCTTTGCGCCATGTTTGACACGGGAGGGACAATTGCCACATCATCAGCCTCACTCAGCCGGTAAGTATCTATGCTATGTGATTTTATCCACTGTCAGATGAAGCCAGATCATCTCAGACTGAATGTTTCTTAACGAGCCAACTACTTCACTTTGTATTGTCGAGACTGAATGCATGTAGTCGGTGTAGTTGACATTAGCTACTAGCAAAGCTAATTAAATAAGGACTGACGACCTTAGCTCTGCTCAGAGCTACTGAGGCACATTTTGTTTTCCTTCTTGTCTCATTCAAAGAATTAGACCATTATATAAATGTGCAATCTAAAACATTAGTCCCTTTCTCAAGTAAATTCTAATTTATATATTTCATCAACAAAACATAACTCAGAGGCTTATGGATGGTAAATAGCCTTCAATAGTTCATTTGTAGCTAACATGAGTTGATCAACCACTGAAGTAGAGACAGTGACTAGATATCTAGTCGAATGACCAATTTGTTAAAATCTGTTTTGTTTGAGAATTGAAGCATGACTTCTTGGCACCTTTGGATTTCAAAATACAGGACATCAAACCCCACTTGATGTAGGCTGTTAAAACTAGCATAGCCTCACTGTTTACCAGACATAGCAGAGTTCATCAAATGATTCATTAAGCCACCAAAAAAAAACAGCTTTTCATTCTGGGGCCAAGTCATGGGGATCTATAAGGGGTGTGTAAAATGTCATCTGGGTGTGTTTTGGGATTTTTGCATTTTATTTATGTCACATATCTCCTATATGCACATCAGAGAACAATTAAAAATACTGAATATGCATTATATGGACTTAACATCTACAAATGTTACTTTGGTTTAAAAAAAAAAAAAAGACACTTCCCATAAATCCTTTATTTATAAATGCATTTATAATGCACTTCATGGAATATGTATTATAATGAATGCTACAAACCTGTGTAATTAATCACAAGTGGTCAAACCTACCCACATAACACCTTGTAATAGTATATGACTTCATAAAGTCAGATTTATAAAGCATAACATTTGTTCATAAGAATATTGTTGTAATGCACAACTGGTTCCGATCTACTTTATCTCTCAAGTTACAGTGCATTATAAACAAACGCACGCACACACACGCGCACACCTGATGAAGGCTCGTGTGTGCAGGTCTATTGAATTCCAACTCAGGCACTGCCGACCATGTGAGAGAGCGCATAGGAAAAGGGTTTTTTTTGTGTGCAGAAAAGAAGGGTTCGATATCCTGGTAGAGGAATACAGCAAGCAAAAGCCAGGTACTTTATAACTTACAGATTTGGTTTCTCAAACTGCGCTCGACCAATTGTTTATAAAAAATATATAACGTATATAATTACAGACCAAGTGTTTACATTTTTGTGTGAAGAACGTTCCATACCAATACGTAATATTTTATGAACCGTTATAAGTGCTCTTTACTGGCTTTAAGAGAAGTATTTAAAATGCCCTACAAAAAAAGAAAGATGCTTCATATCAATACACAATACTTTATAGAGTGTTAAGTAACCTTTATGAGCTTTAAGTGAAGTAAGAAAGTTTTAAAGTTGATTTGTTTTAGGAAGGGCTTTTTTCCTAGCTTTGCACAACTTCAGCCCTGTCCCTAGGAGTGATACGAACCATCCTGGCTGTGCACGTCACCCAGCTGCTTGCTTTTCTTTTTGTAGGTCATCAAGTCACCCTGCGGTTATGGAGTGACATCTGAATGAGTTGGCGGTCATCCCGGTCAGTGGAGAGTCGTTTTTGAGTCGTTTCCTGCTTTACTTTTTTATGAACAGCCGTCTCTGAAATGTTGAGAATGGAAGCAACCTGATGCTCACTGCATCCCTCCGGGTAAAACCAGGACAGAAGCACTCATTTTTGCACTCAAAACCTTTTTTTATGTACTCTTTTGACATGGGGTCTGTTTTTGAATTTAACAGACACTGGAATGGCTGTTGTACACGTAGAGCTGCTGATTTAAGAGTTGTGTGTGTATTTGTGAGAAAGCGAGAGAGAGATGGATAGAGAGGGAAAGGATGTTTCAGACAGAAGTCCTTCATCAGCTGTACATGCAAATGACAAGCTTTCCTGTTTTTATGCAAACCTTGCGTTCTTCACTGCAGTTTTGACCATTTCTACATCGTTTACTACAGTACACTGCAGTTTCTCAGCTTAATCTTCTCCAGAGATTTATAGATAGACTGATATAGATGCGTGTTATAATGCATTATAACATGTGATAGGTAAAGTAGATCAGAACCAGAACAATTGTTATAATTCTTCATAATACCTTACTTTATGAAAACATTTACTTTTTGCCTTACATACCTATAACTACCAATGACTAATTATATAGGCTTATGGAAAGCATTACACATGTATTTATATGCAAGGCTTGTGCATTTTACCTTTAGCCCTGTGACGTGGGCAATCATGTATGTCAGCAGGGCGTAGCTAGCAATGTTGAACGGCACGCCCAGGCCGATGTCTCCGGAGCGCTGGTACAGTTGGCACGACAGCTCGCCCTCAGAGATGTAGAACTGACACAAGGCGTGGCACGGAGGTAGCGCCATCAGGGGTAAGTCTGAAAAGAACGACGAAAGTTCATCTGCAAATGCCCTCTGCACCGATTCCACCACGGGACAGCAGCGTAGGTTTGTCCATTTTTCAGTACTGGTGCGACACATTGTGAGTGCAAAACATCAGAATTGGGTTTGTTGTGTGTCATGCACATCTTCCCATGTACCTTTAGGATTCCAAGCACACATAATGATCCTTCTGTCCTCTGGATTGGACTTGATGGTGTCGATAACCTTCTGCAGCTGGTCAACGCCCTGGCCAGTGTAATCTGTCAATGAAGTAATCACAACCAACGTGGTAAGTGCATGCAGATGTGTTTACATGAGATGACCACTTGGTGGCACTGTTGTGCAATACTTCCTCTTGGAAGAAAGCTGCACTAAAAGACATGGGTCAAGAGTTCAAACAGCAACTGCACTCATTTCTTTACAACAGGCATGGTGTTTGGGCTGCACAACTTGCAGAATTAATTTTATTTTTGATTTGGATAGCTTTTGCAACAGTAAATGAAGAGCCATTTGGTGTTATGATCAGTTCATAAACGTCATGATGAGCCAAATTCCATTCCTTTAGTGTAAGAGAAAAAAAAAAAATCCGCTTGTGCCCATTATGAGCCGATTTATACAACTCTTTTGACAAAGAAAAATCATTTTGGTGGCATGTCCTTAAGCATCATTTGTAAGGCCTTGCAACTCAGTGCTTTGAGCAAATTCCTGTGTGTAGAGTAATGTAGGTGTTATGGCTTTTTTTTTGTGGTGTCCAACATGGTCGTCATTTTGCATAGCCCTCACTTACCAGCATGCATGCCTCTGTACTCAGCGCCAAAGTGTCTCCACTGAAAGCCATAGACTGGGCCCAAGTCCCCCTCCTCACGCTCTGTGAAGCCATTCTTATCCAGGAAGTCCCGTGAGCCGTTCGCATCCCAAATCTTCACACCTTTTTTCGAAAGCTCTTTGGCATTGGTTGAACCCTTTACGCAAGATCACCAATGTTAGAGGGCAACCAACCAGATCTTATGATCAGCTCAAAAGCTACATTGTTATAATACTAATTACGCATTTGACTCTGAAATGTCCACTGGATAATCCTTAAGCCTGGTCCCACTTCAATAACTGGAAAATTCACACTATTTACTGATGGTTAGGATTTCTAAATAGCACTGTGCAGTGTAATGTCCAATCCTTCTGGCTTAGGCTCACTTGAAATCTACTGCATACCACAAATTAAGTCAAAGTTTTCATTGTTGCTCAGATGCAAGAAAATGACAATTATAGTTGGTTAACATAATTCCAAGCAATGGCTACTATAGCCTGAATCCAATTTCCAACAATGGAAGTTTTTGTGGAGGTTCACTAACGCAACGCAAAAAAATAAATAGATAGTTTCAGTCTATACGAGTCGGCCATCAAGATCTTTAAAGTGGCAAAGATTTGAGTTTGCATAGACAATGTCCATTTCTTTCTCTTGGAGGAACAATATGGAAATGCTCAAGTGTCCATCTCAAGGATGTGGAATAATAATAATAAAAAAGCATGTTTAAAAGTCTAACAAAAAATTCTAATAATTTCCATTCCGTTGTACAGACATCAAAATCTCCAGTTTAAGAACTACTACCCTATACAGGTGTGCACAGGGACATAATGAACAAGGAAATTAAATTCCAAAGTGATTTTGAAGATGGCAAGTCAAGCACGTTAAATAACTTCCTGATGAGAGAACGCATGCTCCTCTATAAGGAAAACTAGGTTTTAGTCTGATCCATAGTGATACAACACGGCACGTTTAGCAGTATTGAATCTAAAAAAAAATATGAAATTACAGATCAACATCTTTGGTAACCACAAGCTAGAAAAATAAATATCCAAAAGTGAATGGAACCTCCACTGCATAGAAAACCTTTCAGTTCAGTGTAATCTAAAGGTATTGCATCACAAAAACCAAGGTTTCCTTACAAGAGATTTGTTCACTCATGTGCCATTTGATTGGTCTGACTTGAATAATGTTCTTTTCTTTATTTTTGTTTCTTTTTAGGAACTATTGCCAGGGTACCCTACTGAGACATTGGGTTAGCCCCAAAACAGCTTGTGTTTTTTTTCCTTTGGTGATCTCTCACATGTCTGGCCTAATATGAGGTAAGAATCATGGGACCTCGGCCATCATTTGCTGCATAACCATATTTAACTAACTGGTTAGCTACTTACCTTTATGAACCACAGCAGCTCCTCCAAAATACCTTTCCAGAAAACCCTCTTCGTCGTTAGCAAAGGAAACTGATCTAAACAAGGTTATATAAATTATGTTAGGACCGGTACAATGTAAAAAGCTGCACAAGGACTTCCAACACGGAGACCTCCACTTCCAAGATCCCCAACACCACCCCACCCCTCCCACCCCACAAAGCTCCAACGATTAGATCATTTTAGTTCAAAAGCTGCATACACAGATCCGGTTAAACATTATACAGGCATTTCCCATCCCAATACTCCAAATTCATACAGCAAAAACACTGTCATATTGTGAATATACTGGAACATGCTATCCAAGATAATCTATAGCAAAAGTGCAAGCTTTCACTTCGTCGTCTCACAAACGGGCAAATAGCTCGCTCGAGCTTCTGCAAAGTGCAAATGGCGTAACCGCGGTCACCGACGACCAGCCACCTAGCACGTTAAATCTAAAACAGTAAGGTTTACCGCCAACATTGCTTCGCCATTATTCGTCTATCCTAGTTAGCTACCCGCTGGCATTTTGGTATATTATTGTTAACTACATGCAACAGGTTAGCTTGGGTGAATTATTACCTTGAAATGCCAGCACTAAAGTAAGGGACAGTGTGTCAGCCATGTTCTTTCCCCCTGTTTTCCTGCAAAAGCTATATATACCACAGGTCTCAAAATACAAGGCCACGCTTGGGAAACTCGCAGAATTGGCCTTTGACACGATTAGCTAGATAGTTAACTACCTAAAAATTGCCAAGATGAAAAAGGGACTTTGCAAGTTACTGACCTCGGAGGTTATATCTCGCCTGTAAACCAAATACAGAGAGTACTCCTGTGCCTGTGCGGTCCCCTTTCTTTAACCCGTTTTGCAAAATGTATTCAATCTGGTCCAAATATCCGCGCTCATCGCAAAACAAAGAGTATGAAGTTAATTTTCTCTTTTCACGGGTCTCTTTTTCTTCCGCGCCTGCTGTGGCACATGATCCACGCGTATGCATTTCAGATGTTGCCGGCATTTTATTAAGTTAAAATAATTTAAAATGTTGTCGGTAAATATCAGAGCTGGAACTGAGCTTAGTTTCGAACTTTCTTCCTCTACTGAAATGAAATATTCGCGGCTTTTTTTGTCGTCATTGCGTCATAGCAGCCACGCAGAGGTTACGTTTGTTTGAATGCAGAAGTACTCTTCCAGATATAGGAGGGGGAAAAACTAACGGCAAACATTTTGTCCCCTTTGTGCCAAAATCAGTGGAGCAATAAATAGATCATAATTATGGTAGTCTATAGTCTATGGAGTACTCTGACTTTTTTCCCGAAAATGTTCAGCCCCGAATAGCTCCTTCGTTTACATTTTGCATTGCATTGTGGGAGAACAGTGTCCATTTAATCCATACTCAAAGAACGAGTAGTTTTAAGTATGCATCTGGGATTTTTGAGTGTGCTCAAGTTTGACACTTTTAACTGCACTACGTACTAAACACTAGTAACTACCAGCAAAAAGCAGGCAATCGGGACATACCATGTGGTTTATAATAGTGAGCAAAGGATGGTGGGGGTGCGAAATTAATAAATAGAAGAGAGAATGAGGTGTGGTGTCTCACTTTCTCTTTATTATTATTCATTTGGAGCTCCACAACTCTCTTAAGTATTTTTTGTGTGATATTGTAGCTCATAAAAGATCAGAAGCAGGATTTCAAATTATTCTTAGATGCTGCATGTATAGTTAAGTTACTCATGGCCTTGAATGCAACAACCAGACTGTAGGGCACTTAATGTCCAACTAAATGTACTATTTCTATCCACCTTTAAGAAAGAAAATAATACATGCTTAAATCATACAATTAAAAACAACATACAACTATCACTGCTATTCAAACATTCTTTTATTAGATAAAATGATGAAGACTGTGAGTGTACTGAACTCTTTTTGGTAACAGATGTTGACATTTACTTTTGTTTTTTATTGGATTATTCTTCTGCCAATTACTACCTGCAGAGAAAAGAAAATTAAAAGGTTGAACCAAGGCATTTTTGTCCCGCTGTTTCCTTCCATCTGCTGAACTGAACGTCCACAGTGCTACAGACTACAATTACCAAACATTATATGGCATTTCTGGACAGCTCAAATTAGATCAGCTAGGTTTTGCTTCTGTCATGGAAAACCAATCACCCAGCCAGAGGGACACACCCCCACAATGCATCTGCCCCACTCCCAATCAGTTTATTGATCAGTATTCATCATCACGAGCTCCTGTGCCTTGTTTATTTCCTTCCTATTTCAAACACTCTCCTCTAGCACTGTGCATTAGCTAGACCTTTCATTAACCTTTACCAGCTCGATGGTGTGCCTTTTGTGTATTGTTGAGTTGGAAGGACAGTAAGGTCCTTCCTCAGATGTACTCCCATCTTACTCCTGCAGTCACAGCTTTGTTAGGAACTATCCCCTAGCATGGGATAGTTACTCAGTAGATCAGAAAAAGTTTTTAAAAATTCTAGTCTACCCAGTGTATATCTAAGGTGTCTGATCTTAATAATGGAAATAAATTCATGCAATATGAAGTTTAAAACCGCATATAGAATTTCTACCCAGTACTTCATATATTTTCAGCTGCATAGTTTTATTATGTCAAGATAATGTAACAGTTTAGATCTCCCCCCCTCCATCTATCCTAGAAGGCATAATTTTAAAATTATTAGGGAATAAAAAAAACTTTTATTCCCTTTCTTTCTAGAGCATACCTCCATCTCTCCAAGTTCTCCTTATCCTGCTTCCTACTCTCACTACTCTCTCCCCTTCACTATCACCGAGCACCTGTTTCACATCTTCTCTAAATTTTGCACCACATTCTTCTTCCTTTAGCTGTTTGAAACATCCTGTTTCTTTGGGCACTGCAGCATAAAGGTTTGAAATGTAACTGTGGAATTGTAGATGATGAGCTATAAACCTGTAATGAACTGCAGACTTAAGAGACAGAGAGGATCCAATAGAGAGAGCCTTTATTAGGCAAAGTTAGCAGGATATCGTGCTCTAGCGGATATAACTTGATGTTAAGCTTGCTAACCTGGCAAACGGAAAAATAACAACAATTGTAGTCCATCCAGTTTGTTCCAATACCAAGGGACATCAGATCAGGGGGGCAACGAGGATTATTCAAGTGTTGTTGTCTAGAAAACAGGCAGAGCATCAAAACCAGTACAGTTATCCACAAAAGCAGATCAGACAAGAGGCAGGCAGGGATCAGGAGCCAGAACATAAACATGGAAATGGAAAGGCTTGGTACACCACATAACAGAGGCAATACTTTGCAGTGGGTAGTAGACCGTAGGTGGAATATATAGGAAGAGAAGCTTGGGAGGAGGCAGGCATCTGTAGGAGGTGGGCATGGTATTGATAGAGTGGGCAGCAAAGTGTATTTACAAGTATGGTATACAAAACCTACTGGGGCAATGATGTCAGGGGTGACCCTGACCAACACAAAAAACCCCACACTGAAACAGAAATATACGATGACTACCCTGACTACACTGGCAAAATATATATAGACAAAAACCCACACCCAAACAAAAAGGCAGTCACTCCCTACTCCCTAAATTGCAACTATTATATTCAGCAATATATACAATCAGAGCTATATACAGTTAACAAGCAACCAAACCAACAAAACAGAAACCAAAGTTAAGAGAGAAAAACCATGGTCATACACACAAGTCCAAACAAAGCAGAGCAACACACTAAGAATCAAAAGCAAAGCAAAGGTGAGCCAAAGCTAAACAGGTTTCACTATTTATCGGATCATCAAGAACTTCAAGGAGAGAGGTTCAGTTACTTTGAAGAAGGCTTCAGGGTGCCCAAGAACCTACAGTAGGTGCCAGGACTGTTAAATTACAGCCCTGGGTCACCACCAGTGCACAGCTTTGCTCATGAAAGGCAGCAGGCAGGTGTGAGTGTGTTTGCAAGCACAGTGAGTCAAAGGCTTTAGAAGGATGGCCTGGGGTCATGAAGTGCAGAAAAGAAGCACTTCTCTCCAAGAAAAAACATCAAGGATAGAGTGAGATCCCGCAAGATGTTTAGGGATTGGACTGCAGTGGAATGTTTTAAGTTATTTTCTATGATGAAGCCCACTTCAAACTGTTTGGGAACATGATCATCCGCTGAAGAAAAGATGAACGCTACCATGAGTCATGTGTCATGCCAACAATAAAGCATCCTGAGATCATTCATGTGTGGAGTTGCTTCTGATCCAAGAAGTGGGTTCACTGACAATTTTGCCTAAGAACACTGCCATAAATAATGAATGGTATCAAAACATTCTCCAACAGCAACTTCTCCCAACTATCCAGGCAAACTGCAGTCAATTAAATATTGAGTTTTTGCATAAACTCAATGTATTTGGCAATAAAAGTAAAAAAAAAAAAAAAAAAAAAACTTCTACCACAGAAACATCAGCCAAAAAGATCTAAAAACGCTGAAGCAGCAGATGTTGTGAAAACCAAAATTTGTTTCATTCATTTGTGACACTGTCTAGAATAGTGCAGTCATAGTAGAGGACTGGAGCTTAAAGGAAAAAAATACCACCTATAGGAGGGCAGATGTGGGATTTATCATTATGGATATTTATGAACATCTCCAACACTCTGCCTCTCCAGAATATTAGCACCTGCACCTTATTTGTTTATTTTTATTAGTGAATTAAAGTTCACAAAAGTTCACTTTGTGTGTCATGAAGCTGTTTGGACACACATGACTGAATGTATGCTTTTAATAATAACAAAGGGATTTTAACCTGTTGGATTATGCTTAAATTTGTTTCTAAGAAAAATATAAACTGGTAAAGGTATTAGCCTATATATGAACTGGTTTTCAAAACACACACACATGCACAAACAGTTAATTGTAGATGCACCTTCAGCAAATTCTTTTCTTTCATAACCTCAGTCCCTCACCCTTCAAGTGTTTTGCACACATAAGAATTTCTTCAAGACTGCCACATGAAGCTGGAGAACACCTGTGTCACGGTAACCACCCTCGCCTCCTTCCTCGTCTTGTTTCCGTGTCTGTGTGGAGGTGTGTTCATGTGTCGTGGATGTTGTTTGAGGGAGTATGTCTGTGTGTACTTCGGTTTATGTGTGTTGTGGGCGTGGTGTTTATCTGCGTTGTTACAGTTATGCGTTATCATTATTCATTTCACCTGTGTCTCGTCAAGGGTGTGTATTTACTGAGCCTATGACGATTGTTATCGTTGTGGATGATGCTTCTCGGCATTGGTTTGAAATCAAAATTGCAAATAAACGTAACCTGTTCCCAGTTGTTCGTCATTCATCTCTCTTCTTTAGCGCATTAGCGCTGCTTCGTCACAACCTGTAGTGTGGAGCTGAGGAGTACAGTAAAGGGTGGCTACTTTGACGAATATAAAATCAAAGATAAATAAATATCTATTATCACAGCATAATCGCATGAGTTGCTTCATTGTTTCCTGTTTTATATAGAAAACGCTTTGAAAATAGCAAAGACTGTCTATCTTTCTTGTTTAAGTCTTATCTTTGTAACTCTGTTTAACTATATATTTATTTGGAAGATTTGAGATTAAGTTACTCAGTTAACCTAAAGAATACAATTGTAATAGTACTTGTTAATAGAAAAATTGCTTCAGGCAGAACAATAAAGTCTTTTGTGTACCTTCCAGGAGCCATCCACTTGGATCTAAAGAAATTGTCTGTATATTTCATGGTGGGTGACGTAGACATATACGTCTGGCTATTTGCTATACTTCACCAGGCCTGTAAGGGTAATAGGCTTGGTAGTGTGTGCATAGGTATAAAATCCTACCAACATCCATTTACTTTGTAAAATAAGACCTGACCATATGGTGTCCTTTAGCAAATAAGGTGAAAGCCTTTTTATCAGAACTGGCAAGGATCTGAACCATTATCCATCTGGATTTTATTAAGGCAGTAACCCACTGCTACACAACACTCAAAACTAGAGTCCAATTACTATCCACAATATAACAGCCAGACAGTCCATACCAGACCACAGAGAACGACCTCACGCATAACGCATTCGAAACAATACTGGTTAGTCCATTGACGTTATTTGCTGATGTTACTATCATACCTATTTAGAAGGCAACCTTAACCTGCGTCTCTGTGTGTGTGTGTGTGTGGGGGTGGGGGGGGGGGGGTGGGTAGGTGGGGGGGGTGTTGGGATTTTTATAGAGGAGTTAGTGTGTTTGTTTTTTTGTGTTGTTGTGTGTGTGTGGGTTTTAAAAAAAAA
>JAOYMR010000016.1:1224549-1246401 GCA_025802075.1 Tenebrosternarchus preto | reverse complement strand
CCCCCCCCCCCCCCCGCCCCCCCCCCCCCCCCCCCCCCCCCGCCCCCCCCCCCCCCGCCCCCCCCCCCCCCCGCCCCCCGCCGCCGCCGGGCGTAGGATTAAAGCCTGTCTTCAGAACTGTTTCAGAGCTTGTTTAAACTTTTAATGTCAAACAGTCTTTCCCACTGCCATACCCATAACATCTTTACTGCATTGCAATAAGAGACTCAAGTTTGGGTAACATGAGCATTGTGGTAAAACTTGACATATCCGGACCATAGTGCTATGACTTAATTAATTATTTGAATGCTTGACTGTATGATTGATTTCCCTCAGACCTTCCAGCCAAGGGAAAAGATTTTTTAAGTTTGTAAGACTCTTTAGTCTGTTAGACACTTGGAGACCTGTAGAGTTTCTTTCTGAGGAAATGCACAGGCCTGTTTCCTGTGGGTGTGAACAGCCTCCACACCTTCCTGTGAAGGATTACCAGCAAAGCAGAGGCCAACGTCTGTGACCAGTGGCTTGGATCTCTGAGTTTACTAAAAAGATCTTTAAACAGCAGCTTCAAATCATCTCGGAGCATTTAACAACATTATTAATTATTCCAAAGCTTGTGAAAAAGTTGTCCTAAAAGTGATCAATTTGAAAGTTTCTTTGTACTACAGTGTTGACTTACTTTGTACCATAGTTTTAAGTTTCAAGTCAGGTATTCAGTTGTCATAGTATAATTTTATTTTTTTAGTGGTACAGAAGGTTGATGTTGTCACTAGAAGAATGCATAATTATGGAGATAAAATCAGTGCTATGGAGTTGGATGTGAAAAAACTAGGTAAGTTCCATGGTAACACAAACTACACGAACAACTCCAAGTTGCTAATTCTCACGATCCAGTACTAAATACTGTCTTTCAGTTTCTTCTGTTCTTTTTTCTCTCTCTTGTTCTTTACTCTCCTTTCATATCTTCATCCTGCTATTCACATGTCAGATGATGATTCTGACGTGAAGCTGAAGAACACCTCCAGCGAGTTGCAGTCGTATCGCACCGGCCTGCAGACCCTGCGTCAGGGACTGGCTTCCGTCTCCAACCACATAAACGGCAACTCCGCGACCCTTCGGCGGCTCCGTGGCTCCTCGCGGGACCTACGCGTCCTGCAGGACTACCTGCGCTCGCAGCTGGAGGCGACCGCTGGGGCTCTGCTCTCCGCCAATGCCACGCTCCTGGCGGCTGTCGCGGACGCTCCGGTCCTGCAGAAGGACACGGAGCGTCTCCGCGGGAACCTGCGCACGTGCATGGAGACCCAGCAGGCGCTGCAGCTCGCCATCGAGCGTCTCAACGTCACGCACTCGCGGCAAGACGTCGTCAGCGCCCTGCTCCAGCGGTCCACAGAGGCGTTGGCCGAGGCGGCGCAGGGCGCGAGGAGCAGCGCGCTGACGTTGCAGCAGGACACAACGCTGGTGGCCGGCAACGTGAACTGGGTGCGGGAAAAGATCCGCAACGCGGAGAAGGCCGCGCTCGAGGCCGCGGCCCAAGCACAGGCCGTCTCGGACGCTCTCGAGGGGACGAGCGCCCAGCTGGCTAGCGTCGCTGGTCAGATCGTGAACGTCAGCACGCTGTGCGACAGCACTGTGGCGAGCGCGCGAGAGCTGCTGGACCAGCAGCGGGAGTTTAGCATCCGCACGGCCGCTCGCTTCGACCGCCTGGAGGAGCGGCTGGACTCTGGGGAAGAAGGCGTCGACATGGTGACGGGCAACATGAGCTACGTGACGCAGATGCTGGGCGGGGTGAACGGAGAGCTCGGCGCCCTGCGGAGCTGTTTGGACACCGTGGGACGCCATTCGGACCTCCTCCTGAGCCTCAATAGGAGTCTGGCTGTGGCTCGGCTGCAAGGGGCGACTCAGAGGAGCCAGCAGGACGAGCTGTCGGCACGTATGGACAAGGAGGTCAGCAGCCTGTCGATTATCATGGAGGAGATGAAGCTAGTGGACAGCAAACATGCACAGCTTATCACCAACTTTACTATACTGCAGGGTAGGAGTCACCTGCATGCTCACTCCCAGTGTGTGTATATGTGTGTGTGTGCATGTGCATGTTAGTGTGTTTATAACACATTATGTCTACAGCAAATGGGTATTAAGCACATTTTTCTGTGCTTCCCTCAGGCCCACCTGGTCCAAGGGGCCCGCGTGGTGAAAAGGGATCCGCTGGTGCGGTTGGCCCTCTAGGCCAGAAGGGGGAACGAGGCGATAAAGGAGAGGCAGGTTTACCCGGCTCTCAAGGAGAAAAGGGAAGCTCTGGCTACCCTGGACTTGCAGGTTTCACAGGCAAGCAAGGGTCTCGTGGAGGCCCCGGACCAAAGGGCCCACGAGGGTCAGGAGGCCGTGCTGGACCTCAGGGTGTCAAGGGAGAGCCAGGCACACCTGGACAGCAAGGCAGGGATGGGCTGCCTGGACCTCAGGGAGCCCAAGGGCCAACAGGCGTGCGTGGACCAATTGGCCCCATAGGGGAGCCAGGACCTGCAGGACCTGCAGGACCAGTAGGACTTATGGGGCCTCCAGGGCCACCAGGGTTACCTGGACCCCCAGGAAGAGTAGCTTCATTGCCAACTATATATGTTGAACTACAAGGAGAGGTGCCAACAGTTGCTACCATATCTCTGCCAGGTGAGAGCATCATGCATATCACAAGAAATATCATATTCAGCACCACCCAGGACAGAAACTTCCTTACATAAAGGAAGGGCTCCAATTTCAGCTTCATATACGTTTGATTTGTTTAACAATTTTGGAAATGTGTCTGAACCAAATTTTAGTGCTATATTTCAGTTGATCCTCTTCCTTGTTTATGGTGTACCTTCACAAGTTCCTGAAATGGGTTCTACATTTTGACTGTGCTGATTTGCAATGCTGACCCATTATGCATTATTCACAAAGTGGTTCAGGAACCAGCTCCTATTGGAGCAAGAGAATTCTTTATCTCTAGTGGGGACCATGACCTAGTAGCAGATGGTTCTAGGTTCAAGTGTTCATCTGACCACCGTTGGTCAGACAAAGGTCAAAAGTCATATGATATACTTTAAGAAGAACAGGAATAGACATTCATTCAGTGGCCCTCAGTCAATCCATTGAAGCTGTTCTTTGCATTTGCAGTCCAGAATTCTCTTTGAACTCATATACAGGCTGTTAGACCATTTGAGGAAACAATTGTTTGAGGTTGTTTCTGCCAAGACTGCGATAACTAATTATACAGTTTCTGCTCACTGGTTTGGACTGAATAAATAATGAATAAACAGTTGCTAGATTTGCTTAAGTCACTGATGCTCCTAAAATCAGGATTGGATATCCAGATATTCCAAATATTTTGAAAAAGCCACGGTTTGAACTTGCTTTCACATGTAAATATACACCTACACACAGATGCTAAATGACTGTTCATGTCTACATAAACTGTTCATGTCTACATAAACACACCCAAACACAAGCTGGACCCACAGTCATGAAAAGTCTCTTGCACAAACCCATTTACATTCATCTAAAAGAGGTCTGTCAAGAATGTCAAAATACCCATTGACCATCACAGCTACTGTGTGTTGTTTAGGTGTGCCTGCCTGCCCTGGAGATTGGTTAAAGTTCAGGAACAGCTGCTATGGCTTCATTACAGAGCAGCTCAGTTTTGACAGTGCCCAGAAGATGTGCAATGCCATGGCTTCATCCTTGGTCATCATCAATGATAGTGAAGAACAGGTGAGGACAGAATTTTGGATCTAGTAGATCTTAATCGCTTGGATTTGACGTATGACTAAACTTGGAGGGGAAAAAAACAAACATTGAATTACAGTTTGTGATTTAATTTTGCTTAAATCTGCTTTTTTGGTAGGTATATAACAAACACGTTGCTCTGTAATAGCTGAGGTAAAACATCAAGGCTTGATTCTTCACAGGCCTGTTAAAATGACAGTTTACTTGCATATTGAGTTGGACTTGGAGTATATATAAATGAGGAAAGTACTTGCATTTCTTCTCTTAAAGTTTACATTAAATAACACAGCAGGGTTATTTCCATGTTTAAAATTTGCCACAAAGTAATTGTACACTATATCAGTAACAGGTAAAGTCATTGTACTTGTTTTGTTCAGCAATGCTAATGATAAAATACTGAAGTTATTTACTGGAACCTGTCAGTCTCAATCACACAAAGGTCTTTTCAAAGATAAAGGCTTAATGGTAAAGAAACTCAGCACCAAAGAATATATCAAATAAATGGGTAGAAGAAAACCAAATGAGGTTTAAGATCTGTGACTTTCAGTGTTTGTGTACTAATTCACATGTCTGGAGAGAATATGCTTGGAAATGTGTGTGTGTGTGTGTGTGTGTGTGTGTGTGTTTTATTTTATTCCAAAGCAATAGCCAGGGGGAAACCACAGATGTTGGAGATGCAGGGAGAGGGTGACGAATCACTGGCATATATTTTGGCAATACCCTGTTCTAAGATTTTTAAACATAACTCCATGAAAAAACAATTATATTTAATATTGTAGTGCCATATGAATTTGATACACTCCCCTGTTATATTTGGACGTAAGTTCAAGCAAAACAAGGTGTTGCAAGATGGTGCTCAGTCCTTATCCCCCTGAATTAGAAGATTCGATAAACCTGATTAAGGAAATATATGTACTGGAAATAACTTTCTTAGTTTGACTAAAGATGGGTACATTTTTAAATTTGTGGTCAAAGTGGATTAACTATGTCCATAAGGCCAGAACACAGATAATACAGTACACAGACTGGGTCAGTTCACATAATACAGTACACAGATTGGGTCTGAGGCAGGTTGTATGCAAGTGAAAACATAGAATTTTGAGGTTAGATTTAAATGTTGAAAGAGATTTAGATAATCTGACATTGGGGGTGGGCGCATTCCAAAGGCTGAGAATAATTCTAGTTGTAACGCGCAGCGAAGGGGAGGAGGACACAAACGCTGAGAAGAGAGAGATTTATTGAGGGCGAATCCATAATCGTCGTCATCTGAACATTCCAGTGTCGAATAAACAAAGTCGAATAACCAAAGTCAAACCTAACCATAATCGGACGAATAGCCCTTTTAAAGACCCGTAACTAATACGTACTTTTGACAAGGCAACAGAGCAAACATGGTGGACAGCTAACAGATCGATAGACATACAAAGACCGATGCACACTGGCGAGAAGCGAGGGAGAAACAAGGGGGTGTTACAGGGTAAATCAAAACAACGGCACGTGTAGTTTCAACATAAAACACGGGGGAGGGGGGCGTGGCCAGCCTGACAGTCTCGAGAGAGGAGGTTAGAAGGTGTTTGAAGGTTAACAGACTGGCCAAGGTGGACCTAAGAGCACGGCTGGGTGTTTGGGTTGAGGGACAGCAGAGACAAGGTGCACCAAGATTGTTAAGAGCCTTGAAGTATTTGTAGTATTTTTTTTAATTAATGCAACATTTAACCAGGAGTCGACGGCAATTATGTAAAATGAATGTGTTGTGCTGAGATGAGCAGGTGTAAGCTTTAAGATGGGCAGCAGAGTAGCAGAGTTCACGAAACCATTTGAGGTTTGTGTCGCAAGGAGGAACTAATCTTGTGTAGAAACTGTAAGTTGCAAGACATTGCTGGAAACAAAAGCATGAATACGAGATTTAGCTGCAGACAAGGAATATTTTTTTGCAGTACTGCACATGAGCTTCATGCTAAAGCTGAATCGAGGGTGGTACCCAAATGTCAGATCAGGTTGGAAGCAGAAACAATTACATCATCAATGAGAGCATGTTTGGATTGATTGGAGAACAAGCTCAGTCTTTCCACTTGAACATGAAAAAATGGTTTCATTCAGAGTTTAATTTCTGATAGGCCGGTTTCCAGGTGGGTTTGTGAATGTATTTTGACTGTAAGTAAATCTGGGTGTTATCTGCATAAAAATGAAATCCATCTTAAAGTGACGAGACCAAGTGACATATAACATATGAACAAGTAGAAAGATGTAGATAATAAATATCATGTATCCAAGGACTGAACATTGGAGGGAAACCAATTAATACCTAATACCTAATTGGTGCCTAGAATGATATTTCTTGAGAAACCATGTAAAAAGCTGCACTTAATGTTCTATCAGAAAGAAGACGGCACAGTAATCAGCAGAAAATGTTTTAATGAGGGCAGTTTCAGTTCTGTGGTAAGGGAGAAAACCTAACGGGAAGGAAAAGCTTACTGTTCTCTAGGTCGGCTTTGAGCTAGGTTACTTTGGAGGATTGGAAATGGAATGTTTTTTATATACTTTTTTCTTATATAGTTCTATTTTGTATAAAACAATGTCTGAAAATAGAATAGAATAGAGATTATAAAACACATTTGCAATGTATGAATGATGAGTAATATATAATGTAATTGCTTGCCTTCAAATCTTTCCCTTCACAAAAATAAAGAATTACAAATAAAAAAAAAGTTTTACATAATTGAAACTCATATTATGTAGAGGAACTAGATAGCTATGTATGCCTAGGTGCTCGTGTCTGCTCTATGTTACAATTTAGTCATTCCTTGGTCTTTTGCACTCAGGCCTGGCTACATCTTCATACACTGGGTAAAGGCTATTTCTGGTTGGGATTGACTGACAGAGAGGAAGAGAACATTTGGCGCTGGGTGGATGGAACACTGCCTACTTTCATGTAAGTACAGGAGCGGTTCTACTGTTTTATTGTCTCATGCAGGAGACTGTATTACAGAATACAATATGAAGTGTGTGTGTTTATCTGTAGGAAGTGGAGGCGTGGTCAACCTGATAACTGGAGCCATGGACATGAAGAAGGAGAAAATTGTGCAGGGATTGTTCACGGTGGCCTGTGGAACGACTTCTACTGCGATGACCAAATTGGCTCCATTTGTGAGAGAGTACTAGACAGCTGAAATATGTGATATGCAGCCAGTGCAAATGTAAAGGCCATATCCTTGTGAGCTGTGGTCAAAGGCCCCCACAGGTTAAGACAGTGATGCATAATTGATAGGTGTATTACCATGGAAACGCATCAGAGGCAGGTACGATGAGAAACGGAAGAGAGCCTTTGCAGCTTTGTGGGTCAAGAATTTGATCTCCACTGTAACTGCATCAGTGTCTCCAACATGTGCAGTGGTTCAGACCAATCAACTCAAGACCTTGAAGAAGATATGAACATTTATCCACCACTTATGATATATATGTGCATTATATGTCAAAGTGAATGAGAGGCAATTAAAAGGAACCACTACTCTGAAGTTTTTCAGTTGTTCATACATAAAATATTTTGCACTAAGCTGAGTTAAACTGTGGACTTGTTAACCATGTACTACACACACAAACTGGCATTAGAACTAGAATGAAAAAAAACAACTTTAGATATAATACTCCTACAGGGATGCGTATGAATCAGAATTTCATTATTTTGGTACCTAGTGGATTTTTATGGTAAAATATATATATGATTTTGGATAGAGTCCATATCCCATATATTTCTCATATTTTTGAAAAATAAACTCAACTGTTGCTTTCTATGTACCATTTGTTTTTATTTTCTCAGTCACTCCTACACACCCCAGTTCTTTCCTTTATGCCATGGTGTGTGGAGAACACAGCCACAGGGATACGTCCACTGCCACATACACACACACACACAAACACTCACACCTTACCTGTCCCACTCCCAGTCACCTGAGTGCTAATTACCAGCACCTGTGTCTTATTTCTCCATTTGCCCTATTTAAGCCCACAGTAGCGTACCTCAACCATTTATTATCTTGTTATGAGATTGTTGCAACAAGAAATGTTAAGCGCCTGCTATTTAGTTGTTGCAATATGCTTTGTTTTTTTTTTTTCTGCTCGTCACTATGACTTTGTTTCGTTCTTTGTGGATACACACTCGCATCTCACTGCCTCCATACCAACCACAGTCACAGAATGCGAAACCACCAGAGGGCAGCATGACAAGTGCCCCGGAAGCCTGGGCTAGGCAGCAGCGAGAGCTCTGTGAGCTCCGGTCCATAGTTGAACATCTTGCCCTCTGTGTGAATGGCCTCTTCGTGAGTTTGACCACGCAGGCTGGTGAGCAATCAAGCCCCTTGGTTTCCAAAGAGGTGTAGTGTCACAACGCTTCCTCTGAAGCCTATGAAGGGGATCCTGAGGCAAGCGACGTGTTTGTAGTTCAATGCAAACTCTTATTTTGCTTACTAGACCTGTCTGCCTGACCATTATAGGATGGCTAGGATGATGCATAGAGGTGATCAGGATTTTGCTGAGATCTCTCCCTAAATTCTGGATTGAGCTCAATACAACTGACCCCCATGTCATCTGTTTAAGTCTCGTTTTGAATCCCATTTTTGTTTTTATTGCTTAAACACTGTATGAGAGCTGCACTTTTTATGCCTTCTGCCTGTTGCTTTGTTGTCACTGTAATCTTACTTTTATTTACCTGTAAACAACTTTTTTAATTGTGTATGATTGTGATCTATCTGAATGTACAGCACTTTTGGTGTTTTAAAATGTGCTTTACCAATAGAAATTAAATAATAGCATTTTTACCACTTGGTTTTGCTATTGCTCAAGAAAAAAAAAGAAAGAATACCAATGTTTTATAATTTTTTTATTTGTTCTTGACTCTTACCTTGATTTCTGTTCAATTAATACATTTGTAGTGCACTTAATGAAAAGGACACTCATTTTTTTAAGTATTCACATTATCATTTCACTTTGTTCATTACCCATGACCCCACCAATTTCTTCCTCAGCTGCACAATATGATGTGACAGTAGCACCTTAGAGAGAGAGAGAGAGAGAGATACTGCTCACAAAAGTTGTTTTAAAATAGTTTAACAATGGGCCATTCCATGCCAAATCTGTTAAAAAGAGGCTTCAACTTCCATTTCTTGGTGCCATTGTAATTTGCAAATTTACTTGGGACTGCGAAGAAAATGTAAGTTGGTAACAGCCGAAATCTACCCATTTAACACTCAATAATGTCACACCTATGATTCAGCCATTGACTGTGGTTTTTGAACGGACAAGATCTTCAATATACTGAATTTTTGCATCTCTAACTTCTTATAATTTCCCATTTAAGGCTGATATAAATTAGATGCTTTTCTCCATATACAAAATATTTTCAGCATATATGTCATGTTCAAGTAAAGCAGGATGGTATCAAATATGTCAGTGTAGTATTGTGATATTCTCGCTATTCAGGGAAACGGGACATTAGATGAACTGTATGGTCTGGTACGGATTAACTAGTTTTCATGCCAATTCTTATTAAATAAGGTAATACATGCAAAATCAAACGTAAATCCAATTATCACTTAAGTGTTGAAAGGACAAGTTTAAAACATATTTGATACATTTATGATTTATAACAAAATAGATGTGGCAAAATGTGGAAAAAATAAAACTGTACCCAATTACAAATAGTATATTCATAGTGTGTTGCCCAAACCTAATAAATTGCTGTTTATTTAAAAAGTTTGACTACATAAATTTCAGTAATTGTGTAATAATAACATGGCTTTTTGATACAAATGTTTCACAGCTTTTATTGTGTATCTCACTTTTTGGCTTAGTGTATTGAAAACTAGAAAACTACTCCAAAAGGGTTTAAAAAATACAATTCCTGAGATTTAATTTCTGAAAATGACTGTTTCACATTTACATTTTTCTTTTCATTTACTAAACATTATCATACCAAATGTGTATATCCAAGGTATTTGGTAATAATTTGGCATCATTTTGTATTTTTCTAATGGTGTGGTTCCAAATTCAGTCATGGTGCCTAGCCGAAGTACTTTGATATGGAATGGCCCAAAACACAATACAAAACAAAGGCTTTGAAGACTATCCGGACTAGTCAGGATTCAGGACAGATAGTCCTTGAGCGACCTAGCATAGAGATGCTCTTTTTTTAGCGATCCCTGAACAAATTTCACCTGTTTTGAAACTCTAGTTTGTGGTGTAAACACTGAAGCAACATAACAAGTCATAGTGCAGTCGAAGTATAAAAAAAATATTTCAAAACCATTGCAACATTTTTCATTGTCTTCGTCCTGGCACCAGACTCATATATTTACATTCCAAACATAAACAAAAACAACCGCACAGACACAAAACTACTATGAAAAAAACATGTATTGCTATTTCTGACCTAGAAGATTCTGAAAACATTACTTGGACCAGATTGGACCATCTTAAACATACAAGCAGTGTGCAGATACTATAAAGAAAAGTTTTGAATAAAACTTTTTTAAATAAATATAAATGCAGGAGAACACTTCTGTCCAATTGTTTGTTTATTAAAGAACCCGACCTTGTGTTTGGGGGGTCCCCCAGCGAAGTAAACGTTTCTTGTGAGTGAAATGTTAACTGAATATTTAATATTCTGGCACATCCTTGCCACTCATTTTTTCTATTCTAAAAGATTTTTCTATGTTTTTTCCCTTTTTTAATATCCATCTTTGTGATGAATCTCAACATTTTTTGTAAGTATTCTGGATGAAATTTGGTGACAATACTAATGGTGTTTTCCATCCAAATAAAAACCATCTAGTTTTCAAGTCTGGTGGAGCTCATCTCCGGGTCCAGGGAGAGGATGGTTCTCTAGATAGGTTCTCAAGTATTGATTTTTTTATAGAATGGCTTTGGTTTGGTGACAGCCTGCAGACACAGAGGCACAGTCTGTTTGATTTATCAAGCTTTCTTCACCATAGACTGATGGCTGTGTCGATTTTCTAACCACTGGGTGCCAACTGTCTGGTGGTCAGCTGTAACTTCTCTACTCATCCTTTTCCACTATGACTTCTCCAAGTAGCACCCTTCTCCTCTGACGTAGCATGTGGAGGAAGAGCTGAGGAAACACTGAGAAATGGAAAGACATGAAAAAACAAAAATGAGGTATTGCTGGTACTATGCTAACAAAACAACAAAGCATGCAAAAAAACAGAAAGGAGAACAAAATCTGAAATCTAAACAGATGTTAAATTATATTTGATGGAGTGTCTCTACAATTTAGCTCTAACAACAGAGTAGATGCTCTAGGAGAAAATGATGGTCTGGCTCAATTTTTCATCACACAATAGCTTGATTTTGGGCTTAAAACTTGCTAAAATGCTGGTTTCTAAACCCCACTGGTCTGAGTTGCTATTAGAATACAAGTCATCATAAGTCCTAAAATCATCATCATCATCATTTAGAAGCAGAGAAAAACTTTGTTTGCATAAATGATGAAGGCCCTATCTTAAATAACTAAATAAATTTCAAGATGATTCCAGGGAGTAAATGAAGTTTATTGAAGTTTTCCCTTTTCTGGAACAATCTACAGATGTTTTACTAATTTCAGCTGAGTTTTTGGACAAAGTGAAAAAAAAAAGTATGGAAGATTAAGTGGAGTCCTTACATGGGATGTAGGAGATCATTACGATGATGAGGAAGTAGTAATAGTCAAAGGAGACATTGTACTTGTTTGGGAGTCTTAAAGAGTACATTCCCGATTTCCGAACATATGGCAGAGCAGCATATATGGTCATCAGTTCACCAATCACTCCCAGAGGATACATGACAATAAACAGGTTATACCTGAAAAAATGGGAAAATTCACACTAGTCAGACAGTTGATACTGTATTACTGAAATGTAAAGGGTAGTCAAATTGTAAATCTGAATAAAACTAAATCTGAATTCAAGTTCACAATATGCTTCATGTATTTTTGCATTGTTACATACTATATCAAATTACACTCTGTGACAAGGCAAACATTTTATATTTGAACTGGAACAACAAATCTATAATGATGTTACACAACCAAAGAACATACATTATAGGCTTAATTAACAGATTATTTGTTGAAAATGATGTATATTTATCTATTAGTTCCAATAAGGAAAAAAAAACTTATGCCATAATGTTTTTTCACAAACAGTTCAGCAGCACAGGTGCCTCAAGACAGCTACCAGCTGGCATGATTCCAGCTGTGACATCATCTCTGTGAACTAGTGCCAGGTAAATATTAGGCACTGCCTGCTGACCTCACTGTAGACAGCTGGCATGCTTCAGCTGACTTAGCACACCGATACTGGATCAACAATGAAAGCACTCATACCAGCCGGCTTCTACACACAACAGCTAATCTCCACTCTATAAGGATGTGATTACATTGATATTAATAAGACTATCTGGATGAATGACAAGCCCACAGCATAGTGCCAGCACTGTCTCGTCTACCTTCGACACAGACGACATGATTTCCACTGACAGAAATTCCATGCATGAGGCTGAAAATGAGGGGTCTAGGTTTAGTTTTCAAGAGGTGTAAGAATTTGCAGTTTGTGGTACAAAGAAAATTTGGTCTTGGGGGGGGGGGGGGATGTAAGCATGTGTGCACGTAGCGGGGAGATACTAATAGTAGATGAGCATTCCATGCCCAAAACAGTATTAAAAACAGGAGCAGCTGAACACAACTCCCCACTCCTCCATAGGGGGTCTAACCATGGCACACACACCACACACACACACACACACAAACACACATTCTCAAGCACTCACGAGGACATGTGAAATATGTTATTCATCAAAGGCAACCATATTTAATCACTGTGTATGTTTGGGTGCTCTTCAGATTTCTGACATCATTAGTATATTTCTCATACCAAGCCATGTTCTGTCACAAACGAACACTCTTGTTAACAATGAGCATTTTACCATTTATGGAACAACAAATTCGTGTTTTCGCCCTTGCCAGTATTTCTGTCTCTTTTCATTTTCTTCCGATTCATTTTTGATACATCATAAACAAATAACCAGCTCAATTAAAGCCGTGGGCAATTCACCCAAAACCCACAAGGACACATAAGGAACAGGTAAAAGAACTAGTGGCAATCTGGCAGCATATTAAATGTCTGTTTTGTTTACCTAACAGAAAAATAGCACAGCTTAAGCTCAGCAATTGCTAGATTTCAAGTACATAAAGCAGGTTGTATGCTCCCTTCAACCCATGTTTCAAACTACTTCAGCATATATAGAAGCAAAATGTCCATTAATTCGACACTGAGTTGTAGCAGCAGTATTTTGAACGATAGATCATTGTCATACTTAAGTTGCTTGATTGGGTCCTGTTAAGGTTTAAAAGAAAGCAACCTTTGAATTATTCAACAAGCGTCATTCAAATAATTTCTATTTACCCAGTCTTTGATAACCTGCGCTTGTGGCTTTTTTGGGTATATTACAACTACAATGGCTGAAAGCAAAGGGTGGAATATGTTTCATTGTTTGGCAAACTCCTATATACATCTCTATATAATCCTATATATATCTCCATGAATTCTATGGAATATGATGAGAAACATATAAACCCAGTTTCCAGAACACAAGAATATGGTTTATCTTATTTTGTGGTATTGATACTTTAACAAATTTGATGATTTGCGTATCATCAATTTGCTGAGAAATTTATTTGTTTAACAATCTGTATATATCCCCCTTTCTCCCAGCAGAATTTGTAAATAGTATATTCACAGAGACATTACTGAATTTCTGCTGGTGAAAGGAGTTTGCACTTAAGCCAGTTGTGTAGGTGAGATATGACAGACTCATTCAATGTGATTTGATTTAAAAGAAGCAACAACACTGTATGCTCTTTGGTGGACATGTTTAACAGACAGCAGCTGAATACTCTAGCTGGCTGAAGGTGGCCAAGCCTTAAAAAAAATCTGTATGCAGCAAAGTTTCAAACTGACAATGGAGTCCAGGTGTTTGTGAATGAGTGCCACTTTTAGTGTCGGTTATTGAAAGCATTTTGTCAGGACATTTATGCTGCTTCAAAGTCAGCCAGTATATGCACATACCAAACTATTTATGAGTTTGATCTGTGTCCGTTATAAAACCCCCACATACAGTTTATGGTGTGCTGGCCAGAAAAAAAAAAACAGTGATTCTTTCAAGTTGGCGCACATCTAGGATGGCTTTATAAAGCATGTTTGGCAAAATTCACGTGGGTACACAAAAAAGCCTGAATGTTTTATTCTGCTGAAGCCAAGGAGTTAGCACAAAAGCTCTATAACACATGTGTGAACTTGGGTGCAGCTCTGTTTTGATCATCCATACTGGCTTGATCTAATCCTTTTACGCCTTTGCCTTAAAATCTTTAGTTCCCTAACCCATTCCCAGCAACACTGCATACATGCATTATTTAATGTAAACATGCTTTGTGTTTGTACTAAATCGAATGTACTATATTACCAAGAATATCTATGCATATTTTGGGAATTAGAAGTGCTATAGCTGAGGTATTCTAAAGAAATGGCTAAAGGTCAGGAAAGAGGAAATGGAGCCATGCTAGAGTTACCCTGCCGCACTGAGTTACCCTGCCCTGCTGAGTTACCCTGCCCCGCTGAGTCAACCTGCCCCACCGAGGGACCCTCCTCTGCTGAGTTACCCTCCTGTGCTGATTGGATTTCACACCTGGCCCATTTGATGAAGTACGGCAGATGCTTGAGGAGATTGAAGGTGTAGAAAGAGTAACGTGTGATCTCGGTGATCGTCCACACCACCAGGAACAGTATCACACTCTCCTGATTCTGGACCTAAAGAAGACAACAGTAATAAGAAAAGCTTCTCCTCTGCTTGTTGCTAAGCTTGGCCATTCTGACATGTTCACCAGCACAATGTTCCACTCTGACCATTCTGACATGTTCAACCAGCACAGTGAGGAGAGCATTTAAAAAACACAACATGCAGGCATTGTCTGAGTCCTTTTCCTGGCTGCTGCTATGAATGTGTTTCTGCAGTACACAAAGAATCCTATGACGGAGGACGCGATGCACTCAGTCATAACCCAAAAATGTTTTGAATGGCTGTAATAGTAGCCATGTGTATGCCTGAGTCACACAGAACTCTGGATCCACTCATAACAAACGTGCGGCGATCATGCAAAGTACTGACTTCAGGCTGGTTTCCTTCCCAGAAGCTGCCACTCAACCAGCATCTTAGGTGTTTGACCCAACAGTTTAATAAGAAGCTCTTTAGGACCTCCCAGTACACCCCCACCATTTGGGCTAGGAGATCATAGCAACTGCTCAGTTCCATGAGATGCACAACCAAACACAACCAAAATCCTCAGCTACTTAGTATAGCATTAATTACATCTTAACTGTACTTACCTCTTTCATATTTATCCAAGGTTGTGGACAATACTTAAGAATTTTAAGATTAGGAATACAGGCCCAAACTATTTAACGTTGACGGCATTTACATGCACACAATAGTCTGACTAAGATTTTAGACTGTGTCAGAAACTGGACCGAACCAAGATGTTTACTAGAGTTGTCGAAAAGACTAGAACGTTTTTGTGCCGTTTACATGCACAGCTGTGCAGTCTGACTTCAAAAGAGTGAACAACCATTCAAAAAATGTTGAACTTTATGCATGTGTGAGTTTTTAAAATGAACACCACAAAGCCAGCCTTTCTGAAGCTAACCTTCTGACTTTTTTGGTGACTCATTTACAGATAACACTATTCCTTTTCCTCTGTTCCTCTTAAAACCACGTTGTCATGCCCCACCAATCACACCTCACATCCACTCATCTGTTTACCAGCTGGCTGAATAATGTCCTGCACCTGTTCCTGTTCAAGTGCGACAGATGTCCATCTACATTGCTTCGCATTCGAG
Source organism: Tenebrosternarchus preto (assembly GCA_025802075.1). Taxonomy (NCBI): domain Eukaryota; kingdom Metazoa; phylum Chordata; class Actinopteri; order Gymnotiformes; family Apteronotidae; genus Tenebrosternarchus; species Tenebrosternarchus preto. Next base: position 1,230,727 of record JAOYMR010000016.1, on the reverse strand, counting down.
CTCTACATTTGACTTCTAAATCCTGCTTTTCCCTTTTAAGCTCTATACCCTTACACCCTGCTCTGTATTTACATCGTCATACACAATGTCAATTTCCAACAAGTTTTTTATCCCCTCAGAAGTGCAGAGCATTTCAGCTATTTACAGCTGTATTTCATGTTTTGATATCAAAATAAAGCAAAAATGGTATCATACAGGGGCCATGAGACATGTGGTGTTACACTAAACTTGCAGTATGCTGAGTCAAGCGTCTGAATCTACCTCAAATAGTTCAACTAAAACTGGCCTGAACCACATGTTTCAATCAGGGTAAGCTTAGGTCAACTAAGGCCTTGGCAGGACTATGACAGACTTTATCACAGCACAGTCTGACTAGCAGTCTTAGTCAGACTAATATAAAACTACTGAGGTTTACACCTAAATGTCATCACATATCAATAGCTACTATACAGCTTAATGTAACAAAAGCAGAAATTTCATGTGGAAACCAATTATTAACCATTTATTACAAGAACCACTGGAAAAAATTGATCTTTGATCTCTTTAGTTGGTTATCAATTGCCAAATTCTTTAAAAAACTACAAAATTAATCACAATTTTATTCTAACAAATCTAACAAAAAAAAACAATCCTTGTCAAAACTATAAGCATAAGATCTCCTACATGCCCTTTACTCCGTATTTCTGATCTTGCCCTGATATCATGTCATTGATTTAACACAGATGGAGGCATGCAACACTGTACCAACTAACATAGGACTGGACTGATTAACCATGGAAAGGTGTTTCTGAAAAGGTTCCATGGGGGAAATCATTTTGCTGCACTTTGAATTGTTTGCATGGTTGAACTTACCTGTCTGATACTATGTGCGATAAACCAAACCATGAATATTCGAGAGCACACTTGGACCCCAGTCACAATCACAGATGTCCTCACCAGTCCTGTAGCACATACACACACAGTTAGAGGCACAGCAGTTTATTCATAAACTTCCCAACAATATAGCATTCTGAAGTGTTTATATTGACTAGGAAATACATACCAATTGCACAGTGCCCAACCTGAATAATAGGATGGGGAGAGAGGCAAAAGGGAGAGAGAGACAAAGGCTTAAAGTAGAGAAACCCAAACAAGGCTCCCTGAAACATCTCATCTGAATATGTCTACCAAAGGATGTTCCTGTCTCTGAGATGAGGTAATGTAGGACAGAGGAGCTTAGATACAGTACGATTGATAACTGTAGTGCCAACAAGAGAGATAAAGCAAAAGAGGAGATTAAAAGAGAGACAGGAAGAGCGAGAGAGAGAGAGAGAGAGAGAGAGAGAGAGAGAGAGAGAGCACAATACACAGAAAAAGTCACAGCACTTACCTCTAGCAGAGCAAATGTCTGGAAAAACTTAAGTGTCCTTGCTATGCTTTTGTACAAGCCCTTATGTGTGCCTTTCTGGAGATAGAACCGTGCCATTGCAACAGCCAGCACCAGCCACCTAGATCCCACACATTGGGCGTATCATACATATTAGTGTACATAACAAAACAGAACACATCCTATTGCAAAACACACACAAGGTTCAAGGTTCTTCATACTCATAGAACGTCCTCAACTAACAATGATACACCTGAACAGTTCATAATTGGGATTTAAAAATAGTCCATTAAAAGTTTTTTTTTTTTTTTCACAACAGAGAGAGACCTCAAGAGAGACCTCATGAACACACTTGACTGCAAGTTGTGAAAACAGTATCTGTGAGAGCTTGATCCAAAATTTTGGCCCTCACTCACTTGTAAAAAAAAAACACATTTATTGTGCAGCTAGAAATGCAGAAGGGTTTTGTCCTTTCTGTACTATAGCAGGGCAGCTATAGAATCACATGGAAGCATATATAGTTAGATGTCTTTGCAACTAACACAAAAACATGAACACTCCAGAAACAAACAGAGAGCAGTTTTCACTAAATGTAAACTCCTGATTACTTTCTTAGTACAAAAAAGTTTCCTTTTAGAGTTTTAAACCTAATATTGTACCAGCTTTCAGAGTCTGCATTGGTTATACTAAGGGCAGCATTCAGCATTCAGGCAGCCACTAGGAAATGCTGGATAAATTCCTTGTGAACCCATGCATCTTCTTAATGCATCTTAAATGAGTTTAACAATAATTCTGTTATACTGAGATGATTATTTGGTCTAAAGCAAGTATGGCCTTATACATTATTATTATTATTATTATCTTATAATATGATTTAGGGACCTATTAAAGATAAATAACGGTTCAAGTAGCCACGTACCTTATGGCCAAACAAACACGAGAGGCAAAGGAATTTAAGGAAACATCATTCGAGAACTTAATGTATTATAACCAGTAATTTCGGCGCCAAAAATATTAACACCGACATTTTTGTGTACCCTACAAAGTAAATTAGCATGGTTAAAGTCCAAGTGGATCTATACATCAATAACGTACATTTAATACGAATGAATTTGCTGGGTATACCATCATGGAGATGCCTATTGCGTAGATCAGCCAAAATAAATTAGTCAATATTCACTTTTTTCCCCTTAATTTTGCCTTGATCTCGTGCATTTTCTTCGACTTAAAACGGCATACCCAGTTACGCCTAAATAGCTTATATACGTCTTTATAGCATATTGATTTAGGATTTCGCTCTACCAAACCAAAGCTCCGGTGTCAGCGTGCGTCTAAACTTATCGCCAGCAGTGGAGTGTCGGGGATGACGCTGACGCCGTACCCTCAACCGTATTTGGATAGGCAGACGCGCGCCGGTGGCCATACGGAAAAACCCTGTCAGGCTGTTTCCAATAACGGCCGTTATTCACAAAGAAAGTCAACCACAGAATGAAAGACTTCCAAGCAAGTCATTCTCTCGTGATTTAAACCGTTCTGCGTTTTACTAAATAAGGCTAAATGTTTTACAGAACATAAGCACGTCTGAATACGGGGATAGCGTTTGCAATTGTGGGGAAAGCTTTGTGTAGTGTAGCACACCTCGGCAAAAGTTATTGACCTTAAAGCGAACCAAAAAATCTGCACGTACCCGGCCGTCATGGCGATGTTGTAGAACGTGAGCCATGCGGTGACAATAGCGCTTTTCGTCCGTTTCTTGTTGTTAGGTTCTTTCTCCTCCACCGCTCCGTCCTCCTCGCCAGACGCCATGGTACCGGGGGCAAACTGCGAAAGTCAGAAAAACGGTGCGCGAGCGCAGCTGTCAGCAGGGGCTGGGTAAACGGCGGGGTCATTCTTCCCCGAGACCTCTCTCGCGGGACTGATGCCTGCAACAATTGTGCCGGATGTAATCGTTAATGCGAATTAAATTTATGTGTTTCGAAGAAACATTTCAAAATACTGTAAATATATCCTGTAATTAATATGGTTATGAACTCGGCTGACTGAATGATATGTTGTAGGCATATGGACCAGATACATAATTAGGCCTACTCTTACACACAGGAATGAAGCATCCGAGTTTTATAGGCATGAAATTATACCCGGCCATTAAGTCTCGAAGTTTTCCCCCTCATATAATCAGCACTCTTTCATAGAAAGACTTCACTTTCGTTAATCATTAAATCAAACCAGAAAGTTTCTTTTGATGTTATATATTATTCAGTTTCTCTTAAATTCTCAGATGTCAGAAAAACTACAACAATCATTTTATTCAAGATTGTTTGTATAGTCTGAACACTAAAACACCTGCTATATAGTGTAACGCAACTATTCAAGGAAACAGTCGCGATTCTTTTTCCGGATAAACAAAAGGTTCTAGCTGGAGACTGAATTTATATTAAAATACAATAAAAATAAACTACATTTCCCAGCATCCACAGCTATTTTTGTCACCAGGTCGTGCTCCAAGCCTGTTGCAGTCATTTCTTCATGCAACAGTTGCAAAGCTGGGAACAAGAGAAATCTGCACCAGGAAAAGAACCTTGAGGCTCATTATATAACTATTTCCAAGTAATTGCACTGAGGTTCTGCAGTTCTCTTATGTAACTTCCACACTCTTTATTTATGTTAGGACGCAACGCATGGAATAAATAAAAACGAAAAGATTCTTTTACAGTCCTGCACTTGTCTGCGTTCCTGTATAAAGGCATTTATAAAATATGAACGGTAACCTGTAAGTAGTCTCTCTTATATTATAATTTTTCGTGTGCGTGTGTTTAAAAGACAAAGTTACAGGAAACCGTTCTTTACTGTTGGTTGGGCATTTATGTAGATTGGCCAGCATTTGCAGATCAGAGGCAGCATCTGAGAAAGTGCTACACAGCAGCTTCTAAAATTAGCACCTTCCCTGTGCCCACTAGAAATCAGAGTAAAGTGAAGACACCACCAAATATAGTGCAGCCCACCTAATCCTGATCCTGTTACACGCACGCGCGCGCAACACACACACACACACACACACACACACACACACACACACACACACACACACACAGATAAACAGATAAAATAGACATAGAAAATGTAATTTATTACTGCACTTGCGAGGTTCTACACTGATAAAAAAAACAACAACAAACAAACAAACAATAAAAAAACAGTGGTTCTTTACTATCAAATGACCACAAGATGGAGACATATCATCATCCTATTAAAGTGACGACTATTTATCAGGGAGATGAAGGTACAAAAGAATAAACTTATTGGCTTTGTAAAATATTCAACCCCGTTGTTGCACATTTTATTGTGTTATGGATTTGATTTTGAATAGATATAATTGCAATTTTATCCATTAATAGGTACTTAATCACTAATAATGATGAATTGATTTTTCGAGGGATGGACTCTACCACCGCATACTGGTTCATCGTCGCCTTGGCCAGTTTTTATACAATTTACATGAATGATCTATTAGGTTTAGCACTACAAAAGTCTGCTCATTCAATTTCAAGTATATTTATACATTGCTTTTTACAACAGCTGTTGTCACAAAGCAGCTTTACAGATGTCCGAGTCTGATCCCCCAGTGAGCAAGCCAAGGGCGACAGTGGCAAGGAAAACTACCTAGGAGCAAGAGGAAGAAACCTTGAGAGGAACCAGTACTCAAGGGAGGGGGGGGGGCATCCTCCTCTGGCTGACAACGGGCACCACAATAACAATAGTACAAATTAGCGCTTTATAATGATTAAAGCCCTAATTCCCTAGTTCTGGCATATTCTAAATAACCTTTGTTTCATTTTAAATATGTAAATGTAGTAATTAGATATTTTGGACTCAACATTTCAAAAAGTGAGACACTGGGAAATTAAAAAGTACAAATATCCTAGTTCATGCTCCTTTAGCAGCAAAGGCGTTTAGTGCAATCTAAATAAGAAATAAAAGAGAAGATAATATTTAAATTTGGTTGTATTTTTCCATGTTTGAGTAAGAATGCGGACAGGGAATTTTTTTCATATTAATCACCTGCATTATTCTTACCTAATTCCTTTTACCTAATCTGATATGCAATGTTGTCTGACTTTGGGGTAAGGATGAATTCTGAAAAACAGTGTTCCATGCTTTTTTCAAACTCTCTCTAGCCTTAACAGCTTCAGAAGAAGCTCTGGCCTCATGTGCATACTGTATATAACCCTCACATGCTGGGTCTTTTCAGGAAGGAGAATGATGACATTTCAGTTTGCACAACTCTTCTGTGGTCAAAGTCATGTTACTTCCTCATTAGTACCAGGACTAGATCTTCCCAGTAGCTTTCCACCCACATTCATGCTCTCCAAAATAGATGGGGTATTTTGAAAAACAAAAACACACATATTGTTATACTTTTATATTATTATTTAAATTATATTTTTCCTTAAATTATTCTATTTACACTATGAGTTCTGCTACACTCTTGCTTTGTTTTGATCATTTTAATTATAAGTATTGCAGCCTTCAAAGCACCTGTTTGGTGGCTTAGGATTTGCACATCAAAGTCAGGCATTCTACTATCTTTTCACCAGAGGTGGACATTCCAGTTCCTAATTTAATTTATATATACCATTCAATCTGTCCTTTAAATCTTTTCCTTTGAAATATTAAATTTTCCATTTTTTTGAGACGTTGTCTCAAAGTAGCTTTACAAATGTCTGAGTCCAAGCCACCAGTGAGCAAGCCAAGGGCGACAGTGGCAAGGAAAAACTCCCTAAGGCATGAGGAAGAAACCTTGAGAGGAACCAA
>JAOYMR010000016.1:1172670-1182677 GCA_025802075.1 Tenebrosternarchus preto | reverse complement strand
AAACTCCAACAAGTTGTGTCTGTCAGCCTCACATCAGACATGTGGACTTCCATCAACATGGAAGCATACCTTGCCATAACCTGTCATTTCATTGATGGAGAGGACCAGCTTGGGACAATTTTGCTTGGGGTAGAGCATTTTCCAAGCACTCATACTGCTGAGAACTTGGCATTGGCGCATACAAGATTCATGGAGGAGTGGGGCATAAATGTCTAGTGACAGATGCTGCAGCCAACATGATTGCATGTGTTAACATACTGAATGTAAGACATGCTCTATGTATTGCACATTCTTTGAATTTAATTGTCAAAAAGTCATTTGATGAAGTACCAGGTCTGTCTGAGTTGAGAGAAAAATGCTGCAAAATGGTTACATATTTCCGAACCAGCACCACTACAAAAGAAACACTGACACAAGTACAGAAGCAGATGGGACGACCTGTTTTTAAGATGATAATAGAGGTGGACACCAGGTGGAATAGCACATACAACATGTTGGAGCACCTGTATGACCTCAGAGAACCAGTTGGAGCAGCTCTGGCCTCTCTAAGGACCGACATAACCCCACCAACATCTTCGGAGTATGCCACCATCAAAGAGACAATTCAGGTTCTCTGTGCATTTCAGCAGGCTAATGTAGAGCTTTCAGGGGAGAAATTGGTGAGTGCATCAAAGGTTATACCTATGCTGAAGATGCTAAGCCACACTACCCAGTTTAAGACTGACAGCTTAATTACAAACATGGCAAGGCAGCTTGGTGCCAATTTGGTACGCCGGGTCATAGACCGTTCGTTGAAAGCAGAGGCAATAACTGTGATGTCCATGCCCACTTTACTGGACCCAAGATTAAAAAAACTGGGTTTCTTGAGCTGCACGCAATTAGAAGAAGCAATTACAAAGCAGAAAGGGAATTGTGCTGAGATAATAAGAAATTCTCCCTCTTCAACCCCCCTTCAGCAACCAGAGACTTCACAAACTGGCCAATCTTCAGACATTAGTAAGTCTTTATTCAGTTTAATAATATTATATAATGTCAATGTCATTAATAGATGTTTTTTTCCCCATGTACACTTATAGGTGACCTTTGGCATCTTCTGGATAGCACTGTGAGACAGAGCAGGCAGAGCTCAAGTGCAACGGCTGATGCTACAATTGAAGTAGACCGTTACTTGTCTGAGGTAAACCCGCCAACATCTGAAGATCCACTACTATACTGAAGCAAACAAAAACTACAATTTCCTCATTTATATCAGCTAGCACTGACATTTTTATGCACTCCAGCTTCCTCTGTGCCATGTGAAAGGGTGTTTTCTAAGGCTGGGGATATTGTGTCTAAGAAAAGGAATCAACTCAACCACAACACTGTTAAAAAGCTTCTTTTTTTGAATAAAAATCAGTAATTTGTATTTGTTCCATCTGTTGCAGTTTCCTGTCTTTCATTTCCATAAGCACTCTTGTACTCCCAGTTCCACAAGCATTTATTTTAAGTATTTATTTTACGTGTTCAACATTACATCAGTGAAATAATAATATTTCCATGTAAAAACACACTTTTATATTCATTGAGACGTGGCAAAAAAATTTATATTATACATAGACATTCCAGGATTCTCTGACTCAGGATTAATTGAGTTTGTCATATATCCTTTTGCACAACAGGTGTCACTAGTGAGAACGAGTCAACGAGGCTTTGGGTAATGAACCTTTTGGTGAACCTTTGAGCTGGAAAGCCCCATTGGTTCAAGAAGCCTCGTTTTGCCATCACTAACAAAAACCAGGATCAAGAGACAAGTCAAGCCAATAACCAGAGAAACCATAAACCAGACAAACACTCAGTATCCAAACAGGGTTGGCAATACTTTACACAGTGTACAGGGTAAAGGGAACCTAATATAGGGGTGCTAACTAGAGAATGAGAAACAGGTGATCTGTGGAAGTGGTGGGGTGGAGGGATGCCAACGCCTCAGGACACCCCCAAGTCTGTGTTACCTTCTGGTTCTGTCCTTTTAGTTAGGCTGTAATAGTTAATTGCTGGAGTTGCTGCTGCCACATTCTGAAATGTCTATATTTTATGTCACATACAGAACTAACTATCTCACTTTACTTTTACAGAGCTAAGGCCTGTCCTTGGTGCCAAGTAAGGATTGACGAGGCTCTCCTGCTATCTGCCCCGGACCAACCACCTCCTACTCATCCAGACGTAGATGAAGGATTAATCAACTGGATGTAGGCCCTTATCAGCACCCCCTCCCCCCAAACCACTCACAAAACATCTTTGAGGCCCATCTTTGTCACTGAGTTTATGAGTTAAGACCATGTGGAGGACAATGGCAGAAGAGCACATCAGTGAAGTCTTTCCATCTCTTATCCTTCCTCCTCGTTATAAAAGCTCACCTTTTGTTTACTGCTTTATTGGTCATTTGTATATGAATAATCTGCTCTCTTTATTTTAACAAACAAAGGGAGAAGTGCCGGTTATCTGCTTTATGATTGCTTTTTCTACACTTCTGTAGTACAATGACCATGTTTTTCCAAGTTATATCTAGCTCTACTGGCACCATTCCATCTGGATATTGTTATTGTCAACATCATCACTTAATATCACAATATCATCAACATTTCCTAAATGCACTTAAAATAATTTCCAAATGTTTGACAAGGTCCAAGGGAAGAAGAAGAAGTCAAAACCCATGTAGGCATTGAGGAAAAATAGCAGTAGTACAAAAAGGTGAAAGCAACAGTTGGAAAAAAACACTAAAGAGGTTCAATGCACAAAAGGAGCAAAACAGGCAATGAGAGAAAGCTTGTTATGCTGACTAGAAAGTTGGGAATAATTGAATAAATTAATTGGAGGATTTGCATAGAGATGCAGATGAGATATCAGAAACAGGTGCAGTGGTAGTAGCCATGGTGACAGACTAGTACACCCATGAGGAGGACAAATATTTAAATTAATATATAAAATATAAATAAAATATTTTGCTAGCAAAAAATTGATGGGAGTCCAATTCTGCCAGCTGGTGTGACACAAACCATACTGAGTCATTTTACCAACTCAGTACTGCAGTACTGCACTCTGCAAGACATTGAGTGTCTACTTACATCATGTAAATCATTGCTGAATGAAGTTCCAGGGAGGATAATAGCAGGTCCAGTCTTTAGTCAAGTCAAGTCCAAATTAATTTATATAGCACGTTTTACAACAACTGTTGTCTCACAGCAGCTACAGATGTCTGAGTCCATGCCCCCAGTGATCAAACAATGGGTGATACTGGCAAGGAAAGAACTCCCTGAAAGCAAGAGGAAGAAACTAAGACTCAAAAAGTTGGCCCATGCTCTAACCCTACTTCGGGCACCACAGTAACAATAGTACAAACAGTAAACAAAATTAGTCTTTCCACATCAGAAAATTGATATCATCTGTCAAGTAAGACCTAAACCAGTAAAGAGCCGTTCCCATAATTCCATCAGCATTTTCTAGTCTCTGGGGAAGAATGGTTAGATCAACAGTGTCAAAAACTGCACTAAGGTCAAGTAACACAAGCAAAGACACACAGCCAGATCAGAGGCCAGTAATAGGTGATTTACCACTAACTGGCAGTACCAGTTAGAAAAATGGTGTAAGAAAAAAACTTTTCAAGCCAGGATCAAAAAAGACTATTGTGTTGTTTTTGCAAAACACCAAAAATATGGAGTTTACCTTTAATTAGTAAGACAATCAGTATATATGACTCCAGCAACTATTATATATGGCTCCACGGAACTTTACCATTCTGAAGTGTAATTGGTCACGTGAATGTGTATATACTGTACTGCATAGATTTCAGGGAGTAGTATCCAGTATCCATTATATATTACTGTAGTACGTGGTAGCTATTTCCAAAATAGCATTCTCTCTGGAGGCACGAGTTATGGTGAAAGCTGATTGGTCCATAGGGGGAAGTTATCATGAAAGTCTCGGCCATATACAGTCTGTGGTTTCGGCTTCACAGAAAACTTCCGCCTTCTGAAGTTAAAAAGAAAACAGCTAACTAGGTAGCTAGAACAGATCAATTGCCACTGTTTTTTGCATTTTTAATCTGAAGACAAGAAAGAATTGTTCGGTAATGTTTTTTTCTGTAATTTGATACAGAATGTCGAGACGTTGGCAGTTTCAAGTCTTTGGCTGTCGGTTAAGCAATTATGACTAACTTAGCTAGCTAGCTAGTTAGTTAGCTAGCTATTTGTGTTGCCATTACTAGCCAGCTTTTATTTTGTCTATGTTATGCTATTCGTGAAGGAAGACATCGTATCTCTTTGCAATTTTAAACAAAATGTTGTCGTTATGGCAGTCAGGTTGGACTACTTTTCTCACTTTTCAGACTAGCTAGCTACTTTCATGTTTGATTTTTTAAGTATTTATCGCCAGTTAGTTATGTATTCCGAGGGCTTGGTGTAAGAATGGTGACTAGTCAGCTAGCCAAAATATTCATGTTGGTTAAACCTATTGGTAGCCGGCGTTAACTACGTTTGTTATACAGCTAAATGTGTACCTAGCGTGCTCCGTAACACTTCAGTGGTGCAGTTGTTTCTTTCACTGTCCAGATATTGCCGTTAGTCGAGAATGAGGATTGGCGTTTATTGGATGTAGCTAGCTAGCTAACCTAGCTTTAATCTGAGAAACAAATTTTAGCTGTTCCAGTTATTTATCTGACTAACTAGCTAGCAAAATGAGTATTTTGTGGAACCTGTATATTAAGTGCAAAATTCCACAGTGGTAGCCTTAGAGTAACGTACTTCTGCACTTACTGTTTTTCCTGTTTCAAACGCCGGTTTTAAATCAATGAATGAATTGTTTATTAGCTAGCGTTAGCTAGCTGACAGGGAAAGCTAAAATGTGCTGCACAGGAGAAGCCTGTTCGAGGTCTAGTATTGGGAAAGATTTGATTTTATTTTCATATTTTTATAGCTACATAGTTACGTAAAATTAAAACTTTTTTGTTGTAATCGAGAGTTATTTGTTATATAAAATAACAGCATCTTCCTAGATTTAGTCGACTAGCGACCATATGTAGCCTATTCAAACTAATATTTAATGTTCATTGTGTATGAAACAAACAAAACAAAATGAACGCCGCACTTAATAAGTAACATTATTTCTCTACGGTCTGCAGGATTCTTGTAAGGATAGGGCCCAAGTAAGTTCTAGCCTACTTCATTTACCCATTTGGTGGGCCATCCATTGAGGATGACAATGGAAGAGATGAAGAATGAAGCTGAGACAAATTCAATGGTCTCTATGACATTATATGCAGTCATGTACCCGGTCTTCAATGAGGTAATTAACAGAAGGCTACTTTCCTATTATTTAAAGCATGTTGTTGAGCAGCCTGGATTGCAAATTGATTGTGTAGTAGCTGTACACAAGTGTTTAAATCAGATGCTGCATTTTTGTCTTTGCATGAGTGTATCTGATTTTGTTTTAATGCCACAGTTGGAGAGGATTAACCTGTCTGCAGCACAGACACTGCGTGCAGCTTTTATTAAAGTAAGGGGTTCCTGGGGGGGAAGGGGTTAACATCTGAAAACATAATCAAAATCAAATGTTGTAAAATCACAGCAGTAGTGGCTTTTGATTACTTTCCTTTCCTAAGGCAGAGAAAGAAAATCCAGGTCTTACTCAGGACATTATAATGAAGATCCTAGAGAAGAAGAATGTTGAGATCAACTTTACAGAATCACTACTTCGCATGGCTGCAGATGATGTTGAAGGTATAGCAGTAGTCTTTGTATTTATCAAATGGCTCACTTCAAAATGTGTAATTTTCAAAAAGCTTTCTTAAAAGGCCTCAGTCCCTTGCACTTTGCCCTTAGGCCAAGTAATATTGTATTTAGTGTTATTTTTGAAAATGTTTTCACTTTTTTTGTTTATAGAGTATATGATTGAGAGACCAGAGCAGGAGTTCCAGGACTTGAACGACAAAGCCAGGGCTCTTAAACAAATCCTAAGCAAAATCCCTGATGAGATCAATGACAGAGTGCGCTTCCTTCAGACCATAAAGTGAGCACAGGGCCCTTGGACTTGACGGAGGCGCAGATGCTGGCCATTACTGCCTTTTATTCAAACACTGTAATAATTGCTTCTGGGGTGTTGATTGCAGCATTCATGAAATAATAATGCCAAGTTCAATAGATGATGGATTTCCTTGTTAATCATGGCATGCTTTTATTCCGGAGCCCATTTATTGGTATGGACATTGTTTGGCTGAACTGGACCTCTAAGTAAGCATTTTTGTTTTGTATGAATCAAGATGGTTTCTCTTAATGATTCCCACAGAGATATAGCCAGTGCCATAAAGGAACTGCTAGACACAGTCAACATTGTGTTTAAGAAATACCAGTATCAGAACCGCAGGGTGAGACAGATATGCACAACTTCCTGTATTTCTCATAACCTCATTATTCTGTGTTGGACTAGATTTTTGATATAGACTTATTAATTTAGTATACGTATAACTGGAAGAGAAGCAGACTTATTGAAGTTTCATGCTTAAAATAAGTTTTGTTTCCAGGCACTTGAACACCAAAAGAAGGAGTTTGTAAAGTACTCAAAAAGCTTCAGTGACACACTAAAAACATACTTCAAAGATGGAAAGTAAGTAGAAAATGGTGGTGATTTTTGATTGTGGTAGCCAAATGTGAATCTTACAATTTGATATGATGGTCTCAGTGTATGAGATGAAAGGCTAATTTTTGGTAATGTTCTTTCTCTCTCCTACACACAGGGCAATAAATGTCTTCATCAGTGCCAACAGGCTGATCCACCAAACCAACTTAATATTGCAGACCTTCAAAACTGTCGCTTAAAGAGTGTTGATGTTAGTCCTATGCGAGTTCAAGGCCCAAGTAATTTGTCACTTACAAAGGGTTTTTCTTCACACCCCCACCCCCTTTTTTGACGGTATAATTTATAACCATCATTTAGAAGTGGGGTTTCTGATAATAGTTTGCTTTTAGTTGGCTCTTTGCTTACTAATCATGATTTCAGTACTAATTTTGTTAATTGTTGTTCCAGTCAAATTAAGCCAAAAGATTTCTGCGCCTTAAAGAGTCCTCTAACATTCCTCCTATCCAGAGTGTAAATAATCTTGTTCTGTCTTGATAAGACAGAAAGAATAAGACTAGAAACCTATGTATTTAACAGATGACTTTTGGTTGCAAAAGGTTCAATAAATAGTTTCCAAATACTGACATTTTAAATCTTCTCTGTCCTGACTTGTTTTTATTCATCATAGTGATGTGTGTGTGACAGACGCTTAGAAGATGGCTTGATATAAAGAGCATTTTGAGAACATTGTTCCTTTTAATGTGTATGATTTTGTGGGGTCTATTGGCAGAAATGGAATATAGCATACAAAGCTAATATTTTCTTTTGTGTATAATTGCCTTTATGAATCATATTTTTGTTAGTATAGAATGATTCCTTCACTTCTATAGGGAGCAGGTCCTTTTCCAGCAGAGGCCATGCACCATGTTTCCATGTACAGTAACCACGAACAGATGAACCAAACACTGCTTTTAAACTAAATGCAGTTAAAATACATTGTTACCAGGATTGTAATTTTACATTTATTCTCTAAATCTAGATTTTTGGACAAAAAGATTGAGACATAACTGATCAGCCTACAGTTCATAAATTATTACCAATAAAAGGAATGTTTAAAAAATGTTTTGGAACTCAAACAGAAGAAAATGTGTTTTTCTTGGAATAGGATCAAATCAAGTTTATTTATATAGCGCCTTTTACAGCAGATGTTGTCTCAAAGCAGCTTTACAAGTGTCTGAGTCCAAGCCCCCAGTGATCAAGCCATGGGCGACAGTGGCAAGGAAAAACTCCCTAAGAGCATGAGGAAGAAACCTTGGGAGGAATTGGACACATTGGGAGCACAAAACAGGGCATACCTCCTCTTCCTGCCAGTTTTGATGGCAGCTGGCTCAGCAAGACAAATTAGACTGGAACCCACAATATGCATATGTTGGTATATGTCGATTCTTGTATATTTTCTAGTATATTTTGTTTTGGGTAACAGGATAATGTTACCCTAAACAAAATGTACTTGTATGTTTGTACAAGTATACACAGTACTAAAGTTTGATAATCAAGAAAGAAATATACTTACAACTTTCTTTAAGAATCGTATCCACTTTAATGGTTGATGAATCATTGCATTAAAAAGCACATTAAAAAAATGAAAGCACATAGTTGCTTATTGTGTATGTGAGGCCTAAAACGCCTACTCACCATGTCAAGGTACTGGCCAAGAATTGATGTTAATATGACATGACAAGCATAAGGTTAGTTTATACACTTAATCTGGCAAAAAACAAAATGATACAAATGCAGTATGTAGGTACACGAAAACACAGATTATCCACAACTATTTCCCAGTGAGAATAACAACTGAAAATGGACTAATTCAAATTAAGATATGTGCAGTGCCAAATATATAAGAATATATTAGTAAATTTTGTTAGGAAGTGCAGAGAACTGTTTAAAGCACAAAATTAACATAAGATGTGAACTTATTTTGTTAATTGATGACACTTAAATGCAACGTTATTGTAGTGTTTTTCTCAGACAAGATGTCTAGTTGCAACCTGGGCACCTGCAGACTCTATGCATAACAATATATCTGACTAACTCATAATGAAAAAGGACAATCCATTTTTTTCCCCATTAATTTGTGCCATCAATGCTTATCCTCTCAGAGAGGATGTCCAATAGCAACTTAGGCATAATGCACCACTTAACCTTAACAGATGACAAGATTAAATCTCTCATCAGGGCTTCACCCTTTTTTCAAATAATATCACAGTATTGTTCCAAATGATTTCACATTTGGTGACCCAGTCCAACTCTGAAAAGTTTATAGTATCACCTTGCTGTGTCTTGATGGTTATTACCTCTGGCCAGTAGGACCTTCATCATTTTGATTCGTTCATATGTGTTATCAAACTCCCAATCTTCAAATTCAAAAATCACTGAATTCACACTGCCAATGTGCTGATTGATCAGTATTATTTACCTCTACAGACTGATGTATTTTCTCAGTGTTGTTGTGGACCACATGATTTTTAGTGTCACTATTTACATTTCATCACATCCCATGGTTTCAAAAGTTTCGCATTCTGTTTCTGGTCTCAGAGATATGTTTCTGTACTCAGAATCAATTTCCTTATTGTTCAGTAGTGCGGCCTGCACCTACTTCGTAAAATGATAATGTCCTTTGCAGCTCAAACATAGGGGCTAGACACGCCTATGATTCAAACCTTGTAGCTCTTCAGGTATGGGATTAAGATGCAAACTGTTTGCCACTGCTGTAGATGGCATGTATACTTTAGATTTTCATGTCAAATCCACTCATTTCTACTTGACATCAGGAACCTATTTATAATCATTAATGGATAGACGTTATTTATTTTGTTTACTGTTTGTACTATTGTAATTGTGGTGCACAATGCCGGCCAGAGGAGGATTCACATCCCCCCCTCCTTTTGAGTCTTGGGTCCTCTCAATGTTTCTTCCTCTTGCTCTCAGGGAGGTTTTCCTTGCTATTGTTACCCTTGGCTTCCTCACTGAAGGCTTGGACTCAGACATCTGTAAAGTTGCTTTCTGACAACGGTTGTTGTAAAAAGCACTATATGGCCATCCTCTTCTGGCTGATCATCAGGCACCACAATAATAATAGTACAAACAGTAAAGTCTATCCATTTGCAGTGAGTGATGCTCTGTTGGTGAGACTCAAGCAGAGGAAGGGCAGAGGCTGGGTGGTTCAGCTAGATCAGCAGATCATGACTTAGGAATCTGGATCTCTAGTATCTCCTAGAGCCTCAAATGTAGCATGAGGTATATTCCGCCGAATCGGCCCCAGACAATTACATGTATAAATGGGCACAAACAATAACTGTAAAATACATTTTATTATAATTCATAGTGACTTGTACATTGACCTAATGGCAAATTTAAGG
>JAOYMR010000016.1:1153814-1167925 GCA_025802075.1 Tenebrosternarchus preto | reverse complement strand
ATATTTAGTGTATTTATCCTGTATTTATTACATTTTGCCTTGTCTGTCTATGTTAGCACCTAGTGCCGCAACAATTTGCTAATGTTGTGAATCTGTTCACTCATATGGCAATAAAAGCTTCTGATTCTGATTCTGATTCTGATTCCCAAACACTTACTGAATGTTGTTAAAAGGAAAGGTGATGTAACACAGTTATGAACTCACATAAGCACAGGGTTGCCCAATGTCACTATAGTTGATACTGCAGAATTAAAACAGATTAGTATGTGGAGCTTTTTATGAAGAAAATTGAAAATGTGGAAATATGGAATTAATTGAAAGGGTTAAGACTGGCTAGCTAGTTATGTTATTCCTGTGTATGCTCCAATCAAGTGATCCAGCACCACAATTTTCATTACAAAAACAATTAAGCTCACATGTTCAAAATGATTTAGGTTATGTTTACATGAACAAGATGTAACAGGATTTTATTGTTTCAACAACTAAACAATAAAATCATTTTGTCACGGGGAGCAGGGCACCCACTCCTAGGGACACGCCCACCTCATCACTGAGCATACGCCTTCCTTGTTCCCAGTCACCCAATTATCAATCACAGCTGCACGTTATTTCAGATCTCTTTCCCCTTGCCACTATTTAAGCCCACAGGTTCCGCCATACCTGCACATTCGCTTTTGCTTTGAACTTACGGACCTGTGACATCCTCAGAAGCCTTCGGTTGGGTGAAGCCATTTATTGTCAAACAACTGTGTTTTCTCTTTTTAAATCATAATGACAACCAAAAACATCCAAATGACCCTGATCAAAAGTTCACATACCCTGGTGATTTTGGCCTGATAACATGCACAGACTTTGACACAAATGGGTTTGAATGGCTACTAAAGGGAACTACCCTCACCTGTGACCTGTTTGCTTGTAATCAGTGTGTGTGCATAAAAGCTGAGTGAGTTTCTGGGATCCAGACAGACTCTTGCATCTTTCCTCCAGCCACTGACGTTTCTGGATTGTGAGTCATGGGGAAAGCAAAGGAATGGTCAACGGATCTACGGGAAAAGGTAGTTGAACTGTATAAAACAGGAAAGGGATACAAAAAGATATCCAAGGAATTGATAATGCCAGTCAGCAGTGATCAAACTGTGATTAACAAATGGAAAATCAGGGGTTCTGTAAAAACCAAACCACGGTCAGGTAGACCAACAAACATTTTGGCCACTACTGCCAGGAAAATTGTTCGGGATGCAAAGAAAAAGCCACAAATAACGTCATCTGAACAGGACTCTCTGAAAACGAGCGGTGTGGCTGTTTCAAGATGCACAATAAGGAGGCACTTGTTCTGCATGGTCGAGTTGCCAGAAGAAAGCCATTACTGCACAAATTTTAAACACTAATACTGCATGTTTATTTGGTATCTAAAACCTTTTTAGACTTTACAGGAAATGGTGATTTATATACCTGCTACATAATTATAGGTATATAAGGGTATGTTGGTGTACGTTGGCACATTTAGGGTAAACTTCCATATGTAGCCTAAAATTGTACAATTGTGTATTCTAGGTTGGCTTGCATAAACACAGTATCTGCAATATTCTAGATTTAATAATGATACTGACACATGAAAACCAAGTGTCATTTATATTGCTACAGTTTTATTACACACATATTGTTCAATTTATAGATTTCCAAAATCTACATTACATTCTACATTTTTTACATTAATCTGTGAGATGGGAAGACCATTTATACAACCAACAGTCATCTGTAACAGCTAGAGTTGTGGAGTACATTCATGCTGTCATGTCATGCCAGGGACCCAGACACAGCGCTATGCCCACTTCAACGTCACACCCCCTCTCCCTCGTTCTCAATCACCTGTTTATCAGACTCACCTGGTCCCCATTCCACTAATCACCTGTTTATCAGACTCACCTGGTCCCCATTACACTAATCATCTCTCCTTCTAAATAAGCCCACAGGTCTTCGCTGCACATTTGCTTGCCACAGACGGACTGAGCCCTGCTGCATTCGCTCCTGTCTTCTTTTGCTTTTGTCTCACTAGTTGCTCTGCTTGCAGCCCTTGCGCTGTTGTTTTGTTTGTTCCCGGCTCTTTGAGTCACTTCCTTGCCTTCTGCTCCCTCACTGCTGCCATCACACATGCTTTGAATGTGGTAGTAAAGGGCTCAAGTTTCTTGCCTGGACACAAATCAAAAACATCCCTTTAATACACCAATAAGAATGAAGTTATGCTCATAATATTATATTCACCATTGTAAATTACTGTGGATAAAAGAATTTGTTAAATTAGGCCATTTCAGTTTTACTTTAGTAAAGAATATTTTATAATTTGCAGTTTAATATTTCATAATAAGCAATTGAATATTACAGTTCAATCATATTGAGGCTCAAATAGCATAATGGTATTGTATTATGTGGCCTGAAGTTCCAGTCCACTGGTTAACTGTGGGAGTCATCATACTTAATTTTATTCATATTTACCTTTGACAGGCTTTACTGTCTGACACCTTTTGATTAAGGAAGCAGCTACAAGGGGCAGGTCTACTGGAGAGGTCTGCAGACTAACAATCCCAAGGTTGTAGGCTATGCCAGGCAGCCACTGTTGGTCCCTTAACCCTCTTGGTTCGAGGGGTGCTGTACAATGGCTGACCCTGCGCTTTGACCACATCTTACAAAGAAGCAGGGATATATGAAGACATTTTATTGTACTGTACATGTGTATATTTGTAATGATACCATACCATCTGGACTAGATCTTTTTCAGTAGTTTCGACTACTCAGGTGTAAGTAAAAACCTTAATGGGGACCTATTATGCTCAATTTCACTGTTCATAATTTTATTTTGGAGGACTACTAGAATAGACTTTGATGCTTCAGTATTCCAAAAACATATTACTTTTATACTGCACATATTTTCACCATCTGTATGACAAATATTGTAGAGCTCCTGTGACTTTTGTATCCTGCTGTACATTTTACAAAAAAGAAAAACATTTGTAAACATTAAAACATTAAAAAAAAAATTTAGCCACTAGTTCAATCACATCCTGCTCTCCAGAGGGTGCCTCCATCAGTGGCCGGCAGTATCTGCTCCCTCTCATACACAGGAGGTGCTGCCTCTGACAAATATGCCAGCTGCCTGCCTCTGCTGTGTCTTTGGACATGCTGGAGACACCACCTGCAGTTACAATGCTTCTAGTGCAGGTTCCTGTCCCTAGTCCTGCACCTGCTGAGTGCCTGCCGAGGCCCAGTGCCCCTTTCTGCCTTGCTACACTTTGTTTCAGTTACATCATTTCTTACTAAATTTTGTTCATGAAATGGTACATTCAGTACTAGCAAATAATTCTGCACATTTTGTATTTTGTTTTGTTTTAATGATAGAGATGCAATATAAGGTGGAATAAAGCTTAATAAATAAATAAAAAAACAACTACATATGTTGCTTCCTTCTTTTACAAAGAGAAGAAAAAACAGTTTTACAGCAAATTTGACAATGATGTGGCTTTGGTCTTTCACCAATATATAAATGTAGAGCACTGTGTTTATAACATTTGATAGCACTTATTAATCAGTACATGTGTTTTTTTTTTTAGCACATCAATCAAAATTCCCAGATATTTCTAGTTTGAGACACAGTAAATGACTGTGCCATTAGCTGTGCAATAGCTGTGTATTTACTGATACAGCAAAACCACTCATTCTATGAGATCTGAAGTTACTTTTTTAAGAGCACCAACAGAATCATTAACAAGAGTTAACAATAGTTTTAGGCCTGACATAAAACTTGATTGAAAATGACAAAATATTTTCTAAAATATTATTAAAAGCTATACTGCTGAATATTTATAAAATACTCCAAAATGTTTGTAAGATCTTTGTTTATAATTGTTCAAATCATTAACCCCCTTTATGAAAAAGTGTAACAAAGGTGTAACTCCAGTTATGATTCCAGTCTTTATGTAAGATATGTCTTGAAAAAAATGGTGCGTAAAAAGTTGTAATTAGCATGGATGTAATTCATCTATCACACATGATGATTTAAGTTTGGTCTAAACCGAGGTACTGAGTACATCAATATTATACATCTTCTGACCAAGTCTTTTAATGAGCTTGATAAAGATTTCACAAACTGGATGCCTGTCACTGTTGCTTTTGGGAGACCTTCACGACACAAATTTAAGCTCCTATATCAGCTTCCAAAAATTGTCTGCGCATACTCTTAAAATAATAGCCACTATTAGTCTTTTTTTAGCTATCATCTTCATTAATAATTATAAGGCATAGTAATTATATGTGGTTTAATATGTTAAAAAAAAAAAAAACACAAAACAAAAAAGCTATATTTGCATTATCTCAACACTAAGAATACGACAGGGCCCAAATTCACCAGCAGAGGGCTTCCCACGCAGAGCGCCTCCCATGGCTTGCTACAAGGGAAAGTTAATTCCTGATAACTTTGCAGTTTGGTAGTAATTTGTTCTTATTTATTCTTTATACATCTAATTTACATTCATTTAGTTATCAACTGAAAATCTGTATTTTCATTCTAAATTAGTTGAACCTATAAAGGTATGATAGCACTGTTATTTGTACTGCTTTTGCATCTCATTCTACTATATTTTCCTGAAATGCAGAAGCATTAGATTATTTTTAATGAGTCCTGTTATAAACTCTGCTGATTGTACAGTTTCACTATTTACAGTCTTTTGTTCTATGTGATGCTAATGAATGGTATCAGGGGACCATAACACTTCTTACTTTTGCAAACCTCTTGTAACTTTTTTGCAGCTCGGCTGGTCTATTTAATTACGTAATTACCCTTTTACTTGGCCATGTTTGTGAACACATTAGCTACACACATTAGCTCACCTGATTTCCCCCTCTTTTCCTAACTAGTCTATAGGAGCACTTATAATAATATACTAACCATTGCTTTTCTAAAATAATACTTTTTCATCTTTGGTTTTTCAGATCTTTCAGAAGCCTGAATCATATATACTTTTGAGTTAAATTCATGTGTTAAAAAGCTCTGCAGTACTAATTGTGGACAGCATAGTCTGTATAACGCTGCATTTATAATTCACTGTTTTTCCATGTAGGTGCACATGCAGATTTGAATGGAACTGAGATGATTATCTGTAAATTATTCATTTTAGATGTTGTTAAGACAGTCACAAAAGTTCACATGAGCATATGTGTTGGTCAACAATGAAAGAAAAACAGAAGCAGGGTGGGATGACTTACTTTGACACACACTCCTATTTTCTTATATCATGTAAAACTGCTAAATGTGAAGGCAGTTTTAAAACCACTAAAGCAATTTACTAAAAATAGTTTTGAGAATGTATGGCCTCATTTCAAAGAAGGGAAATAAAATAAGCACTGAAACATATCAGTTCCAAACATAAGAGTTTCATATCCATAAATAAGATTTTCATATTCCATAAATAAGATTTTCATATTCCATAAATAAGTCAATTTCTATTTATGAAGTGCAAGACATTCCATCATACCAAATAAAAGTTTTCCCTCTTATGCAACACTGGCTATGTTTACATGCAAAGATGTTCAGCAATCTGATTTAAATTCCAATTATAAATTAAGACTGAACTGTTTATATGCACACGGTACTCAACAATCTATAAAAATTCCATTTACATGTACTCTACAAGCAATCATATTCAAATCTATGCATAAAACAATACTTAGTGTACGTGATACCATAAGCACAAATCCAGTCAGAGTGAGCTAAGTAGCAGTAGGTTACCTGAATTTTCATTTATAAATGAGCAAAAGGTTGACATGTCCTGCAAAATTCTGTGGCATATGGAGTGGAGTATATGTAAACCTACATATATACTGTCTGAATACACACTTGTTCAAGACATCTTGCTAACTATTTTTAACTCATTACTCATTGTAAACTTATTTTTTAATGCAAATGCACATGCGTAGAATTAATTCAAAGTTTCTGGTTAAGAATGTAATTGGATACAGAAAAAATTTTTTTAAACAAACAAACAAACAAAAAACAACTGTATTTGGAATGTCCTCAATTGGAGTGGTCTATTCCAACTGAGGTCTATATGTGGATTTATTCTGTGTTGATGGCACTATTATTATCAAATTAACAGATTATCAGGCTGCATGTAAACATAGCCAATATGGATGACTAGAGCATAGTGAATAGGAGTACTTAACTGATGCCCTCCCATGGACCATTCTAGGTACTCGAGATTGCTGGGCAAGCCATAAATATCCTACTGCTTCTCTGCCAGGAATATACAACCTCCAGTGGCATCTTTAACAAACTGAATGCATGGATTTCATGATTTCTGATGGTTTTCAGAGTTATGTAAACTAGGAAGAGCCAAAAACCATGTAAGACTTCAATCTCTTTTAAAATATTTCTGCTCTGAGCAGAGGGATGTAGCACAATTTCTGTATGAGTGTGTACGTGCATGTATTGTTTTGAAAGCCCTACTTCAGCACTGCCCATGTCACCAGTCATGGTATTGCCATGTGCCATAACTTCCTTTATCTCCCTTTATTGACTTTTTGAGAAAAGCTAAATCAAAAGCATAATCGTTATTATACACTGATTGAACACGATTTACAGTAATAACCGCAACACTGAAATTTAAGAATAAATATATGCACACTTTCCTTTTTGAAAGAAAACATCTTGTAATCAAAAATCACAAAGTTTGTTGGTTTGCATGTTTTGTCCTTGCATGTTAAGAAAGCTTGAATAAGGACTACTCCTGAAAATCAACAAAGCACTCAACAGTTACACAATAACTGCGGTTATTCATCTCTATTGCTGAAAGATCATATTTAGTTTGGGGAAAAATATTTTAGACATTTGTATGAAACAACTTAAATGCCAAGCCCACGCGTATTGCATTAAAAGTGAATAAAAACCCACATCCTCTGCAAAGATATTTCCTCCCCTTATCCCTACCCTAAACCTTTGCATGTTTCTTCTTTTGCACACAAACATTTGTAGCATCTGACAATGGCACTTTTTTCTTCTATTCTAAATATATTTTAGATAAATAAAACTGTAGCATAAAAAATAAGAATTTACAACTTTGCTGGCTGCTCATTTGAAGGCACTTAATAAAAAATCTTAGCAGACAAGTTCCTCCAGAGCAACTACAGGGATACAGCATTGTTCAAGTTCCTTTTAAGTCATATAATTTTTTAATTCATTTATTTCATTGTCCGTTGCATCTTAGAACTGATATGACCTCTCCAGCACATCCGTATTATCCATCTTGGTTTTCAATCTAACTCTTAGCTCAGGGTAATCACTGTGGATTTGATTAGGACAGCCCGTCCTTGTTCCATCATTGACTGTGAGAGTTTGTTTTTGTCTAGTGTCAGTGTGGGAGTACTCCTGTGTAGGGAGTGCATTTGCATCAGGCATGTCACTGAAATGAGAGGTTGTCCCAAAAAGGCTCTCTACAAACCCCACCTTGGGAGTGGGACCTTGACTGTCAATCACAGTTGGACAGAGTATTCCATTTTCATGCAAACTAGCAATGTCAGTGCATGTGGGCCCTACAGGTACTATGGTGTTGATGGGCGAGCTGTTAACAGTCATGGTCCATTCCTTCTCTTTGTCCAGTAGAGTTCTGTAATTTGAACCACTCTCTCTGGGCTCTGAGACTGGGTGCTTTAGCTCAGCTCCCTCCAGCCTGTTCTTATAAATGGAGTTACTGCACATGTGTGAGGAATGTGTGGCAATGCAGTCGTACACATGGTTGGAGGGTGGAGTCTCAGGCAGAGTGGAAGGAGGCTCTGTGAATATCCCACACTCCATCTGTATGCCCGTCAAGCCCATCTCCCCCTGTCTCCTGAACGGGAGCTTCTCACGCTTCTTCAGAGCATAGACACATAACGCAGCAGCAGCAAAAAATGCGGACACAAACAAAACCAGAAGGCTGAGGATGAGCACAGATAGAGGGATGGCCCCTTTTGGCGGGTGCAACCCTGTCCCAGGATATGAGGTAGTGAGTTTCTTCCACAACTCTGGAGATGGGGAAGTTTGCAAAAGCTCAGGGCAAATCCTCTCAGTTGTCAGAGAACGTAAATCCTTCCCAGACGTAGCCTCTGGGGTCTTACACAGCACCTCCCCTACAATGACCACTGAGCTGAGGGTATCTAACCACTCTTTAAGAGGGATGATAGCACACGAGCAATCCCAGGGATTCTGGTTCAGATCTATCTGGACAACAGCATGCAGATGCTCCAGAACCCCACTGACTGGCAGATGACTGAAATAGTTATTGCGCAAGTTGAGACGTGCGAGTGAAGTGCCTGCGAATGCTCCTACAGGGAGAGTATGCAGCAAGTTGTTATTCAGAAAGACCAGCTGAAGTGAGGGCATCAAGCTAAAGGCAGCTGGCTGAATTTCTCTAATTTCATTGTATTCAAAATATAAGTATCGTACACTCAGAAGCCCATAAAACATATCAAGAGTTAGCTTTTCAATGTTATTCCCATTTAAATATAGACTTCTCAAGTTGGGAAGACTGACGAAAGCACCCTCTTGAACATAAAATATTTGGTTGTTTCCCAAGTGCAACAAATCCAAACTAGAAAAATTCCAGAAATCAGACTTGTGAATTCTCTGGATCAGATTCCCACTCAGATAAAGCTTTTTAGCATTCAGTGGTCGTGGCATTAACTCCGAAATATTGCGAAATCCATTTTCTTTACAGTTGATGGTCAAACCGAGATCATTAATATGTAAATTACAGCTACATCCAGAGGGGCAAATAATTGGTATGGGCGGCCTGGTCTGATATCCAGCAATTGGTGGCTGATTCGGGAATACACTGCGTGGTGTAGATGGAGTCTTAGATGGCCTTGGTCTTTTTGTTGGCTTTGGAGGCCTCTCTTTTTGTTCAACAGAACAAAAAGTATTCTGGCTAGGGGAGACCACAGATGAAGATTTTGTTGGCCTCACCCTGCCTGTGTATAATGTTAACTGAGGAATCCCAGTGTTTGCCTCCACCTCTGCTTGAGTCAACATAGGGCAAAGTTCAGTACGCTTAATTTCTCTAAGGTCTTTTCCATGGAGGTGGAAGGGGTACTCACAGGTGATCTCCCCAACCACTGCAGTGTAGGGTATCCTCTCCAGCCAGGCTTGCAGCTGTATGATGTCACAGACACAGTTCCAAGGATTCTCCTCCAGCTGAATCTCCATCAGACTACGCCCAATGTATTCCAGAGTACCCTTGTAGGCCAGTGTCTTCAACCGGTTACCTCTCAAATCAAGATGCGTTAGATACACTGATCTGAACAGGAAAGTTGGAAGTACAGGTATCAAATTGTCATTGAGGATCAGAACTCTGAGCTTGTGAAGGTTCCGGAATGCTCCACTGTCTATTCTCTTTATGACATTGTAATCAGCTTGGAGGTATTCCAAGCTCTCCAGCCCAAGGAATGTGTCATTCCGAAACACTTCCAACTTATTTTCATGCAGATAAAGTCTCTTTAAAGAGCTCAGGCCATTGAATGCCCCAACATGAATGTCCTGCAGGGCATTATTCCCGAGATTAATGGCAACAGCATTATTCAAATGCAAGAAGCTGTTGAAATAAAGCTTCCGCAAGGAGTTTTTCTGCAGGTAGAGCTTAAAAGGCCTCATCCAGGACTGGGTCACTTGGCTAACATTTGCAAATCCTTTGCTATCGCAGTGAACATGAAACAGACCCTCTTTCACTTCACAGTAGCAAGGATCAAAACAAAGCTCATCTATTTCTTCAGAGTCATCCAGCAGAGGAATTGGAGTTGTCCATCCAACTGCAACAGTGCTCAGTAGAGTTATCCAGAGCATTCTTTCTCCAAAAGCAGTCGAGCACATAGCATCGAGAGCTCTTTCACTGCACTGAAATAAAAACAACAAAGCTTTAGAGCTGCAAAAGATAAAATCATTTAGTAATCCATCATAATGACCTTGACACTGATGTGATATCCAAAGCCGCACAAAGAGAAACAAGATGGTTATTCTTAACTCCTACTCCTAAATTTTTAAAAAGGGTAGAAATATTGATTGACTGTTGAACAGTATGCAATATCCAGCTGTCCACAGTATACCTGGACATGTATGCCTACACATTTCTTTATGCTGCTGCATTACATTACATTACATTCCCTCTGGGGCTTCACTGGAGTTTTGTAGGCAGCTATAAATGACTCTAGAATATTAAGAATCTGTGTGACCACTATGGGAAATATTTCTTGCCCTCCTCACAAATGTACTTATTAGTTAATGTGAGCAGCAGGGTGAAAAAGATGAATGTGAAAAAGATGTGAATAAGATTTGGACTGCATTAATATTGCTGGTCCATATTATTGCCAGACATTACTAAAGTAATAATTCACAATGGTCTATCAATAAAATATATGGTATATTGGTAAATATATTGGTATATAATTATACCAATACATCTACAAATCTTATTGTATCTAAGATTCCTATTTCAGGAAGCCAAGATTGATCCTTTATGAATATAGTCATGTAAATAAGGATACCAACAATCAAAACTGATTTTTATCACGAATACCTAGTAAGCTATTTTAATTTACATTCAACCTAGAACATAAGATTTACTGAGCAGAGCCAAATATTCTTATCCATGCAGCTCAGTGCGCAATCCAGACATATTGAAAACGTTCCGCAGGAAAAAAATGAACTTACAGACACCCATTATAGATGAGATTTTCATATGCACACAAATGCAGCCAGCGCCCTTATTTATTCAAACCATGTGGACTAAAATACAAATACATCCTCATATTAACATGCGGTGAAATGTTTTGCGATATAATTAAATGTTAGAATTCGCCTTTGTTTGGCTTTTCGAGCACCCGTGCTCGGAGCCATGTCATCGGCAATAACTGAGCAAACACTGCGCGCTACTCACTCTGGTCGGTGCAACGGAATTAAAAGCACAGCTGGCGCAACACTTTAAGTGACGGTGATTTTCGCCATGTCGCCCTCATTAAACTACGCTCTTCTTCACTTTGTTCCCGAGGTGAGGCAAATAGGAGAAACGAGGACGTGACAGGAATGCAATCTTTGAAAGGTTTGTTTTAAAATGCAGGTCCGCTCTCTCGACGAGGACTCAACAGTGAAGCCAACGGAGGCTGCAGTACAACGAAGACCAACGAGATATCGCTGTTTTGATTCCGTGTGTATAAGTCCGTTTTTTAGGCGTTGTCGTTCAAAAAACGCGTGGAAGTCTGGACAAGTGTACAAGTTGGCGAGAATGGGAAGAGTCCAATGTTGCTGCCTCGGACTTGTTATGGGTATCCGCTTAATGTACCGGACTTGCGTGCACCCTTGATCTAAAACGTTCCAAATATGCGCGAGATGATAAGCATAGACTAATATCAATGCGGCAGCGATAAATATTAAAGGTTCAAGGCACCTAACAATTCCTTTCTCAGAATATCTAATGATGTGTGGTTTTGTCTAGTTTGACGCAGTAAGCAGATGAGGTTGTACTCGTTAATCCATCGTTAAATCAAGTGGTTTAAATGGTTAATTCAATAAATAATAATTTAAGCGTACTCAGTACAATTAGTATTACATGAATTGTTTATAGTTTTTATAGACACCATTAATAGTTTAATTAATCCTTTTTGGTTACCATGGAAACTTGGTGCCATTTTCTGTTCTTCTGTGCATGTCAACTAGAAAAAGGGAAATATTTTTATTCAGCCATGATCACTTCTGGGTCTTGTAATTATTCGTTGGCTTTATTAATTTTTCCACATCACTGTCCCCAACCAAATTAATATCACACAAAGCATTACTGCCTACATCCACACCCAAACAAACACACATATATAAATCCAAAGATGATTCCAGGTGATTAACTGCATATTCAAATTTATATTGTAAAATTATAAGTACACAAGGCTTCCACAGTGCACTCTTCCACATCAGCACACAGATTGCACAGCTGATGACGGACCTCTATCCGAAAACGTCTTATCATCCAGAACTGAGAAGAAAATGGTTTGGTATTTCACAATTTTGTGAAACTGACGCACTCTCTCGTTCTCTTTCTCTGACAATGGAACGTTGTCAATTGTATTTCAGTTAACTTTTCTACTGGGGTGCAAGAAACAAAAAAGTATTAAAAAAGAATAAAAATTTATTTCTGAGTTCTGAGACTTAGTAGCAGGGCCAACCCCCCAACCCCCCCCACCCAGTCCTATTTTACATAGGCACCATAGAGAGCATCCTGACCAGCAGTATTCCTGTCTCGTATGGCAGCTGCACCATCACTGGTCCTCCAAAGGAATAGTGAGGAGGCAGGAAGGATCACCCAAACCCCACTCCCATCAGTTTGAGAACTGTAAATACAACACTGCCTCAGCAGAGTGATGAGCATGATCAGGAATACTACACATCTGGCCCAGTCTGTTTAGCTTGCAACCCTCTGGCAAATGATACTGTGTGGAGCAGGACAACAAGGCTTAACAAGAGTTTCATCAGGATACTCAACCCATCGCTAAACACTAATATGCAGTTCCAGGAACACTTATAGTACAAATTTCAATTATTGGAAGCACTTCCCCTAACAACCAAACAACATACAGAAATGTATAGTGTAGGTATAAAAGTGTTCAGTTCATAATATATTCATATGCTTGTACATTACATTGTACCCCAGACATCTATACGGTATGTAGGAGATGAAGAATGTGTCTACATATATTTATCTCCTTACGCTAGTGCAACCTGCACTAGTTTACTGCACCACCAATAGTGTATGAAACTGTAAATGGAAAAGATGTTTATATGGACGAATGCAATCGGTCTTGATTGTCCTACTTATGTCAAAGTTTTAAAGTTCATGTCATGTATAAGTCTATCCATCAACTGCACATCGGGGCTAGGAGGTTGCAATTCCATTAAACTATTGTCTGAATGACAAAACGCTTTCAGTTTGATGTATATATAAAGTACAAACACACACTACATATCAATTACACTTTTTCCAGAGGACCTTAAAAATTATACAATCAATACCTAATGAAGCAGATTTGAGAGCTTTCAAGTTTTTTTCCTGATGTAAGACCTGAGAAGAATCTTCCCACAGATATTCTCTTAAGAGTCTTATGTTAACTTTAAATTGCTTCACCTTTGACTCCTATTATTACAAACAAAAAAGAAGAGTTAAGAATGTCATAGATGATGCCTTTGCTCGTGCCATAGCTGTTCAGAGACTGATGCACTGATCAATAAACCAAGACAACAAGAAACTCTCTTGGTTCTCACTTAACAAACAGTGGTTAATGTTTATTTTAATATCACTTTAAAATCCTCCAGGATGATGCAGCAGGAAGACCAGTCAAATAATAACTGAAATACTGGAACTGCTCTACAAGTGTGCAACACTAAAATGGCCACTAAAACAACTAACATTAAAACATTAATTGTTATCAACCATTTCTCCTTGTGTATTATGGCAGGAGTATTTCTTGCAGTAGATGTAATCAGCTTTATAAACCAAGAGACCCGCCTGAGAGTTGCTGGTGATAAAGCTGGCTTTGGAGGAATGGCGCCACTGGCTAGAAGGGTCACTTGAACCTCAGAAATAAATGATTGTATGTTAATAATCTTAGCTGACTTTGTTATATAACAAGAACAAAGGCACTGTCTATGACTTCCTTAGGAAATCCAGTTATGAAAATATTCACACATTTGAACACCTGAACAAACGCATCTTTTTTTCAATGGATATTAAAAGTTTATCACCTTAATGAATTTACCTTAATCACCTTAATGTATTTCGTATACCTTGATATGGACCATGTATCTTGTGTCTGATGTAAATAAAGAATTGAATTGAAGATGGTTTGAGAGCTTTAAACCTTTAAACATTTTCTTGATGTGAGATTGGGGGGGTTGGACTACAGATAATTTCTTAACACTACCTGGACTTGTGTTGAACTGCTTCACCTGTGACTCCAAGTACTATTCACAGATTAATTCAGATTCAGAAAACTTTATTCATCCCCGGGGGGCAATTGAGGGCACATAGAGCAGCAATAACAAGAAATTTAAA
>JAOYMR010000016.1:1142302-1153714 GCA_025802075.1 Tenebrosternarchus preto | reverse complement strand
CATGTGTTTGTAAAGCAGCTTTGTGACATGTGTTGTAAAAAGCGCTATATAAATAAAATTGACTTGACTTGACTTGATACGGGATGTGATATTTTCATTCAATACTCAAATTAGAACAAAGCTGTCATGTGATCTTAGAAATAAATGCTGGTCAATGGACAGGCAATGGCATCCCAGACTGAGCCACTTCATCCACAAGGGCATTGCCCTTGGTGATATCAGTCTCTGTAGAATCATGTTATTAAGACAGGTGGAAATGAAAAGATTTCTCTCTGCGTCACTTTCCACCCCCAAACCAGCATGCTCTAGCCATGCTGTGATAAAATGTTTAACATTCACAGCACAGGATTCTCCAGCCAGTTGTTTACAATTGGTAGAAATAGACAGATTTAGCAAAATCCTTCAATTCTTGGGGATTTGTTGCTTGCAATAGTGATGTGCTGTTGTAGTTGTCATATAAACATGCTCTGACCATGTTTATAATGTTCACTTATCGCTCTGGGTCTTCTAACTCCAGCAAGGTATAGTCCAGCAGTACTGCAAAAACTTAATGTGAATGGTTTTTCAGCACAAAATGATTTGATACAATGTAGCAGCTCAGATTATGCTGGATCCTTTCCCCAGCATCCCAAAACCTCAACCAAAGTGGCCTGAATCTCAACTGTGATGCTTGTGCACATCCATATTCTCTTCTTCTGTCAAGAAGTGGCCTCCATTGTTGTGCAAACCAAGATATGTGACCTGTGGTCTCTCTAGTACCCAGGTTCTGATTTGTGTAACAAGTGTAACAATTAACCATAAGTACTAAGTTTGGATAATTAGTAAATGAGTGTTTTCCACAGGAATATCAGTTTTGAATTATGTGTCTAATGTAAAACGTACAATGTTTAGTGTTACAAAATATTTGATTTAGAATTGCTAAATGAGTGTAAAGCAGAGAATGTGCCCATGGTTTAGTATACTAGGTCATTAGGTAGACTACATGAGTTAGTGGTTTCATTAATTGTGCTATAAGTACCAGTTTTTATGTGTTCGCAACTACAAAAAAGTAACAAGTTGAAGATTCACCACAAGAGGGAATCTAAGCACTTTAGATTCTGGTGTTGTTTTTGTTGTTGTTGTTTCCGAATACATCATATGCAACACCAAGGAGAATGTTCCTTGGTATTATCAAAAAGAATGTTATCAAAAGCCATACACTGTACATTTTAGAAATATTCCTGTTTTAAATGTAATAATAGCATTATTTATGAATTAGTAAGAAAAAAATATAAATATACAATTTACACACTTAAAACTATACGTGATAGAAAATTCAGAAAATAGATTTATAATTACCATAAAACACTAAAAGGTCCACATATAAGCTTGGCAAAAGCAATATTGTGTATATGAAATAAATGCACTGAAACATATCCTATCCTATTGAAACATATGTACTTGAGGACATAAGCACATTGTATATTTGCTAGGGTTAGGGTTAACAATCTTGTACTGATATCAGAAACATTCACTGGATGATGATGATGTCTTCATGCAAAAACACCAGAGGGCCACAAAAGAGTGGCCAGTCCTTGTTTTTGTTTGTGTGTTTTAGAGTTATCGAGGTTTTACTAATAATATGCCCTCTTTTGGACATGTAATCTGTTCTCACACAGTATCATAATAACATATCCAGAGTGGTGCATAAAATACTTATCATAATTTTTACACTTTAATAACAAATTAATATTATATACCTGCTCCATCATATTACATATTTCCTCTAGTTTTCAAAGTTGCAACACAATGCTTTCATTTTCTATACATATCTTACTTCTTAATAAAGCCTTTGTGTTTATTCTTAAATTAAGCAGTGAAAAATCAACAGTTTAAGTACATACACAAAATAGGTGATGTATTACAGAACTCAGTGGGTGAAGGATTAAATACTTAAAAGGATTTACAGTTGCTGTTATATTTGACCATATTTGAATTTGCGGCCAGCTAATTCTCAAAATAAACAAGTCTGAAAATGTATTCATTAGATGGAAACAATAAAATAACAATTTGATAATTTAGCTATGAATAATGTAACAATGGTCAACAATGATTTTGCTCCCTGTAAAAAAAAAATTCCTGTTATGTATTTCTGAATGCTGAATACTGCTATGTATAGCACCTGTTATGAATTTTGCATGCAAATATGTTTTCAGAATTTCTCTGTCACCCATAGTTTTTCTTACCTGTTTTTGCAGTATACTGAAGAGAAAGAGAGGAGAATGAGAGACAGAAGAGTAAAGAAATGTGGTGTCAGGAATCCTGTTTATGCTGGCAAGCTACCGCTAGAGGGATGATCATGAGTCGAATTATAAACACAAATCATATGTTATACATTTTCAAAGTGTTTATGCATATTTTAAGTGTAATAACATCCTTATTTATGTAGTTAGGTATTGCACTTATTATATTCTCATTTTGTAATTCTTACTACGTATCAGCATCAATTCCTGCATCTAGCAGCATCTTAGATCAGTGGTATCTTGGACTCTATCCTATTGTGCTGACTTGGATGCATTCTGATAGTCAATGACAAAGCACCTTTTGATAGATAAAAGCATCTGCTAAATGCTGCAAATGTAAATGATATTTATGAATAAGTAATATACAGTATTTTCTCAGATTTGCAACACAGAGCTTACGTTCCTAAAGATTGCTTCTTTATAAAGTCTCTGTGTTTACTGTTAAATTAAGCAATAAGAAATCAAACTTAAAAGTTTAAGTACATATAATAAAGTAAAAAACAGATTTGAATTTAGAGTACAAAGTACTATAAGATCCACCTATTTTAGGTGAAAAAAAACTTTCCCCCCTACATTTTTCATACTCAAGTCATGACTCTCAAGTACCTCTGCAATGCAAATTTTAGCATTTTCAAATCCTCGTCTAGTTATTAAAACTTCATAATCTGAGTCGAGTATATCAGAGCAGCAAGGCCACAACTGTATGTAGAACATACGGTCCCCAGGAATGGTGTTACAAAAACACCTAAACACAATGCCTAAAACATTTCCAGGGAATTTTTTCAGGGGAAATTATAGTTCTATGCATTATTTAGGTACTGGTTTAACTACTATTTTCTGTTCATATAGCAAATTATAACATTGTCTACTAAGCATGCACTGCAGATCTGTTGTGTCCTAATAAATACCATATGATGGACACAATCTATATTTTTGTAAACACAGTCAAGATAAGTACATCTATGGGTGTGTTTATGAATATATCTTATAGCCTGCTTTCAGAAGATTGATAAACTTAAACTTAAATGAGTATTCAGAATTCTGTTTATGTCAGATTGCATGTTTTCTGTTTAACCAGTCTGATATGAGAAAAATGAGATCTTGAATCATCATGATTGGTCTTGAATCGTCATGACTGGAGACTTTCTCTGACACACCTTTGGGAGGTTTTGAGTGTAATCCAAACCTTGCACTTCCCGGTACATGGAAATTGCATTTTACTTAACTCTGCTTTCTGTGTTCAATTTATATATAGGAATTGTATTAGATTTGCAATGAACTTGTGCTGGCTATTAAGCACTCTGGTTTTTGGTTTATGCATTTGGTTATCAAAAATATAAGTGCCTGCTGCTTGGATCTCTAGTATCATATGTCTTTTAGCTGGAGATATACTTCTATGCTTTTTTCTATGTGGAAGAATATTTATAACTTTTGGTCAATGATTTTTATTCTATTTATGCCAAATCATATTATGGAAGGATTATTTCATGGCTATATTATATTAGTAATTAGTAATCATGTGCCCTTATCCAAAATCAAAGATCAAAATCAATAAAACATCCATTATTCTGTCAAACAGAAAAATATTTAATTAAAAAAACTACACGCAAGATATTATAGACTGAAAAATTACTCAAGATGTGTGCTAGTTAACACTGTGTACATTTGCTAACTTAAAACATATAAGTTGTAGATGTCATGTTTTATATGCATCATCTTGCCTGAGGTCACAAGATTTGAAATCAAGTCAGCATCCACATTATAACTCAAGTGGTCAAATCATGAATGTATGGGTATTTTCTATGTTGAGTTTAATTGCTAAGGAGAGAATGTAAACTCCACTTTACAGGCAGGAAATGTCTCTTCCTGCATGGCCACTGTGCTGTTGCTGCCCAAAACTGTGATGTCCAACTGCTGCTGTCTCTCTCTTGTCTGCTGGTACCACTCATGAATTATCACAGATTCAAACGTGGGAATTAAAGTCACCTGCAGACAAGAAGTAACACAAACTGAGATGTAGACTTCACATGGCTTTTCCTAGATACACAGTTTCTCTCAACATAGGTAATATCTGTACTGGATAACTGGGCAACCTCAATACATGTTGAGTGGTTATGAATGAAAGGTCAGTAAATTATGAAAATGCACATGAAAAAAATTATGTACGAACTAACCGGCACATGGTCAGACCATGTGGACTTGCCATCCAGTAAGGCATCCAGAACAGGCCTCAACATGGCTTCTTTTAGAGTGTCATCCCCACTTATGATGTAACAGGACGATCGCAAGCGGCAGAAGAATTCAAGGTCAACAGTGGATGCTGCGTGGCCAGATGGGAGATAAGCTAGGTCTAGATATACAAAGGTGTCACTCTTGTTACCTGTTGATTTGAATAGAAACCTATTAGTAAAATTACTTAGTGTAACTGATTTTGGTGTTAGTAATAATGGTAATTGTGCTATTCTAAGACTTTCACATAACTATTCATACCTGCTGGAGCTGTTCTTTTTGGGGCAGAATGGGTAGCGTGTGATACTGGTAAATTTGACCTCACACTATTAATTGATCCACTTTGATTTCCAGACCTGGTTTTGCTGGCTTGCACTAAACTACTAGATGTTTTCCTCTGAGTTACCCCGAGTGTTTTCTCTTTCTTTGTAGCACCCATCTTGACATTTTTCCTAGGATCAGGCATGCAAGCCCCTGCATGGGGTTGAAGCGGTGGCAAGTCCTTCACAGGGACAGGCAGAGGATCATGAGGTGGGGATTTATTTATCCTTTGAGTATTTAAACCATCATTTATGTTCTGAGAGGTGAGATGGACACCAGCTTCCTCATCAGAATCTAATGCACCATCTGTAGTGATGGAGGGGCATTCTTCTATTCCAGGATACAAGTCCAAATCTGAGGGAGTTGGAAAGTAATCACTGGCAGAAGTGAGAGGAGTGTCTTGTGAAGGGCAAGTGGCTTTGCTGCCTATGCATGCCAGTGGGAGGGGCTTGGTCACCTCCTGTGAGTGGTCACTGTCATCTGAGAGATCAAGAGGACTTGTAGTGGTAAGTCCAGGTGAGAGCAGCTGCTGCTGTGTCTCTGCAGGTTTGAAATGCTTGAACTCACATGGAGAAACCAAGCACAGATCAACATCATGTGTCATGTTAAACATCAGGCTTTGTGGTCCAGGTGGACAGCCATCCAAGCCATCATTTATAACACTCTTTGTATGGGGTATTTTTAAAGACAAAGACATCCCTACTTTGAAATCTGAATCTACATAATGTCCATTGGAGTATGGGGTCTCATGCTCATTAGTAGATTCACTGACTGTAGGAAGTACTTGCTCAAAGGACATTGACAAAGACTCATCAACCTCAGTGGACTGTGGTGAGCTGACTTCCGCAGGCATGGAGTGGGTGGTAGTTACAGTAGGGGATATATCAGGCAAAATGTCTTTAAAAGAACTCAGTGACAAGAGGCTGGAGTGTTTATCTTTGGAGGAGGTGGAGTTGCTCTCTTGATTACTTTTGGAACATTCTTGAAATCCAGAATTTTTGTGGGATCCTATGTGCTGACTCTCAGACCCTAGGCACATCTTTGCTCCTAGGCTGCTGTGGTCTCTGGAGGTCCAGGTCTCCTGAGGGGACAGGTGATAGGGTGTATTGCCAGCACTTTTGGGGCCAGATTCTGGAGAACTTAACTCAAGGGTCTTCTCATCAGGGCTGACACAGACTTCATTTCCATATTTCAAAAGATTATCTTTCAAAGCTCCATCAAGTAAAGTATATTCTGTTGGTGTGAGGTCCAGATGTACACTGTGCTCATTTTTTGGAGTCTTAACAAAGAATGCAGAAGCCTCAATGGTCTTGCTTGGGTTTAATAAAATTTCTCTATACCCTAATCTCTCTGGACTCTCATGATCATTCTTTGGATATTCCTCAACCAAAGAGGGGAGATCAATTTCAGTAGCAGAGGAAGTATTTAAATGCTTTTGCTCTGTTTCTAGAAACTCTGAACTTATATTTTTAGCAGAAGTTACGGAGTGATTTGGACCCTCCAAGTCAACTGAAAGCTTCTGGTTTTGTTGCTCCTTATTAGATTTGTTGTTTTTTATTTTGTCCTCTGTCCCCTTGTTTACTTTTGTTTCAATTTTCTTTGCATTTGCTGACTCTAAAGAAAGAGCTTTCTTTGCATCTGTTGTTGAAGTTGCTTTTTTCCCTTTGACTGTCGTTACCTCTTGTTTTTGCTCATTCTTTAAATCTGCCTTTGAGGTGTTAACAGAAGAACCCTTTTTACCTGGCATTTTCCTCTGTCCATTTTCATATTTCTTTGAAACAGATACACTAGTCTTTACTTCTTGTTTATGGTCCTTAAAAGACTCCTTCCTTGTAACTGCTTTTTCATGTTTGGTGAGTCTTAGTTTGCCACCATTTTCTACAGATTTCAGTCTTTCTTCACCCATTGAGTCAATAATATTTACTCCTTTGGCCTCGTTCTTTGGCTCTAGATAACCACAGGCTGACCTGTCCTTTGAA
This sequence comes from Tenebrosternarchus preto, assembly GCA_025802075.1. Taxonomy (NCBI): domain Eukaryota; kingdom Metazoa; phylum Chordata; class Actinopteri; order Gymnotiformes; family Apteronotidae; genus Tenebrosternarchus; species Tenebrosternarchus preto. The sequence continues at coordinate 1,146,903 of JAOYMR010000016.1, read as the reverse complement.
GCACCACTACCTCTCCTTGATTCCTTGGTTCTAGACTTCAGGCCAATCTGGCTCTCTGTTTGTTTTGGGTTCTTTTCTAAATGTGATGATTCAATGTCTTTGGAGCAGACTACAGGTCGCTTGAGAAACTCTAGGTGTTTCAGCTTCTCTAGACCTTCTAGAATCTTACTTTGTGGTGTAGAACCAGGGAAAAGAACTCTGATAATTTTTTCATGTGTGCTGGCAGGATGCCATACAAGCAAAGTACAGATAGAGACTAGAGAAGCTAAGGGAGCTTCTGAGCCTTTGGGGTTGAAGCTGCTCTCTGGCCAGTTGTGCATGAAGGCTTCAAACTCTTTGCTGTGTTTTACTGGGTTAAGAACATATAGTTCAAGACACCCCACTCCCATCTTCTGAAACAGGATTACTGGTTCTATAGAACCACTGGAATTACAAAACAGTTGTTCTGGTGAGATTTTAAGCTTCTCCAGATGACATAAGGTAAGAGCTGCTTGATCACTACTCTGTAGTATATTTGGGTCACCATTAGGTTTTTTCAACCGCTTTGGTGCATTGAAGAAAACCACACCTAATTCTGGAGAGACCAAATTTCTAAGCCATTCCTCATTCTTCATGGAGGCAGAGAAATCATATCCCTCAAGCTCTGCAACCTTCCTTTCAAACAGACTGTTAATTCCTGGTAGGTTATCTGTCCCAAGGTGTGTGAGCAGAATGGAGTCAACACGATCAAGATGTCTTACCAGCTTCCAGAAACATGAGCATGGGTTTGCCCCACCATTAACCAGGACATTGAATCCATTGACTGCAAAGAATGCACAGTCCCCTCCTCCACCTGGAAAGATGTAGCAACAGGGCCGACAGAGTTTCAGAAAACCCACTGTACTTGGGGGTTCCAGGAGATCAAATGGAGACAGTGACTTAAGGGTCTTGGTGAGATGATCTGTGAACTCCTGAAGACCCTCCATTTTTGGTAGCACCATTAGAGGGTTTACCTTAATGTCTATTATATCTTGTGTGATGTGCTTTCCATGAACAGAATTCTTCCATTTTCCAATCTTGGGGCAACTCAAGGACAGACTTGCTTTGCCAGATGTATTTATATAATCCAGGATTGGTTGAATCTGTTAGATATGTGTATAAAATGATCAGCAAGTGAAAAATAAGATGACGATCTGTTAGATATGTATATAAAAGGAATAGTGGAAAAATAAGCATTTATATTTCTTTGTGTCAATTTGGTCTATACAATTCCTGATCCAGATAATAAAACTTGGATATCCAGTCAGTATATTAAATATCAGGATTACATATAAAAAACATCTGTTAACAAATAAACCCAGGATTAAACATGTAAAAACACAGACCTTTTCATCAGAAAACATCTGAGTGAACTGATTTGGACTGAAGTGTCCTGTGAGTAAGATCATATCTCCTGTGTTCTCCAGAGACTGTCCCACGAGCACAAGGAGCTTGTGTTGAGATGTGTCCCATATCAGGCTGTGAACCTGCATGATGTCAGTGACAGTTCAGCATACTGACAATTGGCAAAAGAATTGAAATATCCTAGACCAGATTTGCACAATGACCAAATACTTGTAATTAAATAAAAAGCACAAAAAATAAAGACTTAGGTGAAGAACAAAACCAAGCAGAAACAAACCTCAGAGCAGAGAACTTCTTGTGAGGGATTAACTACGATTTTGGAGTTGAGAACAGCCGTAGTATATTGAAATATCAGTTGACCTACAGAGACAAAGTGATTGATTAAGGAAGAGGGGATAGACAGTGATTGATTAAGGAAGTGGGGATAGACAGTGATTGATTAAGGAAGAGGGGATAGACAGAAAAGGTAGCATGGGTAAGGCAAAAAGTTGTTAATCTTTATGCCTCATTAGATTTCAATCCTTAAGCCTCATTAGGTCTCAAAACAACTAGATTACAAAAGGAAGATTAGAGAAAGAACATTTGGCAGCAAATATAGCTATTGACTTCCTCAAATGAGAATTACTTCAGAACAGAATGTGAAAATAAATGAAAAGATACACAAAATAAACGTATAGGCAACAATGTCCCCAACAATGTTTCCAACAATGTCCCCAACAATGTTTTTTTTTGTTTCAAAATCTCAAGTAAGCATGAAAAGTGTATTTATAGAGCACCTTTCATACATCAAGCTAAAAGTGCAGCTCAACGTGCTTAAAACAACATAAACAAATAATCTAATAAATTAAAAGACAATCAAAAATCATTAAAATTAATATTCACAAAATCAGTCAACAATAATTGGCAGGAACACTTCACATTCACTGTTAAAAAATAAAGAAATAATTATAAAATTAATAAAACAAACCCATGATTTAATTATAAACTGAATTTCTTGGTTTTGTTTTAAAATGTCATTTAAACATATCCATTGAGCTTGCTTGTCTAATACTTTTTTGTACTGTGTTCCACAATTTGGGACCATAATTCTGTCATGGGAGGCCAGTCCCACAGCAGTAGGGACACGCCCACTCCATCATGTCAAGGCACCAAAACACTCCCACGGTCCCAATCACCCTGTTATTAATCCAGCGCACCTGTTCCTTGTTTCTTTTATTCACGTTCAGCACATATATAAACCCCACAGGTTCAGTCCTGCAGTGCTGCGCATTGGAGCCACTTTAAAATTATGGGAATCTTTTTAAATGTTTAACAGACTTACTGTAGAAGATCTTATAAAGACATAAGATGGCAAAGACTCAGTAATATAAAAAGGTGCTAAACAATTTAAGGCTGTAATTAGCTGTAATTTCTCACTGTTTTAGAGTCCAGTAAGCAGTGCATTACAGCAATCTAGTCTACTAGAAATAAAAGCATGAATCAGGTTTTCTGCATCCTGTTGTTTTAAAAACAAATGTACCTTGGCAATATTTATTATGTGAAAAAATACAATTGTTTTAGTCACCTTAGTAATATGTGGTTTAATTTTTTTATAAAAATCTAAAGTTTCACCTACATTTGTTACTTTACTACTTTAATCTTTTCTACTCTGACTGCCTAAATGTCTTACTCTTTTAATAAGAACATCTCTTCTGTTTTGATTTAAGATAAACCGGTGCAGGGTTTACTAACCAATCATAAGCGAAAAAACAACCTTGGACTTGCCACACAATTCTCAATAATAATATTTGAGAAAAGACTAAATAAAAAATGGACACACATCAATATAGTTTCTGCTTGTTTCTTCAAAACATGTTTTCCTTTCTTTTCTTATTTGAAGTGCTCTCAGGAGAGCAGCTGCACTAAACCCCTGTACCTTTCTCAGCTGCCCTCTTTGAGCCTGTTCAATGCATACACACCCTGCTGAACCAGACAAGTCATTCTTTCACAGTTTGTCCAACAGTCAGCACAGTTCCAAGTATGTGATGCTTTATAGCATCAATGAGAATGATGATCTATATTCAGTTCTTTATATGTTATTGAGTAAATACAATTACTCAGATTGGATCTGATCAAGTCTGACACTCTTCCTGAGATTACTATTATTTATTATCTTTAAGGATTTTATTTATTTTTGTGGACATAGTTATATAACCATCAACGTCATCATTATATGCCCAGTTTTGCCTACTGTATGTTAAAAATATTTTTTCTCCTAATAAAGTCCTAATAAGAAAATTCAACTGCAGTGTTCCCTTTATCTTCCAAAATCAGAACAGGGGTGCGGCAGCACTTCCTTCCTGTCTTTCTCTGAGAGCTGAAATACAAACCAAAACCAGACATATTTCAGAGCATTCCAGCACTACCCAACAACCAATATGAAACATATAGGCAGTAGTTCTGTTTATGCTGAACTACTCCTGAGTCATACATCACACATAATATAAGATACTAGATATTTGTTTATAATCTCCTTTCCCTGTTCTCAAAGGAAGTAACCGCTGCCAAGTCGTCCTTCTATAGAGAGAAGTTGGAGGCATCTGCATCAGATCCATGCAAGCTGTTCAACATCTTCTCTTCTCTCCTCAACCCATCCGCTCCCCCTTCACCCACCTCTCTTACTGCAGAGGATTTTGTTACTTTCTTTGAAGAGAAGGTCAATAAGATTTGCTCTTCCTTTTCCCTGGCACCTGGGACCACCATGTCCCATCCTCCACTGGTGTCTCACAAGGCTCAGTGCTGGGCCCTCTCCTTTTTTCACTATACACTCGCTCACTGGGCAATACAATTTCTACACATGGCTTCTCCTACCACTGCTATGCTGATGACACCCAGCTCATCTTTTCCTTCCCTTCTTCTGACCCACAGGCATCAGCCTGGATCTCTGCTTGTCTGCAAGACATTGCATCTTGGATGACAGCTCACCACCTCAAGCTCAACCCAAGCAAGAACGAGATGCTGTACATTCCTGACGGAGCTAATCCTCACTGTGATCTTTTGTGACCACTCCATCTACTGAAGCACGTAGCCTTGGAATAGTTGTGGACAATCGGCTTTGCACGGCTCAGATTGCGAACGTAACGCGGTCATGCAGATACGTTTTTCATAACATTCGGAGGATTCGCCCATTCCTCTCTAAGGAGGCCACCCAGGTCCTTGTTCAGTCCCTTGTCATCTCA
>JAOYMR010000016.1:1126828-1138384 GCA_025802075.1 Tenebrosternarchus preto | reverse complement strand
CCGCTTTCTCGGGGTGCAGGGCGCCTACCCTCATCTGGGCCGCACCAGGCACGGAGGAGAGGAGGGCCTCGTGGACTCAGCTAGGTAGTCCCGCAGCTTCCTCTCGTCCTCCGAGGGGAGAGGGGACTCAGGGAGAAGGGAAGCCACCAGGTAGTGAGGGGACTCGGCCCTTCTTCCTATCTTGCGCCCCATTTTCCCGTGCTTACCTCGGGGCATCATCCTACAGGTTCGGTCGGTCTTTCTGTTACATTGCGAGTCCAGGAGATCTGCAAAAAACTAGACAGGACTCGACCATAGGTAAAAAAAAAACGGTTCTTTTCGTTATGGATACAAATAACAATCAACAAACACTTACCAAACATTGCTGAATTCACGACAGTCACAACACAAGTGAAACGAGTAACACTAATGAACATCCACGAGACCGACAACACGCACTCCGCCCACATCACACCAACATACACACAGGCACACTCTCGTTCAACCGACACGACACAGGAACACACCCCCACACAGAAACAAGGCAGGGGAGGCTGAAGCCCAGCCTACATGAATGCCTTTTTGCAAGTTTGTTCTATGTTGTGTTTTGGAGTTTGGTTATACCAAACTCCTGCAAGCTAGATACAGGACTCCTGCTAGCTAGATACAGGACTCCTGCTAGCTAGATACAGGACTCCTGCTAGCCTGTTGCTGTCTTGTGTTTTACTGCTTTGAGGTCCACTGTTTGTCTGTAGTTATCATTAAACACAATGTTTCCTGCAGCCTCACCTTCCGCTCCCTCATTGCTCCGTCACACCTGTTTTACAGTTCAACTACCTTTTCCCGTAGATCCATTGACAATTCTTTCACTTTCCCCATGACTCACAATCCAGAAGCGTCTGCAAGATGCAAGAGTCTGTCTGGATCCCAGAAACTCACTCAGCTTTTATGCACACACACTGATTACAAGCAAAGCAGGTCACAGGTGAGGGTAGTTACCTTTAGTAGCCATTCAAACCCATTTGTGTAACTTCTGTGCATATTATCAGGCCAAAATCACCAGGGTATGTGAACTTTTGATCAGGATCATTTGGATGTTTTTGGTTGTCGTTCTGATTTAAAAAGAGAAAACACAGTTGTTTGACAATAAATGGGTTCACCCAACCACTAACCATGAGTGGAAAAAAAGATTTTGTGTTATCATTCATATTCTCTGAAAAGGCCAATTAAGCAAAAATTCTGCTGGGGTATGTAAACTTTTGAGCACAACTGTATGTCTGCAGGTCATTTTGCAATAATCATAATAATAATAATACCCTTAAATATTGACTTCATCTATCACTGTAATAATGAAATCACTTAAGAATGTTAATTCTGCTTAACCATCACACTAGAAAAGCATTATAATTGATGCAATGTTCAAAGTTCCCTTTCCTTCTTTCCCTGGTTCCCCTGACAGAAATGCTACTGGTGAGCTGAGTGTTCTATGGAGCAGTGAACATATACAGATCTGTTCATGTTTACCTTTTATTTAGTTGTTTACATTGTTTTTAGTTGTTTAATTGTTTCAGGAAATAGTATCACTGCTTTAAAATGCTGAAACACAATATCCAAAACTATAAAATTAAAAAAAATGTAAACCCTGAAATTTAAAGTTAAACATAAATATTCAAATTTAGAACACAGTTGTACTGTAATGGCAGCAAGGAGGGAGCGGAAGACGTGTGGTACAAAAGGAGTTTTAGTCTCCATAGCACAAAACAGGACTGAAGCATGCGCATGCCAACAGTTCAGAAATAGAAAAGGTGAAAGCAACGTTTAACTAGGGTAACAGCGATGAACTTCGTATATTTAGCCCGTAACGTCTCTTGTTCACAGCTCAGGCGAATGTGCAGCATGAGAGAGCGGGATCTGTGGGCTTAAATAGGTGAACAGAATGCAAACTGGAATGAGTAGCAAGTGTAATTCCTGGGGCTGCTGGGTACTCTGCTGGGTGCTGGGTATATATATATATTCTTTGTTTTTCTCCATAAATCACAAAAAAAGTTTTGTTTCTTTTGTTGTAAAGTGTTTGGTTTAGTTTTTACTTGAAGTATGGCTGGAAGAAGTAATACCACAAAGTGCAAAGCAATATAAACTGTGATGCAGTTTGAGACCTGTCTCTTCTGCTCAAACCACTGTAACAGGTTTGACACTAATCTCCTTGAACAAGCTCTGTCTCCTAGGCCTCATCATCAGGCAGACTGCAGCTCACTGTCACACTGCAGCACTATACTGCAGTCAGTGAGCAGACAGGACCATCAAAGGAATAATGGGTTTGGTGGGTACTGAGAAAGAGAGAGAGAGAGAGAGAGAGAGAGAGAGAGAGAGAATACATGTGTGTATGGCTGTACAGGAATGAGTCCCTTACTCTGATCTAATAATAAAGTACTGAAATAAGCAAGGTAGTATTTGTGTCAAGAGGTTTTCCTGAGCCCCTGTCAGTGTGAGAAAGAGTCCACACCCAAGACTTCACCAAAACTGGAGGCAGAGAAATAACTTTTTACCAGACTCTTCTGTGGTGACGCACATCCTGGAACTTCAGATGCTTCACTTATTAGTGCCAACAGTAGCTGCATTCACTAACAGCACTGGACACGTACACCACTACACAGCAGTCATTATTGTTGCATGACCAATAACATAAGCTATATGAGATTTAGCAGGGTGCACATGACTATATAACAGCAAATCTGTTTTTTCAGATCTCTGTTTATGGCAGTTTCTCCTTCTGAATGCTCCACTTCTATATTTCCCAGTGGTTTAGTGAACCAAGACTACAACCACAAAAATCTGATTCAAAAACCAGTAAGCATGGAGCATTGTCTTTCTGTGTTCACGGCATGCTGTTACCTTATTCCTGAGTGGGTTTTAGAAAGCCAGGCCTTGGCTAGCTCTGTATGGGTGGTATAGGAAGCTGTTCCAGGATATGAGCAGAGCTTTTTTTGAAACTGTAAAGGGTTCAGATAAATAACCAAAATTGTGTGCAAGTAAAATATGGAAACTGGTAATGCTATTAATTAATAATATTATTTATTAATTAGTAATATTATTGCAATGCTTTACGTTCATTAGTATATACTTTACACATTCATTTTGCACTTATTTTCAATTTCAGTAATTATTACACAAACTTTGGATTTTGGATATTGTCCCGGTGGCCGCCCTGGCCGCCTGCCCTGTCTCGTTTGTGTGTGGGTGTGTCCATGTGGGGGCGTGTCTGTGTCGTATGAGCGAGGATAAGTCTGTGTGTTGTTGGTTTCGTGGGTGTTCGTCAGTGTTCGTGAATGTCTGTCGATGTCACTCGTGAATGTTCGTTAGTGTTACTTGTGTCACCTGGGTCTCGTTAGGGTGTATATAAGCGTGTGCATGTCACTGGGTCTTTGTCGGTCTTTGGTTCATTGTTGTTGGTGATGAGATTCGTCTTTGGTAAGCGTTTGTTATCTGTGTGTCAAAGTGAAACTAAACCGAGAAATAAACGGTTATTTTATATTAACGCACGTTGGAGTCCGGCTTCGTGTATTTCAGCTCTCCGGGACTCGGCGTGACAGATATAATGTAATACATGCTTTTTATACTGAAATGTTCTGTCAGTATTGTTTTTCAGCTGTGTTTGAAATTCATTAACCACAAAATTTAAATTACTTTGAAATGACAACTTGGTGGCAGTACTGAAAAATAGCATTTAGCATATCTTGAAATCCCTTCTTTTTCATTTTGGATTTCAATACCTTTTCAACCATATAATCCTCATAAGTGAATGATGCAGTTGGTGACAATAAAAAAATATATAATATTTAATATTGTACTATAGTGTAATAATAGTACTGAATTTTATATTACACTGCTTATTGAGACATGGGTCAAAAGATATTCAACAATTTTCACTGCTATTACATTAATAATTACGTTTTTACGGTACCAAAGCTGTCCCCATTTTACTGTCACCACCATCAGCTATTCATTAAATTGTCATACATTTAGGCAACATCAAGAGACATCAATCTGAACATAGTTCACCTCTGCAAAATACATTAGTGTTTGACAGACTCTGTTTTGTAGTTTTAAATTGTAATCTTATCTTAATCTCCTGTGTTGCACAAGTCTTATTAAAAACGAATCATGCTGGTTTTCTAAAACAGACTCAAAAATTACCTCTATATTAGTCCAGGTTCCTTTTGATTTTGAGGGCAAGTTCTCACCAAATAAATAAAACGCTGGATTAGAGAATGCCTGTCAAACAGTTAAACTAAATGAGTTAGCAACACCAGATCTAAACTGTTATTTTGTGCATCTTGTGCTCATCAGATCTCTTTGTGTTTTTACGTTGTCTATATTGTGCCTCTATGATGACGATGATGATGATGATCCCTAAGCAAAATAGATCATTAAACGTTTTAGGAATTCTGTTTAAGTGAGGGAAAATGAAATATGTGCATAACAATTACCTCTGTTCTAACTCATTCTGTTACAGATAGGAACAGATAGGAATGTAGGTAAAACATTTGAGGAGCTATTAAAGTTCAAATTTGGCAAATATCAAATGTCAAACACCAATTTAACTATAGATTAGTTAAATATATATATATATATATATATATATATATATATAGAGGTAGATAGATTCTGATACTAAATGAGAAGAAGCATCAGACATTTTGTAATCTGATGTAGGATATTCTTTACAAAATGATCACATTTGGAATGATCAAACTGATAGACCTGCAAAGCAGAGTGACATTTTTATTTATTTTTACTTTTTTGATATCATTTTAAACAGCAATATCCACAAAATATTAACAGTGTGCAAGAAACATGATTTATGGCACATCCGAAGAACAATTACAAAAAATAGATATATTTCTTCATAATCAAGGCAGAAAGATACATATGAGTACATAGAAAATAACACACAGTAATGAATTAGGCTGAGAAAGATTCTATTGTCTAAAGACTCTAATGTAGATGTTACCCGAACAAATGCCTAATCTTCCAAATAGGAATATTTAAGGAGGTTCAAGTTGGCTGTAAGAAGAATTTTCTGGAAAGAGGTCTCTCTTCAGCATGGTGATGGCTGGTGTTCCATTCACTGGTGAAACCAAAAAGACTACTACACTATACCTTTTTATGGGGATTTGCCATTGATAATCCTTCATCTTCAGTCTCACTGTCTCTACTTTAAGGAAAACAAACACTAAGTTTTCTTGATGTGATGACCAGATACCAGACATTTCTTTGTCCTCACATATCATGTAATTCTTAATCATTCTAGGCATCAGGTCCAGCTCATGAAGGTCTCATGAAAGTCTGATGAAGGGTGGCTGTGAGAGTGCTTAGATTTGGCACTGAAGAACTCCTGTGGCACGAAGGAATTTCTCATGCTGTAGCTCAATGAGGCCTGAAGATCTGAAATCCTGCAAGTTTTTTTGGACTTTCACAGTGTTTCCTGCACTGTAGTGCCACAGGTCACATGGCTTACAGCTTGTTAAATAGTTTATTCATCAATATAATTAAAGTATTTTCAGAAATCATTTTGCTGCTGCTTCATGCAACCTACTCTTAAGTTTGGGAATTCCACTCAACTCCAGTGGATGGAAACTCTTCATTATGAAAACAAAGCACTTTGCCTGTCAGATGTCTGTCTCTCATGGTTCTCCTAAAGGCACTGTTCTGCAGAGACCCTCTATAACCCCACCTCAGCTTCACCTCCTTATTCTCTAATATGAGAACCAAATTTCTCAAAAAATAGTTGCATCAACTTTCCCTTTTTTTTTTTACTGGGGTGCAGATTTATCAGAGGAGCATGCTATTCTCTCTTACTTGTCAGCATGACTCGCTGTATCTGATGACCTCTCTATATGTCTCTCATTCTCTGTATTATCACAGGATTCTGGAGGCTGGGCTTTTCACTTTAAACTGCTGCTGCTGAACCTTATGGACACTGTCTACTCACCTGGTCGCCTGGCATTTGCCTGCTTTGTCTGTAGTCACAGATGGGACAATGACTTCTGTCCTGGCAGTCCCTAGATGTTATCGTCTCTGTAAGCTGTTTATGAGCAGAGTGCCACAGCCTGTTGGGATCTTACTCAACCACAGGGTAGCTGTGATTCAAGGTTGTGGGACAGGAGGAGGCTCTGACCTGGCATTGCTCTGCTGTCATCTCATGGCTGAATGGTGAGGAGAGCATAAACCCACAGCTTTCTACAGGACATTCATTAGCCTATCCTCATAATGCCATAATAACACCTTCAAGCACTGACCTCCACAAAGGAGTAACAACAACACAGTAGATCAATGGGCGTTGTGTCAACACCCCACTCCACAATGCCGTTAGAGACCAGGCCACCCCACTCCTTATGGAAACCTGCAACTGCATGAGTAAATATGGGTCAAGATGATGAAACAGAAATATTACACAAAGATTACAAAAAGATAAAACATCCACAAAAAATTAAAGCGCTTCAGTCAACAAACACTGTACAGCATTGTACTGAATGACCTTTCAGTATGATAGTTTCATACAGGTCACAGAAAGAAGAAACTGTAACAAACAACCCCAAATAGCTATTCTTAAAGTTAATACTCGAAACATGTCCAAAAGAAAGTTTGTACATTTTTTTTTACTTTCTAAATGGATTTACAATCAAGTGTGGCTTCAGAGATAAAGATTGGCCTTTTGAAACTGGGGCTCTGACAAACTCTCCATCATAGCAGTTTCATTGTGAGGTGGGTCAAAGCCGGTAACTCCTAGTTTCAAAATATTCAATGATACTTCAATGATCCTTCATTGACACATAATCATTACTTTAGGTTTGCCCCAAATTCTGTGCTCTACTGATAACTACTGATAACAATCATGTGTACAAATCTTTGTATTTGAAACTGTTTCAAGTAAACAAGAGCCAGAAAGTTTATTTAGAACTGCTGCATTGATTAAAAAAAGGCATAAGGTTATATATATATATATATATATATATATAATTGATAACTGATAGAGAGATAGATAGAGACAGAGATCTGGGAGTGGGGGAGAGAGAGAGAGAGAGAGAGAGAGAGAGAGAGGAGTAAGTTTATATTTTTTATACAAGTGTTTCCAGGCTCTGAAATATAGTAGAAACAAAGAGTAGAAAATGATCAAGCCCATAGTTTGACCATCAAAGAAAAACCTTTATAAATTATGAATGGACTCAAAAAGCTGCAATAATATTGCCAAATCTGGTAAAATGTCTTGTATCCCTTTGTAAATCATAAGATGTGCTGTAGTATCAAGAAAGGTAATTATACCTGGAACATGTCCATATAAATCTACAATTAGCCTTGAACTCACAAATTGAACATAAAAACACAAGGTTAATACTGAACAGCCATTACCACAGTGTGACTGTAGCCCAGCAGGTCAGTCTTAATAACCATGACTGATTTTCTCCTACTCTCCTCACTTTGTCTCTCCCTCATCTCATCTAACATTCATTCTCTGATGCTTTGTAAATTTTTTAAAAATAGCTTTGAAAAGTGTCCAAATCCGTCACTCTCTTGTTCAGTGTATCTATATGCATGAATGCAGACACAAGTGTACCATCTACACATGCACATATTCATTCATATAGATACAATATGATTAAGGGTTTTATTGATTTAAGGGGTACAGTATTACCCCGCTCCCCCCTTTTTTTTTCTTTTTGCTAAAACAGTGGCTTGTTTGTTTATTGTGAAGTGTAGATTCCAGGTACAAAGTGGTGCAGCATTGAAATGGCCATCTGCTGGCTAGGGAGCAAGGCGTATGTGAGGGAGGGTAAGTGAGAGCAGCTATAGAAGGATGCATGGTTTCTTGTCCTTGAAAGGGTTCTCAGAGGTGGGGACCCCCACCAAAAGAGCATCACTGCGGGCATGCTGCTCACAGTAGCTCATGAGGTCAGCAGCAGCTTTAGATACCTGAGAAATGGACAGAGAGATAAGGAAAAACATACAAACACCTTCACTGATGTCATTGTTGCAGAGGGAACGGCAGAAAGCACTGGGTGTTTATGAAGCAGTGGACTGTAATTCACTGCATAAAATAAGATATGGTGAAGTGACAGGCATCAAACCGCATTCAAAGCCACTGCAAGTCTGAAGTCCTCACATATCATTGTGTGTGCTCAGTGCTGTGAAGCAGGAGGTACCTTAATCCTCTCGATGCCTGCCTCAATCCTAAGCTGCTCCACCAGCTTCCTGGCTTGGGCTATGTTATTAGTTGTTGACATTCTCTGCCATCGGTTATTGTGCCAAGCAGATAAGGGGAATTCTGTTAAGAGACGATGTTCAGCATGGTTATGGCTTAAAAAAAGCACTTTTCCAGAAATCAGGTCTTTGACATGGTGCTCTTAAATGCATAATTATAAACAGATAAACAGATAAAACTAGCACAGTTCATTTATCAGTTATACTTCCAATGCAACTAGAATCAGTACCTCTAACATACTTATGGAGCTGAGAATTTAAGGCAACTAACAATCAGCAAATATGTGTATAAAGAAATATAAAGAGATTGTAACAGTTCATCCCTAGAAACCTTTAGCTGGAAACCTTTTATGAAACCTTTAACCTTTAACCGGCCATGGAGAGGTTCTGCACACTGCACGTGATGTATCAGGAACCTTGATTAGGTCCAATTCATACTTGCAAACAAAGAAAAGCAGATTTCAAACCCTGACATCTTTGAGCACCGACACTGAGGTTAAGGCACAGAGGTGAAAATCTTACACTTCCAGGCTTGTGCATACTGGTGTCTACAGAGCACCTTGAGGTTTGTCCCATCACAACAATATCAGTTCAGTCTGCTATATTCCAGAATACACAGTTAATTGCCATCATCCACAGTACAGACTCCTTCATTCATACATGCATCATGCACACAGTACACTCAGGACATAGATTCATGTTCCCTGCTTTTGATTATGCTTTGATTTGACTTCCAGCTAACATTATTACCACTACATGTCTACAAAGGAAGAGTTACTGTGCAACTATACCAGGTAAAGAGTGCATGAGCTAAAAATAATTTTTGCACTGGCTAAAATAAAGGGGGTTATAGCAGTTGCCATGGTGCCACTGAGGAAACAGCACAAAAGCAGTGTCACACACACACGCGCACGCAAACACACACACATATACACACACGCATGCAAACACACACACATATACACACACACGCATGCAAACACACGCACATATACACACACACACACGCAAACACACACACATACACACATGCACACACACACACATATACACACACACGTACACAAACACACACACATACACACACACACAAACATACACGCATGCACGCACGCACTCACACACAGAGAGAGAGAGAGACACACACAGGTACTGCTTTGGGGGGGATTCTAAGTCACACACTCACACACAGAGAGAGAGAGAGAGAGAGACACACACAAGTACTGCTTTGGGGGGGATTCTAAGTCACACACTCACAGAGAGAGAGAGAGAGAGAGAGAGAGAGAGAGAGAGAGAGAGAGAGAGAGAGAGAGAAAGAGAGACAGGTACTGTTTTGGGGGGGTTCTAAGTCAGATGTAACCACACCCTGGAATTCTATGATGCAGTTTTCATCTACATCTTACTCCTGCTCTTCTAGCCTGACACTATTACAACAGTCAATGCAGAATGTGAACAGAAACTGTGTGTGTGTCATTGTGTGTCTGCTCTCCTATAATTGGCCATGGTGCAATGTTGGCTTGCTTACAAGTTAACCTCTCACTATATTCATACTAGTCCAGAGTAGGATCCACACTTGGCGCGGAGGTTGTGAACAAATAGTATGGGCATTCCAGGCACAAAGAAATAGAGAGAAAACAAGAGAAAGGGAGGGAGGCAGATAGGGGGGGAGAGAGAGAGAGGGAGAGAGAGAAGGAGGAAACTTTTTTTTCTTAACGGACTAACAACATTTTGGCTGTGTAGAAAGAATGCATCACCACTCCCACTCCTGAGCTGTTAAGAATCCTCACAGAGCACAAACAGATTCCTCTACTAGTATGGAGACACGTTTTCCATTCAAATCACTTTATGACCATACAAAGCATATCCAACAGTATTTTAATCCATGTTCTTTAAGGCTCCATTTACCCAATGCTTTCACACAACAGCTGCAAATACACTGCTGGTAGATCATGAAAAATCATAAAAACAAGGCATGAATACAATGACAAGACCATTTTTGATAACATTTGATAACGTTTTCCATAATCAAACTGCTTGTTAATGCAGGCTTTAAAATGTTACAATTACAATTATGAATGCAATTTAGATTTTTTACAAAGCTGTGTTCTAAATGGTACTAAATGGTTGGGAACTGCACACTATGTTAGGAATGATAAAAATGATGAAAATGTCGTTGCTCTTGGCTCATCCTGACAAGAACAGCTACTCTGCTTAGATGGAAAAAGCTTGGTGAGCTGCTGCTATCACGAAATGAAAAAACACAGCGATATATGTTCTGCATAAAAACACAGTGATATGTGTTCTGCATAAAAACACAGTGATATGTGTTCTGCATAAAAACACAGCGATATGTGTTCTGCATAAAAACACAGTGATATGTGTTCTGCATAAAAACACAGCGATATGTGTTCTGCATAAAAACACAGCGATATGTGTTCTGTATAAAAGCCAAGAGCTGCCAAAGCCTGTGCTGTTGCCATGTGTGTGGAATTCCAGGATTAAGAGGAAGTTTGCAGGAAGTACCGAGGTCAGAGAGGCGGGAAAGGCAAGGGTGGGACTGGAATGTCTGATCACCCAGCTGGCATCATGTGACAGTGTACTTACTCATGAGACTATTACACAGCTGTGTGTGTGAGTGAGTGTGTGTGTGTGTGTGTGTGTGAGCGAGTGTATATGAACAAAGAACAATGCACATTGTGATGCACATACCAAGAGACAGACTGACTATCCAGCAGGTAGACGCACCAGCATATATACATGCATGTGTATAGTCCATTAGAGGCTGTATGGCAGGTTGTCCGGACAGCATAAGGAAAGTATCTTCCTTCCAGGTTTAGTGTAGCAGATCCCCCTACAAGCAATGTGGTGACCTGAGACCCGCTTTCATGCCGCGCATGCAGGCCGTGATTTGTGTGTCACTGTGTAATCAAGAAGTAGGTGAAGCAGGTACTGACCCCCACTGATCCCCAATACTCCATGAGAAATCAGTGTGTTTAAACAACCATGAGCTTATTGCTTCAGCAAAGGTGCTTTAACACAATTTAGCTGCAATAATCTTTTGTCCATTTTTGTTCATAACATGCTGAACCCCTCTGTCACATACATATGTCTTTATTTCACATACACAATTTCATTTAATGTTGAGCTGTTGATTTATTGCTGTTGGCATACTGATGACCACTCTATAATGGAACATTATATAATATAACATCTATAATATATTCACTGTATATTTTACTAAAGCTTACATAACATCTATAATATATTCACTTGTATATTTTACTAAAGCTTACATAACATCTATAATATATTCACTTG
>JAOYMR010000016.1:1072873-1110912 GCA_025802075.1 Tenebrosternarchus preto | reverse complement strand
CCAAACAACCAAAGATTTATAAAGGAAAATCATGAAAATGATCAGGGGTTCCCAAACTTTTGCATACCACTGTATATTTGTCCTACACTTGATTCTGTTAATTCAACGTTAGTTCTCTGAACCATACAGTGAAACTATTTGAGTGTATGTCTATGCTGTTGAGTGAACTGAAGAGCAGTAATAACACTGATACTTACTGCTGTCACTTATATTGTCACTGTTGCTTGAACCTTTTCTTAGTCATTTGTCTATTTGGCTAGTTGTGTACATACTGCAGCTTAACAGTCTAAACATTCTCTTACATGTCATGTACTTTTCTGGCAAACTGTTTGCTCATATTGCTTTCATATTGTAATCACATATTTCGAAGGACCATATCACACTGGTACATATCAGTTGAATTACCAACAAATATCAAATAGAAATGTCAGATTCTGGCAAAGCTTAAAGTTTACATGTCTTATTTGCTCTGCAGTTCTCTGTATGACCTGATTTCATTGATTTATATAAGTAGTTGCAATCTTAATCAATCACAAAACATATATGAGAGAGAGAGAGAGAGAGAAGCATATTGTTTTCTGTACAGTGCAGAGAAGTAGGATTTAGGATTCAGAGTAAGAGGTGTGTATGAGGGCCTATGAGGTGAGTTACCAGGTGCCAGGGAGCCCCGCGGTCTTCAAGTCCTTTGCAGGGACAAACAGTGTGACTCATCACTAAGCATGACTTCATCTCATTATGACAAACCTCATGAATAGTGCATGAGAATGTGCATACACACAGTGTAGCGCTAGGTGGCTAATATGGCAAAGAGACATCTCTCTTTATTTACACAATGGTGTACATGGAAGCTACTTTTGCCTACCTATGAAATACTTATGACAGTTATTATTTCCACTATTAACAGGCAAGGGACTGACCCACTGCACCACGCTAAGCAGGAAATTAGACATAAAACAACAAAGTAATTTGTTAAATTGAACACTCATTACTTAATATTTTTAAACTTAACTGTTTTGAACTAAAGTTGTTATGATATAGAGTAAAGATGTATAACTATAAATACTAAAGTATGTTTCCTTTTTCTTTTTTAAATTATATATTTATGTTGTCAATATGTACTAAATGTTTGAGTATTGGCAAATATTTTTTTGTTTTAGTTCAATAAATTGTCTCATTTAGTTCAATTCAATTCTGCCTGTTACAAGAAAAGGAAGGTTCACTTGGTTCAAGGTTCAAAACAACAGAGCCTGAGCACATAATAATCTAATCCTGATAGTCCTCAAATAAGTACCAATGCATAGAAATCATGCCAATAAGGCTTGAATGTGCAATGTGTAAAAGCATAATTGGACATGCAACATTCAGCATCGTGTTTTTGTCCTGCAGAATATTCTAGATCATGATCAATGGTAAGTATGACAGTATATAGTGGTCAAACTTGACAATCCCAATTCAATTTCTGTCAGTATGATCTGTTTTAGTAATTAGTTTGTTATGTTAATGTTTGATCAATGCATAATAGTTCTCTTTCTCAAAAACCCATCAATGGCATCAACTCCTGTGACAAAAAGTCCTTGGATTCATGTCATGCATTAGAAGGACATGACTGACTGATGTCACACCTTATATATGTGCCATAGTTCTTTTAGTCTTTATATTTTATTAACTATTAACAAAATTAACTATTAACAAAAATACTTTGCAGGTGCTTTTATTTACTGCTATGAGACCTTAAGTATTAAAGGGTATTACATATTGCAACAAACAATCTATGAGAGGCATTTACCTGGTCAAAAACAATAAAATGTACAAACTCCTTCAATAAAGTGCAAGGTGAATGTGATCTCTCACAGGACCTCATCCTCCCCAGATGCTGGGTCATTAGTAAGACGTTAAACTGAATCTGTCTGTTCTAGGTTAAGAGTCTTAAGACTTTTTCTGTTTACAAGTAATGGTACTCTGCATAAATAAGAATAAACAAAAACTGTAACATATGAATGGCATTTTTACAGACACCTACTTTATATAACCAAATTAGTTTTGAAGTTCACTTTTCTGTAGTGTTGTTGATCGGTGTTCATTGTACATGTTTAGTTCTTTCTCAGAGGCACAACTTTTAAATATTTTTTCTGTTCAGATGAACAGCTCTAGATCATTATCTCTCTCTCTCTCTCTCTCTCACACACACACACACACACACACACACACACACAAACATGATGTTGTTGTTGATGTATTGGGTCGGGAACTTTTTAACAGAGAGCACGGTTTGCTGGAGCATCTGTCTCATTTTTGTTAGCAGACATCTGATTCCCACAGTATATTTAACAACATGATTGTCCTAAATATCACCTGCTACAAAAAATTAGTAAGATCCAGAGAAAGCAAACATGCCAGTGGAGACAGCTGCACATTTCAAGTAAGTCTCTTCCTCAACACTTTGGAAGTACTTGAATGTCTACATTAGTTATTTCTCTGTTTCCAAAGTAAGTTATTTAATTGCTCATGAGCACCTAGAGTTCAATTAATACAAGAGACAAAAGAAAATCACATTAATGTATGTAAAAATTTTCACAGCCAAAGTTGCCTGGTCTTTGCTACACATTCCTGTCAGAGGCCATGCGCATATGATGTGTGCGCATGTAATGTGAACCAAAACTTGTCATTTATCCTGTGACTACACCACGTGTTCAAGACACTTCAGAAACAAAGACGTTCCTGGGTATGAGGGCGTATTCAAAAGAATGTTTCTCAGAGCAGTCGCCTGTGGCTTGTCACTAGGTGCTTCTCAGTTAGTTAATTGTACAATGATGTGGCGCTGACATAATCTTTTCAAAATGGAGGTGAGGATTGGAAGAAGTTAATGGATGAGGGGTGTGAACATGTGCAAACTGAACATTACTAGGCCACATGATTGTTTAGCACTGTTGAACTCCAGGGTCTGGGGGAGATACAGGCCATGTATGAATTTTCTGCTGACCACTGCCACCGTTCCTGAGCATCTACACTCAGCACCATCTCTCCATCCTCCTATGAGATAATGAGATTTCATCTATGAGATAATGAGATTTCATCTATGATTGTCTCATCCCTGTTTAACCAGCTATGCACCTACATGACGCTACATTTCCCCTTCAGTTTGTCGGTGCGCTTCTGTTTTCCTGAATGTTTGCCATCGATATTTAGACTCATGTTGCGTTTTTTCTCCAGGTTCAGAAGCTCTTGGAAAAGCTCCGTGACATTGTAGTTGGTTTTGGCTGACGTCTCCATAAAGGCGCACTTCCATGCATTGGCCTGAGCCTCACCATCCTTGGTCTCTACCTCCCTCTGGATCTCATCACTTTTATTGCCTACCAGCATAATAGGGATGTTTTCCATGCTGCCTTTGATGGCCAGTATCTGCTGGTAGATGGGTTTCAACTCCTCCATTGACTGCTTGCTGGTGATAGAATAGACCAGGATGAAGGCATGGCCCTTTGAGATGGACAGGCGCTGCATAGCAGGGAACTGATGGCTGCCCGTGGTGTCTGTGATTTGTAGTGTACAGACGCTCTTGTCACAACTGATCACTTGTCGGTAGGTGTCCTCGACTGTGGGGATGTAGGTGTCCCGGAAGGTGCCCTTTACAAAGCGGAGCACAAGTGAACTCTTGCCCACGCCACCTGCTCCAAAAACCACCACACGGTAGTCATTACTCTGCTCAGGCATATCAGGGACGTCAAATGACACCTGAGAAAAAAAGTTCAGAAACCATGGACATACTGTCAATAAATCACCATCACCCATTGTTAAATAGAGTATTCTAAATAATATCAATAATATTAGTAAAATGAGAAAGTCCTGTGCTGGCTCAGAGAGAAAGTGCACAGGCTCATTGTGCTCATTGTGCTGTATATGTGGAAAGGCCTCAGACAATTAATATTTCTTGGCAATTGACAGTAGTTCATACACACATTCTAGTACACTTTGGAAGATTATGTGAGGAGGGGTGTGCTTCATAGGAAATAGGCCAGGGTGTGAAAAGCCATGTCCAGTCGGACTTAAACTCCTCTATTGGCCAAAGCAAATATAAACAAGCTATCACACTGAATTCACAATGAAACCCCCCTCTCATTTTTTCATCCTTTGCTAGTAGATCAATGTGCAAAGGACATTATGCCTCTGATCAATAAACGTGTCTAGTTATTTCAAGCCCCTGATTCCCCTTTGTGAAGGTGTCCCTGACACCAATGTGCCTGTGTGAAAGAGGCACAATCCCATTTTTAAGGAACTTAGCTATCACTGCCAAATTCCATTATGTATTAACTCTGGCACAAGCATAGATTATAATGTATATGCATCAATTCAAGGTCCTCTACAGAATTCTCTTTGTCTTTCTCTCTCTCTTTCTCTCTCACTCTCTGAGCTGAGCTGATGCAGCCGGATTTGGAAGTAATTCTGTTACTTCCAGAGACAGCCAGGAGATTGAAAGTAAAATAATGTCAGATAGAAGCCAAATGCAGAAGTAGCTCAGTAATGTGTAAGCAGGGTGTTACTTGCTGTTGAAGAATCATTTGCACTTAGCTCTGTATACAAAACAACACTTCTATATATTTGTATGTGTGAACTCTGTGCACCACAGATTTCCAGATAGAGTCATAAATTTTCACAGCATTGCACAGTAGCAGACCTGGATCAGGTAATATGGGACATCCCTCTTCTCAGGTTTAGGTGAGAAGAGAAAAACGAAAAATATATTTATATATTTTTATATATTAAATATATTTATATATTATATTTATATATTATTTTTTGAATGTAATGTAAAAATCTAAGAATACAATGCCAATTGCACATGTTGCACATGACTCTTCAGGACAGCCTTGTAGTTAAGGTTCCACTGTGTGTACTGTATTCTTAGCAAAAGGCCCCTGTGCTAAACTGATTTCTTCTGAAGACCTGCTTTCTGTGCATTGTTTGGACTAAGTTAGAAGCTTTATCTGTGAAGGCTTGTGTATCATAAGACTATTTTCTGGTAGTATTCCAGCTTAGAGTACATGAATTTGGGTCTATCTGAGCTACACTAGATATTCCAAGTATCTCTAAGCACTTTTGTAAGTCGCTCTGGATAAGAGCGTCTGCCAAATGCCATAAATGTAAATGTAAATGTAAATGTAAATGCAAACACATACCCAACAGAAATATATGCCATGGCTTTATACACAAGGTATATTGAATGTACCAGAGGCTCTTTGGAGAATTTTGAGTTTAAATGAAGACTACTGGTGTCTGAGGACATAAACACACAGTACAAAAAAGAGGGACAGATAGAGAGATGCTTGGTCTGTTGCACTGGGATTAACAAGCACTTTTGAGGTGGAGTTAGGCAGTAGCCATTTAAGACATAATCAGGGGTGAAAGTAGGCCGGTGTGCCCCGGTACTACGCACTGTTATAAGATTGACAGGCGGTGCGTAGTAGTGTTAAGAGGGTTTCTGCTGACCAAACCCCACATTCAAAATAAGTCTGTTTAAGTAAAACACATTTACCAACAATATATCGTTTGAAACTATTCGCCTCATTGATCACATAAGTCAACCCTGCAGCAATTTTGATCTGTGTTGCACCTGCCTGCTGGAGACCAGCTAATTTATTTAGTCTATCAGATTTTGGCAGGACATTTGGTGCGAAAAATTCCCTAAATAAAACGTGTATCTCTTTGGTGATTATGTGTGATTATTCTGACAGCACAGAGCGCTGCTGAGGTGTTTTCTGTCAGACGATGATCGACATGCCTATTACAGTAAATGATGAGTCTCGCAGTAAAATATTTCAAGACAAGTGAAAAAATAAAGTGATGTAGATTGTAGTACTAGAAATTAGTAGTACTAGTAGCAAGAAATTAAAACTACTTTCACCCCTGGCTGACAGCTGGGAGGATTTTTATAGAGATCATCTTTCTTTGGGGAGATTCAAACAATATGCTTCACAGCAAAATCCAAAGTACTCTGATAGATTTAGAGAGAGTTATGTGGACATGAACTGTGAACTGGAACCATCCTGGCACACAAATGGCATACGTTATAATGGCACAGCATATGTCTCTATGGTACTAAATTAGTCTCTGTGTGTGCATGTGTGTGTGTTTGTGTATTAAAATGTACACCATACCACAAGATGGTTAGTCTTTGTAGGTAAGAAAGGAGCCTAAAAATATAATGCCACCATCTGTTATCTCACAGCACAACTGCTGTCTGGATTAATATAACACAAACATTAACACTGAATTAACACAAAGACAATCACACATAAATTCATACAGGTTCATATATTCCCACTCAAACAAAAATAAAGTCATACTCAAACAACCTCATACTGTCCCCCACAAACATTCAAACTCCAAAGCTGTGTTTTTTCTGAAACAGAAAATTTAACCCATCCTAAATAGAACGGGAAACAACTAGGCCTCCTACAACTATTATTACTACTGTTTCCAGTTCTATTGAACTACTAGAAGTGAACCATTCTAACATGGTATAGCCATTCTGATATTTTACTCTAGATATACTTTTTAAAACAGAACTGCTAACAACTTCTAACTTCTTGCTAACAAGACTTACTTTTGTAAATCAAATTAAATTATTCTACTTTGCTATATGCACATTTGCTATCTGCAATAGTATTACTTCACTGATCAAAACAAATCAAAGACACTGTACCATAGCAAGCAAACAAGCATAATAAACTAAGTAGCATCATGCAGAGTATATCAGTATCACCATGTACCACCTGTCTCCATTCAGTCTCAAAACAGCAAATTAAAGCTGCCTTACCATTGCAATAAGACTGGGACATTCAGACTGGCTCCCACACCTCACCATGTGTTTTTGAGCAGTGTATATTCTCCAGGCTTTCACTGGGAGATATCCCTATCTTATCTGATTGACCTGCTGTGGGCTGAGAGCTCAGCAGCTAATCATCTCAACATGATCTGTCACTGCTGGACACTGACCCATTTCAGAGGATTTAATATCCCAGCATGCATCTTTACCACATGCCCACACTCCAGCATGAAGCTATGTACTAATTAAGGATTTACTATTGTGCTGATATGACACCTATTTTAGTGGGTTTTCTGTAATGGATAAGGATAATATTTAGATAAAGGGATGTGGTCCAGAATCTCTGTTAGTAAACAGGTAGTACGCAGGGCAGTGAATAAAGTACAGTAGCACTCCTACTGTGTACAGTGTACACTACTCAGCAAATCAGAACACTAAAGACAAAATTAATTAATTCATTAAAGCTTTATTTAAAGTATATTAAGGTAGAGATCACATTTACAAAAGCACCATTAAGCCATGACAGTCTAAACTAGGCTTTGATACAAGCAACTGAGAATGTCCAGAGAAAAACACAACCATCGATCTAATCTACAATCTCTTGTCTACATCCCACTTTAGCTGTAAATAAAACATAATGACCTGAAGGCTTCACTTTGTTTCTGACAGGTAAAAGTGGATTGAAAATATCTGTATTCCAGCATCTAAACCTATTCATCGCCTGTGTGTCTCGTTGTAAATTTGGAGATTACTGAAAGTGCCAAGAGTAGCACCTCCCTTATCCTGATGCCACTGAGTTTGTGCTGATTGCAACAAACTGGGCAGAAAACCCAAATTTTAGTTTAGTAGCTTTAGTAGATGATGTCTTGCATGCCCAAACTGCCCCCATGTTAGTCAAAGTCAAATTTATTTATATAACCCCATTTTAGAACAGCCAGAAAGCAGGTTTACAAATGTCCAAGTCAAAGCCCCCAGTGAACAAGCCAAAGACAATAGTGGCAAGGAAAACAAACCGAAGTACATGAGGAGGAAATCAAGACTCAAGGGTGGGGAGCCTTCCTCCTCTGGACACCACAACAGCAACAATAAAGATACAAACAATAAGGAACAAAATAAGTAATAAGAACTATGCCTACATTCTTTTTCTAAAAAACTTTTTCCACTCATTTGAACTGCACCAGAATCAGCATCTACTTTAAAAAAACAGTCCCAGGGCTTTCTAGGTTTAAACCAACAATAAAATAATCTTTTCTAACAGATCCAGGCCATGTTCAGTGTGCTGCTGTCTCTCTCTGTAGACACCAGACACTCATTTATATGAAGCAAACCAACGCTTCAATACCACTTTTTAAGACAAGTTAGTGGTGCTTATTGGAAATTTGCCCCTTACAGTTTAAACTGTTTTACTTGACCTGTGTAGAATAAGGCAGAAATTATTATGTGATGTAGTGACGCCATTCAAAAAAAGTACACATCACACATAATCTGAAAACATATATAATAAAATATATAATAAAACTCACAATATCTAAATACACCTGACTAGGTACCTTTTAGTAATCACAAAGGTATCAGGACATATCCTTGAAAAAATAAAAATAAAAAAGATGATGCGCTAGACATGAAGGCGCTGTTTTGATGTCTACGCTCTACTTTTTACAACTATAAAATATCAAATGAGATTGATTTACATGAACATGCTACAGGGAGTAGATAGAAGAACGTCCTGATATATGTAATGGGTAGTTTTAGCATGTTTTAACAAAACATCAGTGCTGAATCATTTTCGTTTTCGCTTCTGTGTATCTGTATAAGACCGCCGCATATATTGCACGTGTATGCAAATATGTACATTTCACATAAATGTATGTACATTTGTACTGCGCAACTATAACATGCCACATAAACACAGACTGCGTAAGCAGATACGTGGCAACTACCCTAAGTGCCTTTTACCCATCATAAGATGGCTTTTTACCCATCAATGGTAACAAAAACCAAAACGAGCAGCATCGGCGTAAGAATGGCGTGCGCCGGCTTACATCTGTTCCGCTGTAACTACATACTATTGAGTTCGGTAACCGAACTATTTGTATATTAATTTCAACAAGTGTGTTCCTGCTCCCGTGTGCACATTGCGAGCCATGTCAAAGTGTCATGAAAGGACTGGACACTATTAATGTAGTCTGTGTACGCCTGGTACCAATGCGTGTTTCCTTTCTGTCACTAGATGACGCATTATTTGACGCTAACTTAAATTGTCCCACTTGGGATTTATTCGTTTTCGTTTCATTTTGCCTAGTTGGTTATGGTGGTTCAAGAATTTGTTACAGTAAAGTGAACTGGGATCAATAGTCGATTCTCCCTGTACAGGCTAGAATACCATACGCAGCTTGTTTTCATTCATAAATAGCTGAGCGCTTACATCACCCTGGTGGTAGACTGCTGTTATTCACAAGCATTTCTACAAGCTTACTTCAAAAAGAGAAATATACATATGAAATATGAATCGAACATGTAACTGTTTTCTAAACTGTATCATGTTACTTCTTCTAGCTCTCTGGTCGTTGTCATAAGACAATTGAAACGTTTAGAAAATCTCGCATGTGAAACCCATTCATAACTCATCTCTTGCATGTGACATTCATTGGTCAAAACAAATAGAAATATTGAAACAAGAATTGTCTGGCGAGCCATGCTGTGAATCGTTCGAGCACAACAAACAATAGCCGCTAATGAATCAACTGATTTCGTATGATAGCGCGCAGTTTGACTCACCTACCTGAACTTAACGGATTCCGTGTGACTAATTTTGGATGACAGATCAATGACAAGCTACGCGAATAGCGTCCTAAAGCATTTTAGAGAAATAATGTAGATCAATCTCAACCCTGCAGTCCCCCCTCCCCCTCCCTCTCTCTCTCTCTCTCTCTCTCTCTCTCACACACACACACACACACACACAACTCTCAGCTCTCTGGATGTGTGCAAGCAGTTCGATGTTGCACTGTATTCATATAGTAAAATACAAAGTATAATTTATAAGTTGTTATGCATATATGTATTTCATAACTAAATCGGTTTATTATCAAGTAATTAAGTTAAATAAGTAACATTTGAATGTGAAGCATTTGTTTTGTGGTACATTATCCGAGAAAATGTCGCATATGTTTTCTCTTATGGTTGAAGAGAAGCAGTGACAGCTGGTTTGTTTACAGGTGTAAGCACTAATCGGAGTGTTACTCGGGAATGCAGTAACACATTTTTGTGTCACATGGTTGTTCCACCTCGGTCCACTAAGTGGTAGTATAGAGGTTGGAATCCACTTAATAAACATGTAAGGTGGTCAATGAGGTAGCATGGTAGGCATAGCAGCAGGATCTACTACGGGCTCTCCGCAACAAAGACCATTTTTGAGGAACTGTGAGTTCTTATACTCATTTTTATACTCTTATACTTTTATTGTTGCAATGTATGCATGTTTAGCCAGACTTCGTGTAGCAATTACTCATGTTAAGTTTTGTGTTCTTTTGGAGAATGGTTAAATTCACAACTACAGTACTCTGAACAAAGCTTTTTCAGCACTCCTTCACATCAACTCACAGCAGGACTTTTACTTCAGATCATCTGATATCAAGGCAAACACAGGATTCGTGGATCATATCTGAAGTAAAAGAGTATATTCAAAATAACAGTTTCCCCAGTGAGAACTATCCAGTTTTTCTGATTTTCTTTCTCTATGGACTTAAAAGACTGAATATATTTTAAAAGGACTTATGGATGAACAGAATCTGCTTTATTTCTGTATACATGGTATAATTCTTTGTCAGTGGGTGTAGTTTTATGTATGGTTTTGGTATACGAAAGGCATAGTAAACAATTTGGTACATTTTTAGTTGATGGAATTCCCCTCTTTTTATCTGTCAGTGTTATCCAGACAGTAACTGTTACAAGTTCTGAGGTGGAACCTTCATCAACTTGTTTTTGTGGGCATGTTTATCAGTGGAGACCAGTGCTGATTAAACTGTTGTCATCAATTCACCTCTCAGCTCATGTAGTCCATGGAGCACCTTGCCAGGAGATTAATGGTGTAGCTCATCACTGTCAGGTGATTATAATGGTGTATGTCATCTTTATGCACCAGTGTCACCAAAGTTGGACCAAAACATGATGAAATGAGAGCTGAACAAGCCTAATATTATATCGGATCAGGGTAGACCAACATCAACAGAAGTTTAATTTCAGAAAGTGGCGTCACCCTATTAGTTTATGCCTAAAATATAGCACATCTTCCAGGTACTACATACACTTTGGATATTTGTTTCACTTAAGAAAACATTTATGTATGGGTGTGCATTGTTTACCTTAGCTGCCCAGTGGCAGAGAAGTTTCTATGCTCACAGGCCAAGGCAGGCTTTTACATGCTCCCTTCTCTCATTACATAATTTCTCATGCTCACTTTTTGCGATGTTGCACAAGTGCCATCACTGCTTATTAGGTTATCCAACACAAACCTGTCTAGCTTTATCAAACCAGCATATCTGCACTTCAAGCAGGTGATGAGGAAAAAAAACAAAGAACTTTTGGACCATACATGGACACAGAAAAAGACATCAAGCTCTGACTTCACACTGAAAATGATCTTAAAAAAATAAATTCAATACATAATTAACGAGAGAATCAGAGAACATTTTCAATCCTTGCAAAACAGCCCATCATGGTCTTGAGCAGCGTTTCCTAATCCAATCTTCAGAGCCCACCAGACATCCCCCTCCTTACATCTGTTGTGCCCCAAGGACTGGGCTGGGAATCACTGGTCTAGAGCCCACATCAGGTACAATATCCTCTCAATGACTAGGCTGAGAATCACTGGTCTAGAGCCCACAGCAGGTACAATATCCTCTCAATGACTAGGCTGAGAATCACTGGTCTAGAGCCCACATCAGGTACAATATCCTCTCAATGACTAGGCTGGGAATCACTGGTCTAGAGCCCACAGCAGGTACAATATCCTCTCAATGACTAGGCTGGGAATCACTGGTCTAGAGCCCACAGCAGGTACAATATCCTCTCAATGACTAGGCTGGGAATCACTGGTCTAGAGCCCACAGCAGGTACAATATCCTCTCAAGGCCACATTCAGTCATGCTGGTCCACATCTGCTCAAAATTGCCCACTTGCTCAAGACAGCTCCATAGTAGCAACTGGGGTCACGCAGACCCCTAGAGTTCAAGAGGAGCAGCACATGAGACTGATCTGTGAACAAAACTTAAGGCACAGAAGGGGCCGTTTGCTAACAGTATAAACAAATTCTTAGCATGTTCAGAGACAGCTCATCTCTTCTGAAATGTGACAAAAAGCCCTAGCAGACCTTAGTAACATATATACACAATACTGTCACAGCCCAATTACATTAACACAAATCTGTTTTGTTTCATTACCAAACCTTCTACAACAAATTTTTTTTTCTTTTTTTAATATAAAATTGATCTTGGAACAATATTTATGGGGTGACTGCAATACAAACATTTATATTAAATTCACATTTAAACTGATAAACAATACCTTTCACTAGCTCAATTTTGTATTCATCAGTTCTGCTGCAAAGATTACAAACATTCTTAGTGAAAATAACCAAGGCATCATAAGAAAACATTTAAGACATCATTTTCTTCACATCACTTCCCCCAGATCATTTGTTCTTGTCTTTAGCCAACATAGTAAAACCTGAAAAAGAGAGAATTAAAAAAATTAATCCTCTGTCTACTGAAACTGCACTGCACTGCATGTGATAAGTAAATTGTATATTAATTATTTTCTACTAAAAGAATCAAATGCTGACAGTATGATGGACAAAAAGCTCATGGAATATTATAACACCTCCTTACTCAAGACTTACTGTTTTTTTGACTGAACTCTAATTTTAAGCTCCATGTTGTTCTTAATTATCTCAACTATATGTATGTTTTTAAATCACTCATTGAACATTAAGATTTCACAGTAATAGAGGCCATTTACCTTCATTGGCCATAGACTGAGCTGCACTTTTGGCCTTTCCACTCAAATCTTTAACCATGGTGTCAAGCACTGCCTCATGCTGGAGGAAGAAAGGTCTCACTATGCGAGTATATATGATCTGAGAGCCATTCCAGGAAATGGGCGCCATGCACCACAGCAAGAACACACACTGTGGGTGAGAGGATGCAACCCTTAAGTCTGAGAAGCAATTATAAAAGAAGCTAAATTCTTTGTCCAATCATTCTTAATGTTG
This sequence comes from Tenebrosternarchus preto, assembly GCA_025802075.1. Taxonomy (NCBI): domain Eukaryota; kingdom Metazoa; phylum Chordata; class Actinopteri; order Gymnotiformes; family Apteronotidae; genus Tenebrosternarchus; species Tenebrosternarchus preto. Next base: position 1,097,821 of record JAOYMR010000016.1, on the reverse strand, counting down.
GATGTCTTTTTTGAGAAAGTGACTACTAAAGCAAAATTATCATGAATTAAAGGTAATGTTAGGCAGGTTTACACCTTAAGCTCTATGGCACCCCCACCTTCATCTCCAATTCTGTGGTTAGACTTGTCAACACCTAAACAACTTTCAGACAAACTACTGACAAACATTGACTTTTTTTCTTGTAAGATCAATGCATTAATAATCAGTCATTTTTTAAGGGCTACTCAATAAAAATTAAAGCCATTCAAGTAATCAACTGGATATTTTTTAAGTGCTTATTAACACTCCCAAAATCCACACCTCAAAATGTCCCTCTAAAATCAGCAAGCCCTGATACTGATATATAAATATGAATAAATATATTCCCCTCTCGCCATTCCAGGCGGTCTTTTCTCCTTCAAGCTCAGGTCCTCTACCAGAGGCCTGGGAGCTTGAGGGTCCTGCATAGTATCTTTGCTGTTCCCAGGACTGCACTCTTCTGGACGGAGATCTCGGTTGTTGTTATTGGGATCTCTTGGAGCCACTCTCCCAGTTTGGTGGTCACAGCCCCTAGTGCTCCAATTACCACAGGAACCACTGATGCCTTTACCTTCCACATCTTTACCAGCTCTTCTGTAAGCCCTTTATATTTTTCGAACTTCTCATGTTCCTTGTGCCTGATGTTACCATCACATGGAATTGCCACATCTATCACTACAGCCCTTTTCTGCTGTTTGTCCATCACTACAATGACCCATTGGTTAGCCATTACCATTTTATCAGTTTGTATCTGGCAGTCCCACATGATCTTAGCTTGGTTGTTCTCCACCACTTTCGGGGGAGTGTCCCACTTTGACCTTGGGACTTCCAGCCCATAATCGGCACAGACGTTTCTGAATATTATTCCAGCCACTTGGTTATGTTGTTCCATGTACGCTCTGCCTGCCAGCATAGGTGTTGAAGTCCTGGATCTTGTTCTTGCCATTCATCTGGCTTCTCAGGATTTGCTTCACTCTTTGGAGGTATTTGGCTGTAGTTGCTTTCCTGGTGGAATCTTCATGATTTCCATTTGCCTGTGGAATGCCAAGGTACTTGTAGCTGCCCTCAACATCTGCAATGTTACCTTCTGGTAGTTCAATCCCCTCAGTTCTGGCTACCTTTCCTCTCCTTGCAACAGCCGAGCACATTTGTCAAGTCCGAATGACATTCCAATATCGTTGCTATATATCCTAATGAGATGGATCAGCGAGTCAATGTCTTGTTCACTTGTAGCATACAGCTTTATATCATCCATGTAGAGGAGGTGGTTGATGGTTGCTCCATTTTGTAGCTGGTATCCATATCTACTCTTGGTGATTATCTCACTTATCAAGCCTATGCAGAACAGTAGTGGGGACAGGGTATCTCCTTGGTAAATCCTGCACTTGATCTTGTACTCTTGGCTTGAAGTTGCCCTCAAGGGATGTCTTCCACAGCCCCAATAAAGGTCCTAAGAGTCCTGTTGATGTTATACAGCCTCAAACACTCCAGTATTCTTGTGTGGGGCATGGGTACTTGGCTCCTCTGGTGTTTTTGCCAATGACTTTCTGAGCCCCGCTCATGTATTGAGCCATATGCCTACTCATCGTTGCTGTAATGATGCCTGACAGGAGCTTCCATGTTGTTGAGAGGCAGGTTATTGGCCAGTAGTCGAATGGAACTGGATCAGGACCGTCCTACCTTCAGTTAGCCATTCAGGGTGGGTTCCCTCATTGCTTCAAACAAACATTTTAAAAGGACCCTAGAAACATATCCAGATGATTCTCTCCTTTAAGCACATGCCCAAACATCCACTTTTTCACATAACAGTGAAATGCTAAAATGTAATTAAAAGATGCTCATTAAAATTGTTAGGCACCCACTTGTTACTTGTACACAATGTTATGGCATTTGAAAAGAATTCAAAGAGCCTTTTGTCAGAACAGAATGTACACTGTGACTGCAATACAAGACACATAGGGACATTTCAGAGATTCAGTCCTTTAAAATGCTAAATTATTGAGTACATATTGTAAAGGCTATTAAATAGCTATAATGGTAAAATGTCTTATTTTATGTTAAAAATATTGCCACCTGGACAAATATCTTCATGGCCATACCTTTCCAGCATAGTAAAAGGGAAACCAGAACAGGAAGATGTCCGAGAAGAATTCTGCCACGCTGAAGAGTCCATACACCACCCAGTAGGTGAGCCACTGAGTGTCATCATCCTTGCTATTACTCTCAATGGCTTTAACACTGCACCAGCACACACAAGAGCACGAGCACAATGATTTAAACCTCTGGAATGATACATATTTTAAAGGATTTAGCAAGACTGCCCCCCTCCACTTTCTTTTCAAGTATGTTTAGCAAGGAGCTAATACATAACTGGTCACCCTCAAGGCTGTTTCTGATGAAGCTAGGTGCACCTCTATAGGAGAATGTCAGCATTAAGAATGTAAAAACTTAATTCACATGAACTTCAATCTTAGATCAATGAGAAATTTTATATCAATCATTTGGAGAAAATGTTGACAACTTTCAAGACATTTAACAGCAAACAATCAGATTTAGGCTATTTGTTTATATTTATATATTTATATTTAAATGTGTGTGCAAGGTACTTGAGGGATACTTACGAAGCATATGCAGGGTAAGCAAAACCAATCAGGTTGCAGAGAAGAGAGGCACCATAACCAAATAACAGATATAACGCAATGATGGACATGGCACCTGCAGGAGACACATACAAGTACCTGAAACTGCTTAAACTGGAACAGAGTAGTCATGGTGGGTGTAGGGAACTAAGAGCACAAAGCTCAAACAGTCTGCTTAAACATACTATGGACATAGGCAAATTACAACTAACTCCAGGTTATCTGCACTACGGTGATCTGTGCTTAGCCTAAGTGGTTCAAGCTACCTAGGTGACTGTCAAATTAAATAAATGCAGCGCAGAACGCAATACAAATGAACAAGGCCCTGAGGAAATACTGTACTCAGCGTCTGTCTGCACAGACACTTAAGAACAGTTAAAAATACCCTAGGTACCAGCTGTCAGTGGGAACTTAAAGCCATCTAGATGTGAAACAGGAGGGACGAACAAAAGATCCCATTAAAAGGCAGCTGGGAATGGTCCATTGTTACTGATGTGATGGAGACACCCATGTTTTGCAAGGATAGAATAAATACACAAACGGTTAAGTGGAACAAACGTACTAGTGGAAAATAGGTACGTCCATCATAAAACTATTTTATCCGCACATACAATGTACTGAGTAAATGGCATGCCCCGTCTACTTTAGATTAGCCATCATAACTGACAAGCCAATAGACTAAATTTAATATACCGGTTTAATAGACGGGTTGCAAGACTGGTCATGAGATCGAAGGTTATCACAGCCCGGATTCACATTTCGGTTGTTTCTTACACTACAAGTTACACAAATAAGCAAATGATCAACTCGTCCATGATAAGGGATCACCACCGCGAAAGCTTTAAAGGTTAGAACTGCCACATGATTTTTTTATCCTGGTTCAAAGACATTTGTATATTCACATGAAAAAAACGTGTCCATTTTAGTTTCCCTACTTCACCAAGTTAAGAAAACATGTGAAGGAGCCATGAATGATAGGTAAACATACGACATATGACACCTGTACCTTGTGACTCCTAACAGGAGTTTTCAAAAGTAATAAGCTAAATGGGAACTCCGCTGGGTATAGTTCGTATGTTTGCTAATACAGCAGACAATAAATACACACAAAGACAACCAAATGTTGCCAAACCTGAGCCAATTAAAATATTGTTGCGAGCTACCTATTGCAATGTACTGTTTCTGGATTCCTGTTCGCTCCTCCAACTTTCCTAAGAATTCCGTAACCACATTCTTCTCTTTAAAAAACGCATCATAACGGTCTGTAAGAACAGCAAACATGTTGCTTCTTCTGTTTGTCTGGAAAGTGCCAAAAGGAGAGGTGTACGTTATAATCCTGAGCAAAAAACCGTCTCGCTTCCAGATCGAGTCTAAATAGTGTCTTGTACAAGAGATCTACTAATAGCGTTCGACACCGTAGCCAGCAGGTAGACGTTTGCATGACGCAGTGTTTCGTTCGAAATGCCTGACAGCAACCAATCGTAGACTGGGATACTAGTACAGGTGACTAAGATTAGTATGTCAACGTATTATGTAATTAAATATATAACTAGCTTTATCATAATTTTCAATCAGTGGAATCTGTACGTACAACACTGTACGTAAATGAACATGTCCATCGGATGCTGGTTATTACTGTTTTAATTGTCCATAATCTTTTAAACTGCTGCCACGAATATGTTATATTACGACATCCAGTACAATCAGACACAAATATATTGGCCGTTGTTTTGTAAGGAAGTTATTTGATCATTACCTACCAGAAGATGGCGCTCTTTTAAAGCTATCTTAAACTTCATGAAGATCTAATTTCCTTGCACCAGCAATCTGATACCATTATGGTTCAGGGTGGAGCATGTTGCGTGGAAACATCGGGTATACTGCATGTATATAAAATAAGCTGCATATTACTTCATTATGTATAACTGTAACTTATTATTACTGCATTTTATTAGACACTTTCCTTGAACAACAGTTAAATGTTTAGCATTTAAGATCTTAATAAAACGTAGTACTTAGAAGCCAAATTTTACACCATGTTGGTTAAAAATCACAGACCTGTACACGCGCAAATGCTGGAAAGAAAACGGACAAACTATAGTCTAGTGAACTCCTTGACAACTATATTTTAGAACAATACTAAAGAATAATAAGTTACTTTAGAGGAATATTCTCTAACAACCATTATAATGTCATGTAACAACAACTGCAATGTAATATTTCATTTAAAAACAGATATTTTGATCAGTTTCTTGATTTTGTAGTTAGTAATTGTTCATTTTATTAAATGTTACTTTTTTGCTAATTGACTGGTGAAATTGAAGTACACTGCACAATGTAACCTGTAAGCAATCTTATAAGAAATAAAAATAATAAACTGAGTAACATGGATTCAGGAGATGAAAATATGTAAGACTTCAGACCACTTACCACTGTTCATCCAAGAAAAGGAAAATCATGGATGAGTCCGTACTACGGTGGCCTGAAAGTGCAAAATACTTTGAAAAAAACACAACAGGAAAAACAAAAATATACAGTCAAATCAGAAAACACAGCAAATGTGAAAACACTACAGCAAAATCAGAAACATCCTTTTCTATTTTAAACTTTTAATGGAATGCTATGTTCATAATGTTAGGTAGGTTGGTGTATCCAAAAAGTAGGCTATTCATCTTATTTAGTACTTGAATACAACTATCTGGATTTTAATAGCCATACTGACAAACTATTATAATTGCATTTTTAATTAAAAAAAAGTATTTTTTATTACAATTTTTAAAGTACAATACATAAAACATTACATTTTTTTGTATCGTATGTATGGTAGATGTCATTAGAATAATTTATTTTGTAGGTGTACACTCCCTTCACTAAGTGCCTTGTCTATCTTGAGATTTGTTTGTCCAGACTGATTGTGTAAAGCTCTTTTACATGTAGCTAGGAAGAGATAAGAATCTGCAGCAGTGTCTGCAATGTTTTATAATTTTTATCAAATAATTAACCAAACATGAGGTAGAATGGTGAAGACAGTAGGCACTGACAGGGAAGACCTAAATTTATGGTTTTGAAACAAGGGAAGGCCTCCAAACCTTAAATATGATTGCCACCATTGACTGAAACATCTTACTACAGTTATCTTTCCTAACAAAGGCATCTAATGTTGGGTCATTCTCCTCAACAGATAAACAAAAAAGAATATATATTTTTTGTCATTGCTTACTTGGCTTGTCAAGTAAAAATTCAATGAAAAATCTAATTCAATAAAATTTGGAGGACAAAGAGAAACTATCCTGAGTATCAAGCATCCCTCAAGCATCATTTAATAACAATTCTTTTACTAATGAATTAGTCACTAAATTAGTGCCTTGAAGTATATACCCAGACCTACACCACCATGCATGATTAGATGAATGCTATCTGTGAAAAGCCTCATTTATACAATTGCAATATTTTGTTCCTTGGCCCACCATCTGATCTTGAATAAAGTAATTATTTTATATTACAAAATAAAGGAAAACATCTTACAGACATGGTAATACAGCTAATTTGCATAAATGAATACTGATGCTTTAAATATGTAATAGCTAACACACTGGTAACTATTAATTATTACTAGCATAATGGTGATTCAGTGAAATATTCCTTTACAACATTTTTACCACTACAAATCAATGATAAATATGGTGCAATTAAACCGCTCACGTTGACCAGTCCCTTGTGGATTGTCCCAGGTAGTACGTGTCTTTTGGACTCCATACAAAGCACAGAACTGATAACCCGGAGCATTTTCAAAACTTCAACCCTGATCAGAATGTACTTGCCTGGGAATGCCATACCTATAAAACCTTCTTTAAGTAGCACATTTGCCACTGTAGAAGCCTGCTGATTATGTGTAGGTATTACCTGTGTAAGACATCAATCATCACCAAAACCCGCTTATCAGTAGATAGTTCCAAGAAAGAAAAATCAATCACCAATATCTCATTGGTCTGAAGGTCAACAAATAACCCATTGGAGCCCTTATCTTACACATCTATCACACTGTTGACACCATGCTTTAATGTCCCAACCCATACTTGGTCAATAACACCTTTGTCGCACCAGTTCCAAGGTCCACTCAATACGCTGATGGCTGTGGTTTTCATTTAGTTGTTGTACAACTTCCACTTTCAAACATTCTGGCAGAAGTGACTATAACCCCCCCCTTCTGGTTGGAAGATACGTCAATACAAGATGCCATCCGACAGGACAATTCAGTCCACTGTCGCAGGAGCCCACGAACTGGTGATAATAACTGACTTCTCTCTGTGGAACTCGGCCGTCTCTGATACCACCAACCACCAGAATGGAAGGAACACCCCAATAACTGCATCCATCTGTTGAAGCTCCTTCACCTCTATCCTAGTACAAGAAGGTTACACTGCAATGGCTATTGGAGTCACTGGAGGGTGCAAATCTCCAGCAAAAGCACAGAGCAACACAGTTCCCCCTGGGTCAGCCTGTGGGGTTAAGGCACTGTCTGGACAAGGAATCTGAATTTGTGTTAGTTCGGCCCGGCCGACAACGGACAGTATACTGGAAGGCAGAAGGTTGCGCCATCCACCGTTGCTCTGTGGCACCCAACTTTACTGTTTCCAAATGACTCAGCATTATTGTATGCCCAAACAATACACTGTTGGCCACACAAATACTCATGAAACGTCTACATCATGGCTCACTTTAACCCCAAAAACTACAACTTCATGGAGATATACAGTCTTTGTGGTGGATGAAGGCTACAGCTGGCATACGCAATGGGTCCAACAGTTCCACCCTGGTCCTAAGACAGAACTGCCCCAGGCCATGATGACTAGCATCAACCTCTACAATAAAAAGAAGGGAAAAGACAGTGAAAGCAAGAATGGGGACATTGAATTTCTCCTTCAACTCCCTGAAACTGTTCTCACAGAGACCAGGCCTGCTGCAATAATTGCCTCTTTCCCTTCTGCCCCCAGGAACTCTGCCACATTAGTTCGGTGTGGCCACTGGGCAGCTGCCAACACCTTTTCAGGGTCAGTAGAAACCCCCTTCTCTGAAATACAGTGGCCCAAATACTGAACCTCTTGTTTTAAAAAACACTTCTCCAACTTTGCCTTCAGACCCTTCTGTTGCAGCCTTGTCTTGTTGTTAAGAGAACGATAATCAACACACATACAGAGGCTTCCATCCTTCTTTTTCACCACAACAATGGGAGAGGCATAAGGGCTACTTCTTTCCCATATCACCTGGCTATCAAGTAGCTGACAGATAAGAGCCTTCACAGCATCATAGTTGCAAAGGGGAATGCGCAGATACTGTTGCCTCACTGGTTTATCATGAAAAATCAGGTTAGTACACCCTAAATCTCCCTCAAAGGCTGAAAATGCATATCTTGTCAGCAGCCTCTTTACTCTATCCCCGATCAGGCTCTGAAAGAGCTGATAGTTCCATGCGCCAAATTTGCTCCTGCACAGGATCCACCGTAACATCTACAGTGTAAACAGAGACAGGGAATGTACTCAACCTCTCCAAAACGCCATTAGACATGCTTACAACTTGTACTGGACTCAGCGTTCCCACTGGAGCTTGACCCACATTCACCAGTGGAACATACACAGTACCTCCAGCCACCTTAATCAGAGCGGGAACAAGGAACAAAGAAAAGCAACCCTAAAAAAAACCCTAAAGCAAAACGGTAATGGCAAATAGAAGAGACTTCGTTCTAGAGGCTCACATCTTAGCCTTTTTCATTGGACACGATGCTTGCTGCGCTGAACCCTACCACCAGCCTCCACCTATTATACCGGTTCAATACTCCAGCACAACTCTTTACAAACCACCGACAGCCTCAACTGAAGACACAAACACTAGATCCCGAATTGCACTGTAACAACCATAGTTAATGCGCAAAGTGCCACAGTGCCCAAGATGCACTGCGCTGTATTTATAAAACTTGTTAATTGATTGGCTGCAAACAAACTCCATTAACAGCAGAGATGCTCTGCTGGTTACATATGCTTGCATGCTCAAACCACTCAGTGAGTTTATCTGGTTAATGCATTGCAAACTGTATTAACAAAGTGTATAAACAAAGCAAAACATCACCCTTTAAATTAATTTTTATTTTCTTGGTGGCCTTATCAATAGGACTGCAAGTTAACTATATAATTATCAACAAAATTATTTACAATGACCCTTGGATAAGCCATCTTACATGTACTATAGTCATAAAATTATCTTGGTTGTACTTTGATGAGAAAGCTACAAATGTACAAATTCATAACTTGGCACACAATGTAATAATGCAGGTCTATAAACGTTAGTTTGACATATTTAGTATTAAGTTGGTTTTAAATTATAATTCACCAAGTTAGATCTGAAAAAAGGGCAGCCAAGTTCCCCAGCATTTCAAATATAAGCTGTATAATCTATGGTATTAACAAGTTACACTTGTTCCCAAAATTGGAAAGAAGGGAACCCTAAAATAACACATCCTAGACCTCAATGAATGAAATATTCCAGTTGAAAATCTTTATTCATTACATAGTGGAATGCATTGAGAACAAAAAAAAATGATCAACATAAATCAAAATGATCACATTTAGGTCTGGATTTGGAATCATAGGCAAAATAAAGTGGAAAATCAAATTATAGGCTGATCCAACCTCAGTGGAAATTCCTCAAGACAAGTTAAAGTTAATTGGTGGATGGAACGATACATTTCCCAGATGTGCTAGACTGGATTCAGGTCTGGGGAACGGGCAGGCCAGTCCATAGCATCAATGCCTTCATCATGCAGGAACTGCTGACACTTCAGGCACATGAGGCCTAGCATTGTCATGCATCAGAAGGAACACAGGGCCCACTGCACCAGTGTATGGTCTCACAATGGGTCTGGAGGCCTCATCCCGATACCAAATAGCTGTCAGGGTACCTCTGACTAGCACACGGAGGGTTGTGCGCCACTCCAAAGAATTGCCTCCCCACACCATTACTGACCCACTGCCAAACCAGTCATGCTGGAGGATGGTGCAGGCAGCAGAACATTCTCCACAGCGTCTCCAGATTTTGTCACGTGCTCAGTGTGAACCTGCTCTCATCCGTGAAGAGCACAGGGCAGCAATGGAGAATCCGCCAATCTCGGTGTTCTCTAGCAAATGAAAATTGCCCTGCAGTGTTGGGCTGTAAGTACAAGTGAACGTCAGGCCCTCATACATGGTGTCAAACATGGAGTCTGTTTCTGAGTTTGAGCAGAAACATGGATATTAGTGGCTGCTGGAGGTCATTTTGCAGGGCTCTGGCACTGCTCCTCCTGATCCTCCTTGCACAAAGGAGGAGGTAACAGTCCTGCTGCTTGGTTGTTGCCCTCCTAAAGCCCCCTCCACATCTCTATGTCCTGGACACTGTGCTGACAGACACAGGAAACCTTGCCACAGCTCACATTGATGTGCCATCCTGGATGAGCTGCACTACCTGAGCAACTTCTGTGGTTTGTAGACCTCACCTCATGCTCCTCTAGGAGTGAGAGCACTGACGAAATGCAAGTGTGACCAAAACATCAGCCAGAAAAGATGAGAACAGAGAAATGGCCTGTGGTTACCACCTGCAGAACCACTCATTTATAGGGGGTGTCTTGCCAATTGCCTCTGACTTTTTGTCGGTTTCATTTGCACAACGGCAGGTGAAATTGATTCACAATCAGTATTGCTTCAAAACTGGACAGGTTAATCACACGTGTGAATGACATGGAATTACATTGAGTTAAGTGTTCCCTTAATTTTTTTGAGCAGCGTATATGCGGCTGAAGGAAATGAAAAAAGTGGTCAGAATTTGAACATAATCCTGAACACTAATCAGTTATAGCTATTGTACCTCAACCACTAAAACCAAGAGACAATTTACAATATTTGCTTGGTATTTTATTTCAAAACAACTTCATGTTACAGTCGTCCTTTACACAAGTCTTTCAATTCCAAAGTCTTTAAATTGTTTTAAAAAAAATTAAACACTGACCATGAACAACCATAAACCACGAGCAAATAAATAGTCCTGATCTCGCATCCAACAGTTCACTGTTTTTCCCCCACATAAATTAAGGCTCAACATATTTAGTCAATCTAGTAATATCCACTTTGAAATATAAATCCAGTAGCAGTTAATGAATGGTGGGACAATCCAATTAAATTTATTTTTTTAAGCAGTGTACTGGAACAAACACCAAGTCTTCAATGCAGAGGGAAGACCCCATTCCAAATGAAAGTGTAGCCATGTTCAGAATTTCTTACCCATTACTACTGCTGCTTAAGAGCACAAGGAGCTTGCCCACATATTTCTGCCTTTCATATTGACTGTTTAATCAAATGGAGAATCTGGTTCATAAGCTTATTGTAGATAACCAAAAGAGCAAATAAAAGTTTGGGTGCACAGTCAATCCCAGCAACGAATGCACAGACCCTGGAGTGGGCATACAGGTTCACTTTATACCAACCTCATGTTCTAGAGATGAAGTAGTAGTACTGGTGTGCTCAGTAATATATTAGATATGATTACAAAAGTACATATGAAGCTATGTAGTTTATGTAGCTTATGATGCGAATGTCAACATAAAGGATATGCATGACTACACAAGCATTTTTTGCTACTTATCTGATTTACAAGAGAGTTGCTTATGGTGGTCTGAACGTTTGAGTCAAAGCCCTTCTGAGCTACTGCAGAATGACAAGCCAAGTAGAAGCCATCCAAAAGCATCTCTCCTCTTGCACAGCCTATGCATTAGGAATAAGCATATCTATGGAGAATTACAAACCAAGATATATAACCGCTTTAAAAACATTTGGTCCTACATCTCAGAACTTTAAAGAAAGTCAGTCAATAGCTGTTCAGAGTTCATGTCTAGACAACTGAACCCGACAACAGGTGATGAAATAAGCTTTCAAATGGTTTTTTTTTTAATGTTATGTCCAAAAAATGGTCAGCATGAACACTGATGTTGTAAAACTCCAAGGTGGAGGAAACTAATTTAAACTAATCATAAAAGAAACTAGTTAAGAAAAAAATGAAACTAAACAAAAATATTCGGCAAAAAAATAAAATTTAATGATAAACGCCAAGTCAAACAATGAAACAAAGAAAACAAAAGGGAGAGTAAAAACGGAAAAACAAAAAAGCCAGGCAACCTTTGGAAGCATATGGACTAGTACTGCAGAAAATACAACAGCCAGTTAACTAACCACCCTACACTACCTAGGGGAAAAACCACTAGATAAATGCTTTCCCCTAAAGGAAAACAAATGTAACAAAAGGAAAATTTCACACAAAATATCACTGATGAAATGCTGAAACTTTAAAACGGCCAGTTAGTACCTGCTAATAAGGAAAAAAAGTTTTGATTACATTTTTAGAGGGCTGGGGTGGGAGCAGTAACAAAAGGTGGCTAATGCTGACTCTCAGCCTGCTCCTCTCTTAGGGGAATTCAACTCTTCATTTCTTTGGTCCTTCTTAGTCTTTTCAGAGGGTCCCTTTCAAACAAATTACAGAATATAAAGACACTCCCCTCACTGAACACGGACCTTTGAAACGCACATTGACTCCATTGCCACATTAGCCCAAGGCCTGGGTTTCCAGACACCACAATGTTTCAAAGAGTGCAGCCCCAGCAAGGAAGGAACAACAGAACTGTAGTCCGGTCCTACACAACCACAGAGCACTGTGGCATTCAAGCAAGAAGCACAGAATCTTTGTTTTGTGGTTTTTTGTTTTTTTTTTAGGGGGGGGGTGGAATAAGGCATCTTAAATATTGAAATACTGTGTAAAACCAACCAGATGTGAGAAAGCAAAAGTGAGTGTTAAAGCCAGTGCCCTGCAAGTGAACTCTCACCATGCATATGGCACAGAGACAAAATCTATCACATTACTAATGATCTCATCAGATGTAGAACTGGTTAACATATTTTGAGAGACCCAAAATATCATAAGCATCTGCAGTATCCCACAGGTTACAACAAAAAATCCAAAAGAGCACTAGTGAGACTGTGGAAATTGCTTTAAGTGGATTATACTAAAAAAATAGTTTTCTTCAAACTGCACCAACTTCTGTTATTGTACAAAATTTTAGATCTTACTCATTCACCTGTGTTCAAATCTGTTCTCTACTTGTGCGTCTTGCTTGTTTTAAATGAGACCTGTAGGATTTTGTCCCCAAGGCGGTAGCCATTGAGGCTGGCGATAGCCATGGCTGCCTCCTCATAGTTCGTCATTGTGACGAATCCAAATCCTTTGCATTTGTTGGTGTTGAAGTCACGGATTACTTTGACGTTGGTTACAGCTCCAAAGGGCCCAAACATCTGCCACAGAATGCCCTCATCTGCGTCCTGGCTCAGATTGTAGATGAATATGCACCAGCCTGATGTGGAATTGCCAGGTACATTAACTCCAGAGATGCCACTCATGTGGTCCACGCCCATGGGAGAGAACCTAAACAAGGCAGCATCGGCAGGTTAAAAGCTGATGATCATGCCAGGCTTGAGCAAATGCTCATGTGCCCAGATCAGACACATCAACAGAGAAGAAAAAAAAAAAAATCTCCACAACCATAAAAGCAGAACACTTTCAAGTATACATTAAAACACAGGTTGCAAAAGACCCCAAAAAAGCACAAAGCAAAACACCCAGCCTCTTTCGTACTAGGAAGTGAAGCGCTCTGCCCTCATGACTGCTGTACCTGAACCTCTGGGCTTGGTGGTGGACGGGGCCCCCAAAGCGGCGTGACTGAGCGTGGTAGATCTGGGAGATGATCTGGGTGTTCCTAGCCTGGTTAGGGTTGGCTGCAAATTTAACAGTAATGGGCTCCGCTGCTCCTGCAGGTTTGTGCCCATTCAGGTCTTTGATGGCATCCTCTGCTTCCACCCGCTTGTCAAAGCGGATGAACGCGACACCTCGAGACAACCCTGAGGGGAAAGCAAACTCGCATTAAACCATTACACTTCACAAGCAACAACCATTTAATTTCATAAACATTTCATTGCTTTTCTGATCACCTGAAGCCTGATCAACAAGCACTCGCGAGTTGATGATTCGGCCATAACGTGCAAACATGTCTTCCACATCCTTTTGCGTCATGGTCTTAGGAAGTCCACTAATGTAGAGGTTGGCATCCTTTATGGAGTCCGAGCTGGGCCTGGCATAGGAGACCTGAAGGAAAGAATATGGCAGGAGAAGTACAATTTTTTTTTTTTTAAAAGCTTAAATAAAAGAATGTTTTTCTTCATATTTAACTATAATGTATATCCAATGAAAACAGTAACTATTTATAGATTTAAATATTCGACATTATAGGGAACATGAAAGCTTGCCATGCACTAACAATCTTACTGTAAAAGAAATCATTACAAAAATACACAAATCAATTGCTAATAAATCAAGGAGCACACAAAGTTAAAAATTAAACCAATCTGTTTTGGCATCAAAGAAATAAAAAGGAGATACTGCTACTCTGGCCCTCAGGTTTTAGCCAATAACCAAGGGAAAAAACAAACTTCCATCTTAATTAAATATGTTGTTTGGGTTGTGTGTGTGTGTGAATCAATTCCAAATTTTAAATAAAAGTAAAATAACTAGTTAAAGCAAAATATCCTTAAAAGGCCACAATACAAGATACATATTCCATTTTACAGCGCTTCTCAGAGCACACAACTTTACTACCTTGATTCATCTATCAGCAGAGACAATTACACTGTACACAGGAACACCTTCAGTCACGTTACCTTGATAGTTTTAGACTGTAGCCTCAGGCCATTGAGAGTACTGATTGCTCTTTCTGCATCACTAGGGTTAAGATAGTTAACAAATCCGTACCCTAAACTGTGGCCTAGAAAAAAAAAGGAAAACAATAAAATAAAACAAAAAAAAACGTTGCAACGTTCCAAATACAAATAAAAAAAACTTAAATGAAAACAAACAAAAAAAAAACATTTGAATGTCAAAAGGGTCGACACGAGTGAAAATAAATTCTAGCCCAGAACAAACCAGCCACATTGTGGGTAAGGGGCATCCTGGAAAAAAAAAACAAGTAAATAAATAAAATTTCACTCAAGTGAAACAAAAACAATCTATCAAAAGCTTATTCAAAAGTATGATGTATAAATAAAAACGTTCATCACTGGGGGGGCAGTTTATTCCTTAACCTTTCCTAATTCACAGAACTAACTGCAGTGTCACAGGAATTTTCTGGAAGTACACGAGGCCTTCTCCCATACTAAAAAGGTGTTTCAGTGGAGAACTCCCACAGCAAGGGGAATTTAGTCCAACATTACACCCAATCAACATCAGCAAAGTCCATCTTAAAAGCATCACACAAACGTTCACTAAAACGTGATTAAAAGTACAAATCTAATTCTTTAAGAATAAAGAAAGGCTAATTGGGCTGTTTAAACATTTCCAATGAGCCGAGATCATTTGCATTTGTTCTCCACCATTATAACACCAGATACATACCAGCAACTTTGTCACGAATAAGTTTAGCAGATTCCACTTCCCCAATGCTGCTGAAGAGGCTACGCAGCTCGTCCTGGGTCATATTCTGAGGCAAGTAATTAACAATGAGGTTTGTTTTGGTATCTTTTGGCTCATCCGCCATGTGATCTTCGTAACCGTTCGACATGTCATAGACCTCCTGAGAAGTTCAAAAAGAAAGTAGGCTTAGTAATCGCATGCCTGCAACTTTGTGCAAAATGGTCACTGCATATGAACAGGAATCTGCTGCAAATACTGGCATGTTCGATATCTATATCTGTATATTATATATATATATATATATTTTTTTAAACAAAGATGGGTTTTAGAATGACTCAATTCAGAATAGTAGGTCTAAGAACCATGTATTTTTATTTCAAGTTTTAATGACATGACAATGCTTCAACATTATATACAAGAGTAAAATGATTCTGAAAAGCCTCCCACATGCATTCCATTTTCAGTGAGGATGAATATTTGACTGAACACTGACCAAGATCACAACCTTCCCCTCACCTCTGAATTACCACTGTTCATCTTCAGTTGCATTTACTATTCTGTAATCAAAATGATGTACACAAGCTCTTTAAACATAGTTTCTCCTTGCTTTTATAACAGACAACACAACCTACGCAGCAACTTGAAAATAAATGTATATAAAAATCGTCCTTGCATGAGGTCAGGACACATGGTTTTACAAGGACGTGTTGGTTTGAAATCAACTTGTTGAAACAAGAACACTTGTAATAATGTGCTGGTTCACTTCTGAATTCTTTTCTGATCATGTATAACTCCTAAAATGCTTCCGTAAAGGGTAAAGACACGTAATAAGCTTCTAGAGGCAATTCCATGAGCTTAACACTGGTTGTTTTTGGACTAGTTCGCCTCCAATTATATTACATCCACACCCACCCACCCACCCACACCCTTCAGCATCATTTTAAAGGTCAAGGTCTCTGACCGCTGAAGGTGTGCTGTGGTAAATGGCACCAAAACATTGCATTATGGCCACCACGGATTGGGATATTTGGAGGCCAAATCAACACCTTGAACTTTTTGCCAAATTCTTCAAACTATTCTTGAACAATTTCTGCAGTGTGGCAGAAGTTACACTACTGAAAGAGGCCACAGACATTTGGAAATATCGCTGCCATGAAAGAGTGTACTTGGTCTGCAACAATCTTTAGGTGTCGTCGCTTGGTGACACATTGATATGAACGGAAGGACTCAACCTTGCCCCTGCAGAACAGAGCATCACACTTTGCCATCTCTACTCCAGGTAAAACACAATCTCAAACCAGACCATCCACAGGAAAGAAACCACAAATCATAAACCCAATTCTGGTGCTCATAGGTCCACTGTTGGCACTTTTGGCAGCGGACAGAAGCCAGGACAGAAATCGGACCAGCCTGTGGCAAAGCAGTACCATATGCTGCTAGCTGTGTTCTGACCCCTTTCTATCATAGCCAATCTGAACTTTTTCTACAGTGCCTTTTATGTGGATTTGGACCACATGGCCTGGCCTCTGCTCCCCCGTGCATTAACGATTCCTGGTACCCATGATACTGCCCTTGTTCACCAGTTGTATACCAGGAACCACAGTTTACCAAAAATGTAATTTTAGAAATGCTCTAATCCAGTCATTTACACTTTATAATGTACACCTAGTCAAATTCTCACAGGTCCTTATACTAATTAATTTTACCTGCTTACAAGACATCAACTTTGAGAACTGACCATTTTCTGCACAATGTATCCCACACTTGACAGGTGCCATTGTAAAGAGGCACTCAATGTTACTCACTTGAGAAATGGAGAAAATTCATATGCCGATTGTCTTTTGGAAAAATATTGGTCATCATTACTTTCTACATTGTTTCCAACACAGTAGGCTTAAAGGCCATTTAAAACAGAACTGGCATGTGAGCAATTGGTGTATATACACAAGTAGCACTTGCCAAGTACCAACCCATAAAAGCTAATCTATGCTGAGCAATACTAAACCATGCCACAGTTTTTCTTTTAACCTTTGTACAAGCATTTTTGTACAAGCATAGCTTGTACAAAAATAGCTACTTAAAGTATCTTAAATAGCTACTTAAAAACATATAGGCCTACCATAAAACACACCACATTTAATTATAGGTCACACTAACACAGTTACCAATTCACTACAAAACAATTTTTGAAAAGAACAGAATTTTAAGGCCCGCAAAGAATTATGGGGTCCATGCATTTGAAGTATAAGGAAATCCAGTAGGTGAAATCTATGCTCCAGTAGAGTGAAGAATTGAGAGGTTTGTCCATTCGAAGGGCATCACTGTGCCAGTTTGGTTACCAAATAACCAAACTGAACTTTAGATGTTAACAGTGATTTATACATTATATATACACACTAGAGATCAAAATGTGAGAACACGGTTTCCTAAATATCATAGTCCTATGCAAAATTATCCTAACAGGAGTGAAATAGCAGTATTTTAAGCTTTTCGTAAATTGTATATTTTCTTTATATGTATATAATTGTATCATAAATTCTAAAGCACAGCATAAAAAAAATGACAATTGAAAAAGAACACTGATCAAAATTAGAGAAAACTTTCAGATACCTGCAAGTTGTGTGTTAATTTGGCATCTGGTGCTAATTTCCTTAATAATCTGACAAACCTTATTTAACTGGCAGCATAACTTTAGTTTTCACTGACTTTGCAAAAATGGTGAGCTGTTCCAAATTGACAAACACTCCGTGTTGTCCAGATGAAGGCCAAAGGGGTGACCCTATCAGCCATAGCAAGAGAAGTTGGTCGTTCCAAGTCTGTGATTTCTAGAATACTGCATCTTTACATCATCAAAGGGATCAATAAAGATCTATCTATCCATCAAGTCCCCCAAGAAGGCTGGTTGCCCATGAAAGACGAATGCAAGAGAGGACAGGATAATGCGGAGAATCTCCATGGGTAATCAGTTCATCACTGTAGCTGGAATTGTTCGCCAGTTAAACACTGAACAGGGTAAGGATCTGTCTCGTCATACAGTCTCGACGTTTAAGCGCATTTGGACTGAAAGCCACTCTGCAGTGACCAAACCTCTCATTAGCAGAAAGAATCAAAAAGCTAGACTCGCCTCTGGAAAAGTGGTCCAGAGTTCATTTTAGTGATGACAGCAAGCTTAATTTATTTGGGTCTTATGGGAAACATTGTTTGTCAACAAACTGGGGAAATACTGAACCCAAACTATGTAAAGAAGTCAGTGTAAGGTGGAGGAGGAAGTGTCATGGTTTGGGGAATGTTTTCAGCAGCAGAAGTTGGACCTCATACAGCTACATGGAAGAGTGAATGCAAGTGTGTATCAGAACCTTCATCAACAACACATGGTTCCTTCCTTGTGTTCATCACTCAGCAGCAATGACTACACCATGAACCACTGTTCACACATCTGAGATTGTATGCTGATCTCCGTGGTCGACATAAGCACTCTAGTGCCCATTTCATGTTAGAACAGAGGTCTCATTGTGTATTCCAAAAGGCTAACCTGACAACTTTCAGCACTGAAACAAATGCAAATTATCAGAGCCTGTCCTAGTATTACACATTGGAATTATGCCAGCCTGTCCTACTATTACACTTGGAGGCACAGACAAAGGACACCTGAGAATTCCTCAGGTCAAGCAGTATGAAACTAATGTTAAACTGGTTAGATTGTGTGTTTGCTCCCTGAAAAATGCTAAATGAAAAAAGTGAAGCATGATAATATGGATATGCATTACTTTCTTAGTGCATTTTGTACAACCCTAACCTTGGACTACTACTAATCATAACTACAGCTCCCATGGTAGACCAAGAACCTCTTAGGCCTAATGACTAAAGTCAAAACTAAAATACAGTAAAGAACCAGATAGTTTCCCTAAAAGATACAGATTCTACTCACTTTTAAGTATCTAATGTGTCCCCTTCTGACTGCCATGAAGAGCCGTCACAGATCCCGACTCTGAAGATAACCAAAAACAAAATAAGGCAATAAAAATACACGCTGATTGAAAAAGGGGAGGTAGGGAAAGCAAAGGTAGGTTTTGGGTTTAAAGTAAAGTGAATTAAATAAACTAAATAAAAATAAATAAAAGATGAGCCGCCTTCTGATATTACCTGTGGAAAGAACATAACAGCCATCAGCCATTATGACTGGGATATTTTCAGCGTGTATTTTTAACACCTCACTTTGACTTTCCATCATAAAATCTGTGTTGGCTATCTGAAGATGAAATCAAGGATATTTTCTTATCTGCATAACCTTCAGATTTCCGGGAAATGCAGTCTGGGACCTAAATGTAGATTACGCCACAGGTATGGGCGAAATGTACCCTGGCAATTTTTATTTACCTGTAAATATCAAACACTCCCTACACACAGCGTCATCCAGAGGGCTAGTCTACATTAAATAGACGTGGAAAAATGAGGACAGTTAGCTAGCTAGGAAACTTCCTATAGAGTCAGTCTGTCTCTGTGTCTGTCTGTGTGTGTGTCTCTCTCCCTCACACACACACACACACGTGTACAAGAAGCCGATTAGGGCTGTACATTTTTAAGCTATTTTTATTGGATAAAAAAAAAACAAACAATGTTTAAGTGTCGAAATTAAGGCCATATTTGGATTGATAAAATGCACTTTCTAGGTCAGTCCTTTAACTCGAACTTTCGATTACAGCTAGCTATCTGAATGAAAATTGTTATAATTAGCCGGTAAGCTATCTGGCATATTTACCGAAAACACAAGTAGGTCTAACTGCATAAGGGAACCACACGAGTTACGTCAGTGATTTTATCAACTGCGTTCGATACACCATCAAAACTAATAATCTCCAGCTAAAATGTCTGTCCGGCTAGCTAACCATTGGCTAACGGCAACATATCGCCTCATTCTTACGTTTTTAGTTTCAAAATTTGCCTGCCCATATGCGTAGCCAGCTAGTTACCCCAGGTACGGTTCAAGAATCCATAATTATTAACATTTTAATGCGCACATACAGCTAGCTAACTGTATCTCAGACCGATCTTAGAAGTCTTATTCCAGCACCAGGCCAAGTTATTGGCGTTACTTATTTTCAGGATGATTCGGACTCCGCGCTCAATAGATCTACCGCGTTCAAACTTGAGAAGGCTGCGCTGCTAGGCCTAGCTACAAAGTAGGCCTCCAACGCATGGCATCTGTTCGACTACCCTGGCGTTCAAAAAACACATTTTCGTGTTTAAATTTGAATATATATACATGATGAGTATTTTTACGTCTTACCAACTGTTCCGCCACTCCAATTCTGTCTCTAAACGAACCGTAGACTTTATTCAATGTGACTGTGGTGCAGGTTCTCGTGACATAGAACACACGACAAGGAACCCCTGGTAAAAAGAAACGACCCGCCTACCTGCTAGATAATTTGATACTTCCCTTGTCAATTATAATTGACCGCCAACCCCTTCCAACCTGGTGCGACAGAAAAGGGCCACATCTGCCATTTCAGTTCTCGTGTAGCTAGCATGTCATTTTGCTATGAATACCGTGAGCGCTTTTGCTGTTGTCTTGTTTGTTTGTTTGTTTTTACTTAATCAGTCTATCAATAACATTAAATGCATTTAAGAAAGACACGGGCCTAAATAATTGTAAACTATTTGAAAATATTATTGTAAGTATGTTTACAGGTTTTTGTTTCATCACGTGACTCATTTGTCATTTTCTAACTGAACAGTTAAAGCATTTTAGTTGTCGAGTTGTGGGCGTTACCACAATAACCACGTTGCGCTATTGTGTTACTAACTAATTAGGCAATATTCACATTAACAACCTGAAATGCCTCATTTATTTTTTAGTCATAAAGGGGCTGTGTGGACACAAAACACGATCTTTTACAATCAGTTTTCAGACGTTCACGTTCGTGGCTTATGTCAGATATTCAATTACAGTTTTTTGCAGTAAGGCAACCTCTGCCATGCTCCCACGTGCTGAGGCACACACACACACACAAAATCAAGGCAACGACACCCCTGACTTCCGTGCCCAGTTGGCTCCTGGAGCCAGGCCAAGGGACCCATTAAAAAAATACAATTTACATACAATACCCTTCCCTAGAAAAGGGGGTACTTATACCTCCCTAGCCAGAAGTCTTTGTAGGGGGTCTAACTTCTTCCTCCAGAGGTTTCTTGCTGGAGGAGCAGGTGAAGAAGGAGCTGAAGAGAGGTGAAGAGAGAGAGATGCCCTCCGACACACGAGACCAAGGAAGGAACTAGGGGCAGCTATGGTGACTTTAGGATTTTACTGATACAAAAATCTGTAATGATATTGATTACTGATACAGATACTTATCAGTTCTCATACTGATACTGTTCTTGATAGTATAGTGCAATAAAGACATGACAAAAATATGTGACATTACTAAAAAATATTACTGTTTTTTTTTTTTTTGCAGAAAATTATTTCCTGTCACGGGCATAGACCATGCAGATAAACATGAAGAGAAGCAATAGTGAGTGTGCAGCTGAATGGTTTAATGAAAGTAACCAAAACTAGACCAAACTTAAAAGTTCACTAACTACAACAAAGGAAGCCGATGCAATCTCAGTTACCTCTAATGTCATAGCAAACACATGTACAATAGAAGCAAAACATCAACAGAACGTCACATGTTAAGCACTGCACTCCAGAGAGCACTAACTCAAGCACTACTTGCACTCCAGAGAGCACTAACCCAAGCACTACTTGCACTCCAGAGAGCACTAACCCAAGCACTACTTGCAGGGAGAGGCTACTGTGACGTTGAGTTTAACTTTCTATGTAAAGAGGAAGCAGCAATTGCTACAAATGTTTGGTCAACAAATGTCTGGTGATGATGTTTTAATACTGCTTCACTACCAGACATTTTACAAATTGGTGATGATGTCTTAATGCTGCTTCACTACCAGATATTAACACACTGGAGAGCTCAATAATCCTGTTTTTCTTCTCAGCTTACTCTCTGCTTGCTATTTTTGTATATCCACTCTACACTCCACTCTAGAGGTTTTTGGACCTCTAGTCTCTGCTGTCGGGTTTTTGGAACTTTGCTTTTGGTTTGTTTTTGTCTGGATCTACCCTTTTCTGTATAGCTGCTTGCTCAGCAAATTATGGTTAACTAATCCAAGGGAGCTTTCACCTCACATATTTGTTGTGCACTTTATGTTTTTACAGAAATAGAGGAACTATTAATGTGATCAAGATGTGAACATGAATTAGTTTTAGAACTGATTCTGTTTCCATTCCAGCAATGTGAATATAAAAAATGAGATGAAAAATGTTTACATCTTATAATTTAAAAATGTTTTATTTTAATGCAAAAATTGTATAAAGATTTTGGAGGTACACTGACGGCTTTATTCATACCTAGCCAGACAACATGGCACGTACTGTTAAGAAAATCTGGTTTTAGGCTGGCCCAAAATTATTTGATACCCGCTGCAACTTTGAGCAATCCCAGTAACAATAATAGAGACAAATATGACACTCCAATCTGAGGTGGTGGACGAAGTCAAGAATAACATTAGCCTGATCCAGGGACAGTAAAGCAACCATGGACTGGGAATCTAAGCCCATTCCTATAGACTGCATTGTCTGTCAGTCAGCTCTTCTCAGTTTACAGTGAGACCCTGCACTTGAGCATGGTCCAGCATTCTGCATGTGTCTCTGACTGCTTGCTTACTTTTTCAATCCCTGAACCATCAAGGAATCAGAACAGCCTTCACAAAGCATCTAAATATTTTTGAGCCTAAGAAAAGCCTGAAGGGCAAGAACTGAACTGAAATCCCGAAAGGCAAAGTGAGGAAACTCACTTGTCTGTGTCCTGGTGCTATCGATATGTGGAAATGTGTATACAGTGACTTTTCCCATTGGAGAGACTGCAGAAAATGACCATAGTATCTAACATGTGAAAGGGTAACACATTTAAGAATGTGTTTGACTGTCAGAGAACTGTAATTGGATGTAGGCCTTCCTTTGGAATATTGAAATAAACTGAATATAAACCATTTGGCCTATCATCAGCCAGGACCCATTTGAGGATGGCCATCCTAAAAGTTTCCCCCCTGAGATGTATTGTGTGACCAGGTAAAATCGTAGCTAATGTGAATGCTGAGGAATTTGAAGGTGTTCACCCTTTCCATCTCTGCTTGACTATATGTACTTTGTGTGTTATGACCTCCTCCTCTTTGGATCAGCAATCATTTTCTTATTTTAGTTGGTATTTAAGGAAGGACTTTTGTCCTGTCAACATGCCACCTGCCTTTGTATGTATTACACCACCTCCATTGATCAGTCCAAGGACTGAAGATTCTTCAGCAAATGTGAGGATACTGGTGACGGCTTTGGAGGCAACACAGTCATTTAATAGATTTTCCCATGTTTTGGAAGGGCAGAAATAGTGCTGCCTTGCTTTCAGCCTTCAGGCCTGCTAGCCTCTCATGGAGCTGAGTCATGAATGAATTAATGAGTGATTCATGGAAATAGTCCAAACTTAGACACAGAGAAGGATGTAGGTGGATGAATACTCCACCTAAATAAGTATCCACTTCAATCTCCAATTTACAGAAAGCAATAGACCTTCAGTTTACTGAAACAAATGGAATACATCACGTGCAATGTCACTGTGTGGATAAATCCTTCAGTCTGTAGCTGATGCAGCACAGTTGGTTAGAACATACTTAACATAACTATCTAGATGTCAGTAACAATGTCTCATGTAACTTTTGTTAAATAGAGAGTACAGCACTCTTATTTTGCCCTCTTGAATGACATACTGGTAGTTTCTCTATATACATACAAACAACTATTATTTTCGTGCCCCTCAATTAACTATTTTTGTACTTACTTAGTTAACGTAAGCTAGATAAGTATTGTAATGCACAATTTCAGTTGTGATTCAGTTTTTAAATGGAACTAGCCAACAGCAAGTAAACTTGTCATCATGTAAACCAAATCTAGTCAACTTAAATCCAACAAAAGAAAATTGCAGAAAGATTTTATTAAAAAATCTCTTGGTCACATGGATCATTCTAACTGTGCTACTTCATAGAAAATAATAGTAGAAAATAATTTTAAAAAATGAGTGGACAGGTGCTTTAAATTTGACCTTGCACCATACACTGAACATTTCAGGACAATGACAATTAAACTTCACTTTGTACTTGGTGGCCTTTAACATTTACCCAGCTATCTTATAAAGCTAGCTTGCTTTAACAGAAACACACATTACTTCCAAATATATCATAAAACAGACACAACTTTAAGTACCTTGCTAATGTCACAGAGTATTATTGCACATATTGCACTTTTTTTTTTAGTGGGGCAGCACTGTGGCTTGGTGGTTCTCCTGTTTGCCTCTCAGTGCTGGGTCTTGGATTTGAGTCCCTAGCAGGGTGGAGTTACCACATTCTCCCCATGTCTGTGTAGATTTCCTCCCAGTCCAAAAACATGGAGGTCAGGTGAACTGGTTTCTTTTGTGTGACTGTGTGTATGTCTGTATGTGTCCAGCAACATACAGATTGGGCAGAAGCAGTGCTGCCTTGCGTTCAGTCTCCAGGCCTGTTAGCTGCTCATGGAGCCAAGTCATGCATGAATTAAAATTAGCTTAGATTCAACTTTATTGTCATTACACATGTACGAATACAAGACAATAGATACAATATATACAGAATGTAGAATAGATACAATATATACAGAATGTAGAATAGATACAATATATACAGA
>JAOYMR010000016.1:1047388-1059293 GCA_025802075.1 Tenebrosternarchus preto | reverse complement strand
AACTACAACATGAATATGTGGGGGTCACACCACATGAACTACAACATGAACTACAACATGAATATGTGGGGGTCACAGCATGAACTACAACAAACTTGTGGGGGTCACACAACATGAACTACAACATGAATATGTGGGGGTCACACAACATGAACTACAACATGAATATGTGGGGGTCACAACATGAACTACAACGAACTTGTGGGGGTCACACAACATGAACTACAACATGAATATGTGGGGGTCACACCACATGAACTACAACATGAACTACAACATGAATATGTGGGGGTCACAACATGAACTACAACAAACTTGTGGGGGTCACACAACATGAACTACAACATGAATATGTGGGGGTCACAACATGAATATGTGGGGGTCACAACATGAACTACAACGAACTTGTGGGGGTCACACCACATGAACTACAACATGAATATGTGGGGGTCACAACATGAACTACAACGAACTTGTGGGGGTCACACCACATGACCTACAACATGAACATGTGGGGGTCACACCACATGAACTACAACATGAATATGTGGGGGTCACAACATGAACTACAACATAACCCACACTTCTAAGGCATTTTCTTATATGCATAGAGGTTTCTTTTTTAGGTCCCCTTCCTTTTTTTCCTCTCCTTCCATCTGGCATGCACTTCCTTCCTAATGATAAATATATAAGTTTGCTAAAGCTAAATATGAGGTCAGACACATACACTTACTTGAAACTTTATTTAATTAAAATTAGCATCAGAGTTGCTTTTAAAAGATGTAGGGCTCTATGAGATTATAAGCAGTTTATTAACACCTAATTATCCCCCAGAAATTCCAGTGTTCAAAAGTTCAATGACGAAAACACGCATGACTTGGCTTTCTGTGACGTGGAGGTTTCGCTGTAAGCATTTTGAATGGTCAAGCTTTATTGCTGTATGAAAGGACGCAGGGTGGATTTTGGTGTACGTGTCAGTTCAGGAAGTAGCGAATCTTAAGCTTTCCTTACATTTTTTATAAGGACATATACGCAAACGTTTCCACTCAAGTAGGAATTGCCTTATACTGGAATATACACATAGTAGGTGTTTTTATTTCAGGGAAGATGTTAACAAAATTTGAGACGAAGTCTGCTCGAGTGAAAGGTAAGTGATCCTAACCGACGCTAGCTAGCTTACTAACTAGGTTAGTTAGTTTGCTAGCTAATAATAGCAACTTGCTAACCTAGCTATTTATTTCTAGCTCGTTATGTAAGAAATGCAATTAGATTTGCACTTTCATGGGCATATTAAGTCTTACGTTTATGTTTGCCTATAACTATTGTCTGTCGTGACAGTCGTTTGTAATGATATTTGGGCTTGTCTGATTAGAGTTTGCTAACAAGCTATCTTCCCGGAACATTTGAGAGCATCCCAGACATTTGGGAATTTTAAAAAGGGACTTAAAACCTTTCTTTTTAGTAAACCATTTAAGTGATTTTAACATATATAGATTATTATTATTATTATTATTGTTATTGTTATCTTTCTTAGCTAGCCAGAATTTGCATAATTGTTTCTTAATTTATCGTCAACAAAGCTGTGGGTCTTAAGGTCTGCACGTTATGTTTATTTCTGTATATATAATAAGCACGTGCTAACATTAAGATAATATAGCTAACCAGCTACATCAGTAACGTGAAAACTGCGATGCTAACTTTGCTTGGCTGGTTAACTGTAGTGTTGGACTGCATTGCATTGCATTAAAACTATAATACTCGGTTCTTTACCTATCTGTCAGTTAAAAATGTTTGATACAGTTATGCTGACGTTACAGGCCTTAGTTTTCACCCAAAGCGGCCCTGGATACTAGCCAGTCTGCATAACGGAATCATTCAGCTCTGGGACTACCGTATGTGCACCCTGATCGACAAATTCGACGAACATGATGGTATGACGGGCCCGCTAAAATATTTTGATTAGTGGAGTGTACTTTGTATTTTATTTGGCAAGCTTAGATATATTATGTATGTATTTTTGTCCAGGCCCAGTTCGAGGAATTGATTTTCACAAGCAGCAACCTCTGTTTGTATCAGGAGGTGATGACTACAAAATCAAGGTTTGAGATCTGCATGTTCAAGACAGATATAAGCAAGAAAGTTTTTGGCCATTTTGGAGAAGATGCTAGACACACAGCTTCTGTCGTTAAAAAATAGCATGGTCTTGAGCACTTCACATGACTTTACACTTTTGTCTATCCATCTTATTCTTGTTATCTGTTTGCCAGGTTTGGAACTACAAGCTCCGTCGGTGTCTCTTCACTCTGCTTGGACACTTGGACTACATTCGCACCACCTTCTTCCATCACGTGAGTTATGCTTTATGCTGCCTGTTGTAAGCTGGACAGAAGAGTTGGGCACATGTGGAGCATCCATGACTCCCTGTTCTCTGTTTCTGATCCAGGAGTACCCATGGATCCTGAGTGCCTCAGATGACCAGACCATTCGCATCTGGAACTGGCAGTCTAGGACTTGTGTTTGGTGTGTATGTATTTCTGTCTGAGTGTTTGCATATAGAGTGTGTGTTATGATCTTTATATTCTGTGAACAGTTACATGCCCCCATTATCATTAAGTGTTTGTGTGTCTCTTTCTTTCCCAGTGTTCTGACAGGGCACAATCACTATGTTATGTGTGCTCAGTTCCACCCTTCTGAGGACCTGGTGGTGTCAGCCAGTCTGGATCAAACTGTGCGCGTGTGGGATATCTCTGGTGAGCAGGCCTGAGACAGGCCTGAGGGGGTTGGGGGGGAATAGCCAGGGATCTGGGGTTGGAAGGAGAGGGGGAGCAGCTGATTGGAGGAATGTCCTCCTCATCTCCTCTCTCTCTGGTGTGTAAAGGCAATAACTCTGTGGGCTCTACACAGAATCACCTCTCACACTTAAATGCTTGGCAGCTTCATTTTGACCTAAAGATGAAACCTACCTTCAATAGTACTGCTAAATTTATCTATAGGTTTTCATCAGCTATTGCCCATGATTGTGAGAGGTGTTTTTGTCTTTCTGCATGTTGTGAATTTTTAATGTTCTTATATTCTTCTCTTTGCATTGGTGTACAGTTTGCATTGCATCACACTAATCTCTTAACTGGCTGCTTTCTATGCTTTATGCGAAATCATGCATACTGTAGTACAGGAGCACATGCATACTGTAGTACAGGAGCACGTCTCCAACTTTCACCTTTCATGCTCGTTTCTTTCCTTTTTTGCCACACTTAGGAATAACACAGTTGGAATTCCTTACATAGCAAACTTAAAGACTGCATGAGCACTAAAAGTGGGTGCTGTTTTTTTTGTTTGTTTTTTTTTTTAAGAAAAAAAACTAAAAGGGCATCTACTTGGCTTATATCTGCATGTTTTTGGTATTTTGGGTTACAGTTTTTACATAATGATAGTAACAGCAGATTGTCTGGAAAAAAAAGTACTGTACACTTCTATGAGTTGCAGATGTCTGCTTGTGAAAATCAGTGTACTGAAAAAGTATATTTGAGTTGGTTTCTGCTACACTGCCAAGTTTAAAATAACTTTTTACTTCATTCATTCATATAAGTAATGAGTGCTTGGTCTGTAGGTATTATTTTTGCAGCATTGTGCTGGATTGATTACCACAGATTCAGTTACATGGCACAAATGTACTGACTCGTATATGACTCCAACCATGCATCCATACATATGTGTGTATGCATCCTGTAATAAATGCATGCACTAATTCTCACTCTTTAGACATTGTGTCCCACCAGAGCATATTTTGCCCCTCCACCACCCCATCAACCCACAAGGCAATTTCATCCCCTCTTACTTCAGCTTGTTCTCATGCCCCTTCGGAAACATCCCCACCTGCACACTGGGTTCCTAGTGCATCTCCTACATCCACTTTTGTTGGGCTGTTAATTATGCAGCAGTCATTTGTGGGTTCCAAGATCAGCCATAGCACATCCTGCCTCCAGTTTCTCTCCGTCTCCTGTCTGTCCTGGGTTGTGACATGGCAAGAAGCTCTGAGTAAAACTGCTCTTGTTGGGCTTTTGTTTTTGAGACTAATCACCATAAACAGAGAGTCATTTCACGTGGGCAGGTGTTACTCACATTACTGAGGTGTCATTGATTGTTTTCTACTTGTTCATGAGTATTTCAAGCCTTTTTACAGTGTGAAATTTTACCACTGCTGTTAGACTCTGGGTTGTTATGGTGATGACAGATTCTGGCTGAAATTGTGATGAGTTTGTCAAGATGTGTCTTGTGCTACTTGGTACCTGTGTATGTTTAACAGCCCAACAAATATAGCTACAGTGTGCATGTTTTTTTTGTGTGCGCGCGCGTATGAGAACATTACATTTTGATATGAATGTGTAACCTTTATAATGTTCCTTTTCTCTCTTTTCCTCTCCCTTTGTGGGTATTCCTGTGTATCATGTAAATGGGTCTACCATGTGCGTTGGACTGTAAATGTTCGTTCCAGGCCTGAGGAAGAAGAACCTCTCTCCAGGTGCCGTAGAAACTGAAGTACGCGGCATCACTGGAGTCGACCTGTTCGGCGCATCAGATGCTGTGGTCAAACATGTACTAGAGGTATGAAGATTTCCCTAAATATTGCACAAGTTCTCGTATGAGCCTGTTTGATGCTGCTGTAATGGATCATTTGAATGAACGTTTTGAATAAAGGAAGCTTTGACCTCTATCCACAGGGCCACGATCGAGGGGTTAACTGGGCAGCTTTCCACCCCAGCATGCCCCTCATTGTGTCAGGAGCCGACGACCGTCAGGTGAAGATCTGGAGGATGAATGGTGAGTGTATGCTTTGCACATTGACTGTAGCCATTTCCTGTGGCCTTATGTGCCTGTATGGCAATAGGAAATTACCTCTGGACTTCAATATAATGTTATTTAAAGTATATTATTATGCTAAAATATGAAATCACCCCCCTTGCTCTGTAGAGTCTAAGGCTTGGGAGTTGGACACCTGTAGGGGACACTACAACAATGTATCCTGTGCAGTGTTCCACCCACGCCAGGAGCTCATCCTGTCCAACTCTGAAGACAAAAGTATCCGTGTGTGGGACATGTCCAAGAGGACAGGTGTCCAGACCTTCCGCCGAGACCACGATCGCTTCTGGGTGCTTGGCGCTCACCCCAATCTCAACCTCTTTGCTGCTGGTGGGTTTGCAGCCCTTTGTTAAACACTGTGGACATGGTGCAAGCGCAGAAATAAAGCATAACAGTGCAGGTGTCTGTGGGTTTAGCAAAAATGTTCGCTATTTTTGCATATGCATGTCCTGGGATATATATTTTTAGTGGATGGATGTTTGTGGTCAATATCCCAGTGTAAGAAATTAGACATGCCTTCATGTGCCTGCTTGAAGGAAAGGTGTGGGTGGGTGGGTGTGTGCGCAGTAGGTTTTCTCTTAATTTGGATTAATGCTAACCGTTGTGCCATGTGTGCATCTTGTAGTTCATATGTAAGGAGATTTATTAAACGAGAAGGATGAAAGAACCACTGTTTATCTGCCTTCGGCATGTGTGTGTGTGTGTGTGTGTGTGTGTGTCAGGTCATGACAGTGGGATGCTGGTGTTTAAACTAGAGCGGGAGCGCCCTGCCTATGCCGTTTATGGAAACATGTTATACTATGTGAAGGATCGTTTCCTGCGCCAGCTGGACTTCAACAGCAGCAAAGACACTGCAGTCATGCAGCTGCGCAGGTGACCCCTCCATCCATTCAGTAATCCATTTCTACATTTTACTCATTCTTGTCTGTTATAAAATTGCCCATCCAAAGTGCTCTGCATTAATGTCATGTTAAGTAAGGTTGTCTCTCCATCCCCTCCAGTGGTTCCAAGTTTCCCGTATTCAGCATGTCCTACAACCCTGCAGAGAACGCAGTGCTCTTGTGCACTGTAAGTCTCAATGTTCCACAGCCACACACACATTCCTCACATATTTAATTATTCATTACTTATTTTGTACTTTACTGTTTGCACCATTGTTATCATGGTGGTGGAGGTCCTACTGCCCCTTTGAGTCTTGGTTCCTCTCAAGGTTTCTTCCTCTTGCTCCCGGGGAGGTTTTTCCTTGCCACTGTTGCCCTTGGCTCGCCCACTGTTGGCTTGGACTTGGACATCTGTAAAACTGCCTTTTTACAACAGCAGTTGTACAAAGTGCTATATAAATAAACTTCACTTTGACCTATAATGTATCCACACACACTCGGTGCTCTCCTCTGCAATGCACCATCACACACTAGCCCATTGAATGAAGATTAGCCCCATCTCAGTGCCCGAGCTTAATTGGTCTGTGTGATGTGGTCTCTGCAGAGGGCTACTAACCTGGAGAACAGCACGTATGACCTCTACTCCATCCCTCGTGAGAGTGACTCCCAGAATCCTGATGGTGAGCACCTACTGGATAACTTCTAGTGGACTTGGCTTGAAATTTTGAACGAGAACTACTACTACTAGGCCACTCTTTCAGCTACACTCCAGCACCTCTGTTATTGTTTTTGTTAGTAAAAAAACAAAAAACATTTAAACATAATTTTGCACCATCATTCCCACATTCGTGAAGGAACATCTGACTTGTTGAATGTTCTGTTTAAACCATATGCTGTCTAACATTTTCCCCAGCTTGCACACAAAACATTAAGTTTGGAAGTTTGTTTGTCATGTCCACAGCTCCAGAGGGAAAACGCTCTTCTGGACTGACTGCGGTGTGGGTGGCCAGGAATCGCTTTGCAGTGTTGGACCGCATGCACTCGGTAAGATTCCTGTACTCCTGTTCAGGATACTTTAGAGTTCCAACCTTTGGAACTCAAATCAGTGTCATTTGGTGAGTTCTGGTAGCTCTTCACAATGCTGTGGAAAAACAGTAACTAGTAATGCCCTTGGAATTAAACTCAGCTGAGCTACATTAAAGCACAACCTTGAACAATAGTTGCTCAAACACAGCAGTTTGTAGCAAGTTGTGTGTGTTGGGTAATTTGTGTAATGTTTATTTTGGAAACTTGGAACAGTTTTAGAATATTGTGGCCTAAAAATATCCTAAATTATACTGACTGCTTTTTGATGATCTGTGCTCTCAACAGCTGCTAATAAAGAACCTGAAGAATGAGATTGTGAAAAAAGTCCAGGTTCCAAGCTGTGAGGAAATATTCTATGCTGGGACGGGATCTCTGCTGCTCCGAGACGCAGACGGCGTCACACTGTTTGATGTTCAACAGAAGCGTTCTCTTGCCACTGTTAAAATCGCCAAGGTCAAATATGTTGTGTGGAGTGCAGACACAAGCCATGTTGCTCTGCTGGCCAAACACGGTACTGCAACCCATTCCTGCACATCTTTAAAGTTGAACTCCAGTGTCAAATGTCGGGTGGATCTAAGACTGATTTAAAAGGGCATTTGTTCCACCCAAAGCTTTGTTTACTCTTTCTAAATATTCCTTTAGCACCACCACATTTATCTGTCCTTCAAATCAATTGCCATGGAACAGTACATCATTCGTTTATTCATTTCACATACGGCACATATTTTTAAATGGTACCACTATACATCAGCAGTTACATTAGAACATTTTGGCTAAATAATGTAGCTAAGCTTGTGCCTTTCAGTTATCCCAGAGATCTGTGGTTCAACTTGGCTTTCAGGCAAATACTCTGCTCTCGCCAAGGCTGTTCATGAATGGTAGAAATGGATGAAGAAAAATCTCCCACTACTGATTAGCACACTTGTAGAACCCACTTCCATTATGAATCTGGAATCTCTCTTGTAGGCACTTGCTTCCTTTATGAATAGGGAATCTTCCCCACTACTGTTTAAAATTTGCCACGAGTTCAGCTTGGAAGATGTGACACGTACTATAAACACTTTTATAACATAGATTTTTTTATTATCTTAAGGATAATAATTGATAAATGTATACACATGGTAGTAAAGTTGTAATGTCTGAGTGGTTGTTGGTAATCAGATGCTGATTTCACCCCCCAGCCATCATGATCTGCAACAGGAAGCTGGAGAGTCTGTGCAACATTCATGAAAACATCCGCGTGAAGAGTGGAGCCTGGGACGAGAGCGGAGTGTTTATCTACACCACCTCAAACCACATCAAATACGCCCTCACCTCCGGGTACTGCATCTCCAATACCATCTTCACCCACAGCCCTGTGGACTAAGCCATCCTTCATACTACAGATGGCTGTAGAAAGCTGTAACTATAGCATGTACTCAATCCTTTCAGTTCTTAATAGGTGATGATTATGCTTAGTTGTGTACCACAGACCCCCACTCACCAGTGCTGACATTGATTATGCGACTCTCATTGTGACGCTTTCCCCCCCGTTCAGTGATCATGGTATAATCCGCACTCTGGACTTGCCCATCTATGTGACACGGGTGAGGGGGAACAGTGTGTACTGCCTGGACCGTGAATGCAGGCCTCGTGTGCTCAACATCGACCCTACTGAGTACCGCTTTAAGCTCGCCCTTGTTAACCGCAAATATGATGAGGTATGGAATGCTGGCCTCTCTTCCACTTGAACATCTTCCTCCATCACTTTCAGAGGAATTTCCTGTGGACACTTACTGCTAACTAGTTAGACTGCAGCTTTATATTTTCTTGTAGAAATGCTCTCTAAGTTGAGCTGCTTTAAATATTTCCCAGTTTTCATCTAGTATGTCAGTCACAGCAACCGCTTTGTTATATATACATGCTCAGGTGCTGCACATGGTGCGCAATGCCAAACTGGTGGGCCAGTCCATTATAGCTTATCTGCAGAAGAAGGGCTACCCAGAGGTGGCACTGCACTTCGTAAAGGATGAGAAGACCCGCTTTAGCCTGGCTCTTGAGTGTGGCAACATTGAGGTGACCAACCCCTTGTAGAAATTGTTTTTACAGTTCTTCATAATTCTTTTGTTCAAACACTATTTTAGCCCAAAAAACAGACTGGATATTTTTCTGAGACCTCATGTGAGAGCTGCTTTTCAGTTTCCCCTCTGTCCTGCAGGTGGCATTGGAGGCCGCAAAGGCCCTGGATGAGAGAAGCTGCTGGGAGCGTCTGGGCGAGGCCGCACTGCTGC
The DNA here is from genome assembly GCA_025802075.1 of Tenebrosternarchus preto. Taxonomy (NCBI): domain Eukaryota; kingdom Metazoa; phylum Chordata; class Actinopteri; order Gymnotiformes; family Apteronotidae; genus Tenebrosternarchus; species Tenebrosternarchus preto. The sequence goes on along the minus strand of JAOYMR010000016.1, from coordinate 1,050,199 downwards.
AGGGTCACCACCAGGTTGTGGAGATGTGCTACCAAAGAACCAAGAACTTTGATAAACTCACCTTCCTGTATCTCATCACGGGCAACCTGGCCAAGCTGAGGAAGATGATGAAGATTGGTAAGTAGAGAGGAAGTCTGTGTGTGGATTGTGAATACTGAAAGGTGGGGGTGTGTGTGTGTGGGTGTGTCAACTTGCTTTGTTCTGTGTCCTGTAGCGGAGATAAGGAAGGATATGAGTGGCCACTATCAGGGTGCTCTGTATCTGGGCGACGTGAACGAGAGAGTGCGCATCTTAAAGAACTGCGGACAGAGTAAGTGAGCAACTATTAATACACACCCTGCAACAACAATACACAATCATCTATTCCACAACATAGCTGCACACATACCACAGCTACACTCCTCCACCTGCAGACCCCCTAAGAGCACTACAGACATTTCAGTACCTACAGAAACTGTTTAACCCACTGTGTGTTCAGAATCTCTGGCATATTTGACTGCGGCAACCCATGGCTTGGATGAGGAGGCAGAGGCACTGAAAGAGACCTTTGACCTTGAGAAAGAGATGGTAAGAATATTTCTCTGTACTGTGTTCTCCACACACGCTCTCACACAGCCGTGCACGGTGATGTCATTGCTGGGCTCTTGTGTGTAGATCCCGGAGGTGGATCCCAACGCCCAGCTGCTGCAGCCTCCTCCGCCCATCAACCCACTCGACACCAACTGGCCACTGCTCACGGTTTCCAAGGGCTTCTTTGAGGGGGCCATCGCTCCCAAGGGTCAGTCAATGCACAGAGCTCCGAGGTCACTTATATGTGAATTTCTCAGTGAGAAATTGGGGTGTATGTGCACCTATACATGCTGGTATGTGTTAAATAGGAAGGGCAGGTCAAATGGCAGCCGATCTGGACATGGATGCCCCTGGAGGAGAGGGTTGGGGAGAGGATGCCGAGCTCCACCTGGATGACGGTCAGGCTCTCCCACAATACTGTGTCTTCAACTATTTGTCTGTTTCTGTTTTGCTTTTTTGTTCTTCACTCATTTGTCATTAGTCATGTTTTTCTTGCCCTTGAGCAGATGGGTATATGGACGCCCCAGAGTCCCTGGGAGAAGAAGGAGCAAAGGAGGAGGGTGGAGGCTGGGAGGTGGAGGAAGATCTGGATCTGCCACCAGAACTGGTCAATATTCTCTTTTTGGACTTTTTATATTAGATTCCTGAAATCCACTCTGAAACACTGAAATGTTGTGTGGTTATTATTGTATATATGTGTGAACAGTGCTGTTTTGTGTACCAATAGGATGTACCTGCTGGTGCAGGAGGAGGGTCTGAAGGGGAAGGATTCTTTGTCCCACCCACTAAGGGAATTGGCCCCACCCAAATGTGGTGTAATAACTCCCAGCTGGCTGTGGATCACATCCTGTCTGGCTCCTTTGAGACTGCTATGAGGGTAAAGAGCTCACCGTCGATGTTTCCCTTCACTCTTTTATTCTACACATCCATTCTTTGCTTTTAATGTAGTTTTTTTCTTATTAATCTCGCACACGCTCTTACATGTTTCAACCTTCCCTTACAGTTGCTGCATGACCAAGTGGGTGTGGTACAGTTTGGACCCTATAAGCAGCTCTTCATGCAGACGCTGATACGGGCTCGGACGTGCTACCTGGCTTTGCCCTCACTGCCCTGCCTGCAGGGTCACCCCCAGAGGAACTGGAAGGACTGTGGGCCGAAGGGCGGCCTTCCGGCAGTGGGTCTTCGGCTGGCTGACCTCATCACCCGCCTGCAGCACTGCTACCAGCTCACCACAGCCGGGCGCTTCGATGAGGCAGTGGAGCGCTTCCGGGTCATCCTGCTCTCTGTGCCTCTGCTTGTGGTTGACAACAAACAGGAGATTGCAGAGGTATGTGTGGTCAAGCGTGCTTCACAAATCTGGAGCCAAACGAATACAACAGTACCTGTCAAAGAACATGAGGGACCACTGCCTATTTTGCATGCATCCATGCGTGTGTGTGGTCATGTTCTCTGTCTCTCTCCTCTATTCTTGTTGGTTGTTGCCCTGTCTCTGTTCTTACCCTGTACTTGGTGCTGTTCTCAATCCCTTATGTTTTTAATCACTGTGTTTTGTGATTCTCTTGTCATTTTGTAAGCATCTTTGAGTTATTGAAAAGCGCCATGCAAGTCTAATGTGTGGTGAGTTTAGCATGCATGTTCTTTGTGATTGGGTGGACAGGTTGAGGCGTGTTTGTATGTGCACATGCGTGGGTGGACAGGTTGGTGATGTGTGTTCCTTATCGTGTTTCTTAGGCTCAGCAGTTGATCACCATCTGTAGGGAGTACATTGTGGGTCTCGCCATGGAAACAGAAAGGAAGAAACTGCCCAAAGACACATTGGAACAGCAGAAGAGGCTGTGTGAGGTAGATATCGCTCTGTGTGTGTGAGAGAGAGGGGAAGAAATGTATGTTAATGGTCTTATGTCTTGACTACTTTAGAGAGAGAGAAGTGTGTATGGATTCCATTGCACACTTCACCCATGGTAGCCTTGAATGTAACAATGTTCGCGTGTGTGTGTGTGTGATAGATGGCTGCATACTTCACTCACTGCAGCCTGCAGCCAGTGCACATGGTCCTGGTGTTGCGTACTGCGCTCAATCTCTTCTTCAAACTTCGCAACTTCAAAACAGCCGCTGGCTTTGCCCGCCGCCTCCTTGAGCTTGGTCCCAAACCAGAAGTGGCACAGCAGGTGTGTGTGTGTGTGTGTGTGTGTGTGTGTGTGTGTGTGTGTGTGTGTGTGTGTGTGTGTGTGTGTGTGTGTG
>JAOYMR010000016.1:1035807-1047288 GCA_025802075.1 Tenebrosternarchus preto | reverse complement strand
TGTGTGTGTGTGTGTGTGTGTGTGTGTGTGTGTGTGTGTGTGTGTGTGTGTGTGTGTGTGTGTGCGCGCGCGCGCGCACATTTGTGTTCTATACTTGCTGAAAGGAAAATGTCCTCACCATGGATGCTTTTGACACCTTATTCTTCTCGGTCACAGACACGAAAGATTCTTGCGGCATGTGAGAAAACCCTCACAGATGCTCACCAACTGAACTACGATCCCCATAATCCTTTTGACCTGTGTGCTGCTTCTTTCACTCCGCTGTACCGCGGTCGACCAGTGGAGAAATGCCCTCTGTCGGGTGCCTGCTACTGTCCCATATACAAAGGCCAGGTCTGCAGGGTCACACAGGTCAGTACAACCAGCTCGAAGAGTCCCTAGACTTGACAGTCAGCTGTGAATTTAAATTTGTTGCTCATCTGTGAGAGCTGATGTAAAATGTGTTCCTGTCCTCTAGGTAACAGAAATTGGTAAGGATGTGATTGGGCTGCGTGTAAGCCCTCTGCAGTTCCGCTGAAAAGTAGAGAATCGGAGAATCGTTGCAGATAAAACTCTTGCACACCCCTGCATGAGCTCAGACACACTCCGACTGTTACCTGCAGACAAAAATGGTTCTGTATTTCTGTGACATTTCTTTCCTTGTGATATCTAAGCCAGTGTAGCTTCTAGCTCCACAAGCCAAGCCTGCTAGAGGAGTCCTTCTTATAGTAATCTCTCCTCCCCAACACATTCTGTTATCATCTGAAATTATGTGCTGAAATGCTAATAAAGTCCAATAGTTGGTGTTGATTCTGTTGTTTTTATCTGCCTGTTCAAAGATGTAACTCACTTATGGTTGTGGAAAAGTGGACCAAGGATCTTTGTTCTGCTATGTATCGGTACCAATTCCCAGCTTTACATGGGGAGTCCCTAGTAGTTTTCATTAAGGCCACATAGGGGCATTATATACTGCAATACCAGAAGGATAAGGTGTCAAGGTTTATACTTTTTACATGATACATGTGCTGTTTTGTCATGAACCACACAAACGAGAATGAGGGGAAAAAGCTTTAAAGACGTGGACATAATTTCATGCATTCACCATTGTTTCTATAGGGATTTTTCTCATTCACCATTGTTTCTATAGGGATTTTTCTCATTCACCATTGTTTCTATAGGGATTTTTCTCATTCACCATTGTTTCTCACCATTGTGGGATTTGTGAGAAGGCAAGCTTCTAGCCAAGACAGTTTTCTAAGTAAAGAATATGGAAGTGAATTTTTTTACTGTCTGGAGCATATTTGTTATAATGCCGCAACCGCTGTATCAGACATAAGAAAATTATATGAGTTGGTTTTACATCTTTGTATCTCCAGCTTTTAACAATAGAAAAGACGGCAATCATTTAGGAACACATTTTTACTCAAGCCAGATTCCTTTCAAGGGACAACCATAGAACCATATCCTTCATTTCTGCATTCAAATAAAATCCATGCAGTTGAGAGATTCTGGGGAGTAGATGTGGTACATGAAAATGGGTTCTACATGAATTGCACACTTTGTGATCACTTTATCAGGTACACCTGATAAACACACATCTCAGCTGTCCTATAGCATTCTTAGTTTTTCTAACAAGCTTAATCACAACCCTGCTGTTTGCTGAGGATCATCTGGCTGACATCAATATTGTTACTGGTAAAAACTTCTTTTGCGTGGATGATAGTGGAAGCAGGCAGAGAGCGAGTGCGGCTCAGAATCCAGGCAAAATCGACATGAAACATCCTCAGAACGTCTGTACACGAGTACAGCAGAGCAGAATTCACATAGTCTGTGGCCAGGATCCAGTACGTTGTGTATGGGAGAACTGCAAGCAACAGAAGTTAATATAGAGGTTGAGCGTACTGCCCGTTAGTGCAGAGTACTTTGTTATAATGCTTCAAATTACAATATGTAATTCTTTACTCAAATTGCAAGTATTGTGATTGTCTTTCTCACCATGTGGAAATCTGATGCCAAGTTTAGCTGGGTTATTTGGATCTTCCACAGTAGAAATCCCTACAATTTTTCTTAGTTGACCTTCTCTGAACCAATGAAGGGTAAATTAGAAATTTAAAAGGATTAAACACAGTCAGCAGTAATACAAGTTATGCAAATGCAAAAGATGAACAATATTAACAGTCTGTAACATTAATATTTTGCTTGGGAGGATACCTGGAGCACTCACAGAATTTCAGAGCTTACCACCTGAGCAGTTCCATCAACTTTTAAGGTAAAGTTGGTCTCAATGCATCTTCCTTTCTCAAACTGGGCAGGTAATTTGGCAATCTCAAACCACCTCCCCATGAACTGCACATATGCATATATACAATAATAAAGTACCATTTTTAATAGCTATGACACTAAATTAAACAATACACCTGTTGTAACTGCAGTAAAAAGTATACCTGTTTGAGGTTGAATGCTGGCTGAGTGGCAGGTTCAGGACATGGTCCCCAGTGGGGCACCTGGGCATTTATTAGTGGCAAGAGGAGGGGTGAAATAACCATAAAACATACCACTGTTGTCTTCATATCTGAAATGTTGAGGTAATTAAGTCAGCTATATATAAAACCTATCAAGTTTGCAATTTATTCACCATTATTCACATCACTGATAAGCAGTTCAAGAAATGTTACGTATATTTAAGAACAGTTATGTACTTATAAAATACATTGTATATAAAAAAAGAAAGAAACAAACATTCAAATAAACAGAAAGTGGGTGCTTACCTCTTGGCCTCTTTACCTCTTGGAGTAAATGATGCTGGGCTGAAGAGTGCGGATTATTTTAGTCAACTCCCTTACCATAGTCACATTATCCACAAAAAGTAAGGCATGAATGAGTGGCTTTCTGCAGACATCATATAACAAATTGAAGTCATGAGTGTACGTTCCAGAACAATTAGCATCAAGTGACTTGACTTTACATCTGCTGAGGTTTTTTGTTTTTTTGCACATTTTTTGTAGTATAAAATCTCCAGGAAAGACATGAGCCATTAAGCTAAAATGAAAAGCAATATATAATAGAAAAATCCTATTACTGTAGCCATCAAACCCTTATGCTCGTAACAGCTGGCATGTGACTCTATTGCTGTGTCTCTCAGTCCCCTCCATGAACCTACATCACTGCACATATTAGATGTCTCCCTTCTCTAACCCCTGCTGTTGTTTTTTTCCACTGGCAGGGTGAGATAAGCTATGGTGCGTTTTAATATGGATCCCATGGAACAGGAATGTGAAACATTATTTCACCGTCTTTCCCTTTCTAAATGGTTTCTAGAATGCACCTTTTTATCAGTACTATGTTCCATATCTGTCCAAAAGTCCAAGAGATAACACAGCAGAGAGCTCAGGTTTTGTCTGTACTGCAGTGTAATGTCTTCACTGCCTGCCCAGAGAGATGTGCTCCTTGGTAGAGAATGACAGGGAAGCTTGACCATAGTTCCAGTTTATGTTATCTGTGTACACTACCATAGAACTTCTTTGGATTCTATAGCAATCTAGGGTATAGTAACTTTGGTCTCTGTAGTAACTATAGTAACTCTATAGACTCCAGGGCAACTAGAGAATTTCAGTGATGCCAACTTAGTTTGTGCTTTTTAGATCCTGTTACTCTCTATGCTCCTGCTTTCAGTCTGAGCCTTGGATGATTGGCCTTGTGGGACAGGACTCGCACAACAGTGGAGTTTATCACTGATCACATCCATTCCATTGATTATGGTTTAAGGATAAAGTTGTTAAGCATATTATTGATTACAGTGCAAGGAAACAATGCTGTTTTGTACATCAAAGTAAATTAAAACAGCTGAACACTTCTTAGAAAAATCGTCAATCTTTTCTTTGTCAGTAAAAGTACTGGCCAATTCAAATTTAGGGGGATCAGTAATTGCTAGCTCAGCAACTGGAGCCATAGTTACAACAGTATTCCTGTCTACCCCAACTACCATGTATCATGTCACAAATGTCTTTATATGTTTGTAAATGTTATATATTTGCCTACAGTCTTCTGCGCTGATTGTCTTGGCAGCGCCTGCTCCGATTGCGGGTAATCCGGGAGGTACACTTCCTTTCTGTGAAATGAAGCCCTCTACTTGCATAAGCAACTGGTCACTTCTTCCTTTCCTGTTCTTGAGAAAGTACTGCCTCAAGCTCCATGTGATTGGCATCGATTTCCAAAACAAATGGCAGAAGTTAGCAAAGTAAGCATAAGGTAGCATGGGTGCATTTACAAATTTTTCTTTCAAGGTTTTAAATGTCCCTTCATATTCTGGACTCAAAAAGCCTTCTAAGGGAGCTCACCGCTGGTCTGGAGGGGAGGGAGCAAAAACCACATTGTCATCCAAATACAGCTTCAGAGATGGAAAATGTTCATCTCAAGTTGTGGGAATGTAGTAGGTGCATTGCAATGGCCAAACGACATTCGATAAAATTCAGATTGGGTGCAAAAAGCAGTCATGTGCTTATTCCTCTTTGCCATGAGAACCTGGTTATATTCACTAGTCATGTCAAGAGTGGAAATCAATCTGGCACCTACCAGTGCATCTAAAGACTCCCCAACCCATAGTAATGGGTATTCCCCATTCCCTCATCCTTCCTTGTCTTTGCATTTTAATTGTTGATAGTCTACATAGCTGCACAAACTTCTTTTCGAGGAGCTCCTGAATATAGGCTTGTTCATACTGTTAGGGTAGATGGTGGTGGTAACGCTGAAAAAATGAGGGTCTCATCAAAGGGACTTCATGGTGTATTAAATCTGTAAACCCAGGGACAGTGTGGGCCATGAAAGACTGCACACATCTATCAGCTGGCCTGTATGACTGCAACACCCCCTTGACTGTTTAAGAACAGGTTAGAGTGTTTGAGAACAGGTTAGAGTGTTTGAGAACAGGTTAGAGTGTTTGAGAACAGGTTAGAGTGTGCGGTGCGCAAACGTTGCTTCACATGGGAAGCAACTCTGTCTGGACACACTAGTTTAGCAGGTGGGAGCCAACCCTTATACTGTTGATTAGCTGATTAGTCTTAAAATGCTTAGATCTTAGTTTAGTTGAGGAAATATCATGGTTATTGATTTATATTATTTTCTTTGCTTGGGTTCCTCCCTCATTCTCATAAGTCCTTTAGTCGTTTATTGTCGTTTTGTCCTACTTGAAATAGATCATATAGATGGATGAAACTCAGGATGAATGGATGAAATATTTAGTCTGTGTCTCATCTGTGTCTCATCGGTGTGTCTTATCTGTGTGTTCATCTGTTTCCCTCATCAACGACTATTTAGCTTCTGTTTGTGTCTGCGAACATCATGTTATCTAAGATGCGTAGACAAAAACCTACTGTTCACCATGTAACTCTTACTAACTGCCCAACCCCCCAAAAAGATGTTACATTGAAAACATATTCAGAATATTCTACTATTCAATAAAAAAAAATAAAAAAAACGATAGGAAGAAAAATAGAAAGCATATGATCGTATCCACATCCATATACAAGTCCATATACACAACACAAAGAGTTGTAGAAAACACGATAAGGAATAATCCTCATTCGTACCATTAGGAAACAAACTAAAAATATACCAGGAGTCCCTCTCTAGGACAACAACGAACCAAAAACTGACAAGGACTTAGTGACACGCTTATATACACACACCCTAACGAGACACAGGTGACACAAGTAATACTAACGATCATGACATAAACGAACATTCACGAAACCACCCACACGCACTCTGCCCACATCACACCAACAAACACAGACAAACACCCATACGGACACACCCACACACAAATGAGACAGAGGAGGCGGCCAGGGGGGCTACCGTGACATTACCCTTACATTTGTGGGAAACTGAACAGAATAAAATATACTGATATGTTTTTTCACATAGTTTATCCAGCCACAATGTGTTCATGGATATTTTATGTCCATACTGGGAGTTGTATTTTATATCTATGCTGGGAGTTGTATTTCTCAGTAGTTTATTCAGTTATGAGAGCCAAACTGAGTGTGCTAACTTCTTACTTTGTTTCCAGTGCTATTTCAGAGTGATACCCCATGATACACAATGTTTCTCCAATCTGTCTACAGAAGGGTTTGTTGGACATGCTGAAGAATGGGAATATGTGGTGCAAGGGACGATATGGCAGAGATCTGTCAGGGTTTCTTGCACCTATCGTTGGCTCTTCCAGCTCCTGGTGCATTAAACATGCTGTTGACAGGGGCTGGCACCCATCTCCATGGTGTTTCAGAATTACCTGGGTATCAATGTTCCACTAAGTTGAATCAACATACAAAACACTGATGCAGTCTTTCCACAGTAGTAAAATAGTAGCAATTAATAGTTAAATATTAGTAATATTGCAGTTCCCATTGTCAGTGATGGGTAATGAACATTCCACCACTGCACCAAGAACATCCCACCATTGCTACCATCCATTGTGTCAAGTGAATGTAGATACTGCAGGAATGTCTGTACAGGAATCACTGTTCTACCAGGGGTAAGTGGACTGGAGGGGTAAGATGAGGGAATCACACTTCGATTTGATGCTTCTGAACATATTTTATTAATTCATTTTATTGTTCTTTTTCTCTAGTCTTTTTTAAAGAGCACACATGCAAACTTTAAGATAACTATTGATGTTGTAAACAAATAATTAAAGAAAACAGATTTCACTATAATTCTTAATGGCATCAAACTTAATGGTGGTTATATATTTCACAAGTCCAAACAACTGTATAAAAACACTTTATAGCACTTTCAAAATACATTGAATAATTTCTTGACGTTATGATGACTGTGACCACAGACTGAATTTTGCATAACACTTTTACTTCTATGCACTATATTTTCAGTTATGCAGCCATCGTTCCTTCTGTTCTATAGGGGAAGGATGTGGTATGAGGATATGAAAGCACAGAGAGCCTGTTATAGCTGACCTTTAAATACATGAAGTATAAAAGTGCAGGGTTTGTTTCAACCTTGATAGTTCTTCTGTTAATGTTTTTATTTGTGGTTTATCATATTTAAAGCATTTTTCTACAACTTTTTCAAAAATAATCTGCTGTATGATGCTGTAAATAATAATCCACAATTCCTAACAACACTGACTCAAACAACTGAACTCCTGCACCCTGTGAATGTTATATCAGCCTTTTTGGCTTCTTTCATAATTGATCTGATTTTGACCAAAGAGCAGTTAATAGCTAGATTTAATATACATCTATATTGTCAATGCTCTTGTCAATTCTGTCTGTGCAGAAATTAAAACAAAAAATAAATAAAGTTTGTCTACAGTGGTGGCCTATATTTACAGCTATAGAATAATGTCAACATGTAGAGGGAGAGAGAGAATAAAAAACAGCAATATAACTAATAATGGTTAAAATAACCTTCTCTTTCAAGATTTTTTTCTGTGTATCATAGCAGTTGCCATAGAAAAGCATGTGACAGGATATTATGATTTGTGTTGTAAGAGTGGACACTCCTATTTAGAGCAGGTCACAAAGTCTGAAGTGACAATGAGACTGGTGAGACTGAGAAAGAAGAGTTTGACATCGCAGTTTCTCATGCAAGACTGAAGGATCATCAAGATGAAAATTACTACAGTCATTGTACTTCTGCTTAAGATGTCACAGTGCTTTGAACAGCTTGGTACGCTGCATATTTCTTTTATGGATGATTAATTTTACCATACTGTATGTGAAATGTAAAACAAGTATGACTGAACTTCTCTGTCATAATGTGTGCTGATATAACATAATGTGCGTTGATAGGTCACAATGTGTGCTGATTTCTTTGAATAGATGGAACCTTTTTGATCTACAATGTTCATACAAATAGATGTCTCGGAGACATTCTGGAAGAGCTGGTGATGTGTAACCCCTACAGCACAAGTCAGCAGTTTCACTGGACTTCAGAAAGTCGCATCTTTAATGTAGGCCAGAAAAAATGCCTTGGCACAGGAAGCAAGAGTGAGGGCAAAACACTACAGTGGTACACCTGTGATGCTAAAAGTGACCTTCAGAAATGGGAGTGCAAAGATGACTTACTGTTTGGCCTGAAGAATGAGTCTCTCTACTTGTCTGTTCAGAGAGATGCTAATCTAATAACAGTATCCAAAGACCCAGGGGATGAAGGAAAGTGGACAATTCAAGGAACACTGGAAAGCATCTGCTCACAGCCATATGAAGGTATCTGTCTTCATGTCTTAATGGAGGCTGAATAATGTGAAAGTGCTCATAACAAGTGCTGAAACTTATTTGCATTTAATTTATGGAAAAATGCCTTAAAAGTGCCTTAATATAAATAATACTTATATGTATTTTTTAGACTTATACACACTCAGTGGGAATGCCTTTGGACGCCCCTGTCATTTCCCATTCAATTATAAAAATGAGTGGTATGCAGACTGTACAACAAAAGATTCCTCCATCAATCGTCTATGGTGTGCAACTGACAGTGAATATGATGTTTATCAGCTCTGGGGTTATTGCCCAACACATCAAATAGGTAGTGGTGTCTTATTTTGTAATCTCTTTATATCTTTGTGTATAATATTTATGTATCAAATCCAAAATTTTAAACTTGAATGGACATTTTCTCTTTAAATTTCAAGAGTATTGGAGCAAGAACCCCCTGTCAGATGTCTATTATCAGGTGAATGAAGATTCTGCGCTGACCTGGTATCAGGCAAGGAAGAGCTGCCAGCAGCAGGGGGGGGACCTGCTGAGCATCACTGAGCCCCATGAACAAGCCTTCATATCAGGTGCTGTCAAGTCTTCTAACTCTTGACTACCAATTGTTGCTATATTCATATGTTATTGAAGATCTTTTAGTGTTGTGACTGTTAGTGATAAACTGAGAAACTGGAAGGAAAAACAGTCCCTCTCAAACTGCCAGAAATGATGCAATACTAGATTATATATTTTGACAGTAACACAATATGTTTTAACAGTAGTAGTTTTAGCATTAATTTATTCATGTTATTCATCCAGGGCTGTTGCAGAAGACAGGTCCTTTATTATGGACAGGACTGAACAGTTTAGATGCCTCAAGTGGATGGCACTGGATCAACAGTCAACCTCTTCGTTTTCTGAAATGGCTCAGTGGTGTGTTTTCAACATATAATAACACCAAAATTTAATTATAATATAAATTGCAAATCCTTTTTGATTGTATGTCATATATGTCATAATAAAACATGATAGTCAACATTTTTTTTAAGAAAAGATTTAGAAAAAAGAGAAAATACATATTTTATAAAAAGTACAGAAATATGACACTCTTTTATTTTATTTAGGTAAAAAGAAAAAAATAGTTTCTAGGTAAAATAAAAAAGGTTCTGTTGAATGTGAGTAAATCACTTTAATAAGTGTTTATGATTAAGTACATTTCTAAAGGATGAATAAAATTAATTCATTGTGTTTCCTTGTTAAAAGGGCAACCATCTTTAAAACCAGGACACAACTGTGGCATGTTAAGTCAGCATTTTGATTCAAAATGGTCCACTGATATTTGTTCTGCAAGACATGGATATATTTGCCAAAAAAGCCTCTCCACTCCCACAGTTCCACCAGGTAGTCACCAGGCCTTCTTCTAAAACATGATTTTTTTATGTCACTTTATCTTTGATATATGTATGTTTATATTGAATATTATGTTCTTTGTCCCGTGCTGTTTAGTGGAGCACACAGGTTATTGCCATAGTCCATGGATCCCTTACTCAGGCCACTGTTATTTTCTCAACCGCTCAAAGCGAACGTGGCTGGATGCGAGAGACGCCTGTCGACGTGAAGGTGGAGATCTGCTGAGCATTCTCAACACAGAGGAACAGAGCTTTGTCATCTCACAACTTGGATACTGTAAGCTCCAGTACACTAGATTTTTTTCTCTTAAAATGAAAATTTTAGGTCACGGTTATTTCAAATACTTGGTCTCTTTATTAGGTATGTCTCTAAACGTAGACCTAATAGCCTGTCATTTTCTTTGAAGTCAGCTGTCTTAGCACACCAGTGTCCTGTACCCTGTATATGTTCTTTCATGAGTGATCTCTTGACCAAAGGGCAGATGTTAGTTAGGAACTTTAATATGCATTTATACTGCAAAGACACCTGCATATTCTGTTTATGCAAACAATCATGAATCAGGCTTGAACTAAAATATGCATTAACATATGCATGCACATATCCAGACATCACAAACCAAGATACGGTTCCATTAATCAAGGATATGGTTCCATTAATAAAAATGACCTCTGAGTACTAATTTATGCAGTGAAAACAGATGAGCTGTGGATTGGTTTTAATGATCTCAAGACTCCAATGTTGTTTGAGTGGAGTGACCACTCCAGTGTCCCATTTGCCTGGTGGGAGACGAATGAACCAAGCCACAATGACGCCCTTAAGGAGGACTGTGTTTTAATGAATGGAGAGGTAAGGACCAATCCCAAACATCATCATCAGACTCATTATCAAGACAAAAAACCAAATCCATTAAATAATTTTAAGGAGAAAATGTTCTTCTGCATGTATTTTAGAGAACTACTTTTAGAGATTGTTTTTTTTTCAGTGTAAACTATTTTTAACACCTGGTGTTCTATAACTGGTGTTCTACAGAACACAGAGCAGCATGATAAATACATTTAGAAGATGAAAAGCTCATTCCTTATAGAAAACATATTTGTTTCATTATTAGGAGGGCAAGTGGGCTGATAAAACCTGTCAGCAGAAGTATGGATATATCTGTAAGAAAAAGACCAGTTTGAATCCATCTACTAATGACACTGTATCCAAAAATCCAGGTTGTATACCTGTAAGTGTTTATACATATTGCTTTTCAGACTGAACATGTTTTAGCACTGTAATTTCTGTTATGTGTTTGTAATTGTTGAGACTAAATTTACATAAAACATTGTTTAGCAACATAGTTAAAAGCAGGTGAGTAATGAATTTACTAAAACATGTTGAAATCCCTCCTGTAATAGGTAGGTCACATTTCTGTCTGTTTAAGGGTTGGAGCAGGTACGGTTTCTACTGCTACCTAGCAGGATCAAAGACAAAAACATTTGAAGACGCAAAGCAGTTGTGTGAGAAAACTGGGTCTTACCTGGCTGATATCAAAAATAGGTCAGAACTCTCTTACGCTTGACGAACATTCAGGGTCATATCAGTAAAGTATAAATAATGATTTTTAAAGGACTATATTTTTATTGTCATAATAAATATAGTTATAGTTGTCAGTTATTCTAAAATAAATAAAATTATTTCTGATGATTCTATGTTTCTTTTCCCATCAGGGTTGAAAATGCATTCCTGGTCAGCCTGGTTGGGGCACGACCTGAAAAGCATTTCTGGATTGGACTGTCTAACCAAAGAGACCAGCACACTTTTGAGTGGACTAACACCAACAAAGTTTTGTTCACTCACTTTAATGCTGGAATGCCAGGTACATGCATTCACTCTGTTTTCA
>JAOYMR010000016.1:940574-958578 GCA_025802075.1 Tenebrosternarchus preto | reverse complement strand
CACACACACGCACACCCTCTCCCTCACACACACACGCACACCCTCTCCCTCACACACACACGCACACCCTCTCCCTCACACACACACGCACACCCTCTCCCTCTCACACCTGCACACACTTAAGCTCAGTAGTGAGGACAGAAAAGGGAGATGAAATGGTCCCCATAAGGACCCGAGCAGTAGCAAACACTTGTGACTGTTGGGAATTCAAACCTTTAGGGAAAAGTATGTACATTTGCATGCGCTCACTGGTGTTTTTCAGCCTTACTGAAACAAAAGTCCAGTCTTTAGGAAGAGTAAGAGCACTACCAGATAAGTCATGTACCTTAGTTTTAATCTTCATTCAACCACAGTATTATATAAGACAGACAGACAGACAGACAGACAGACAGAGAGAGAGAGAGAGAGAAAATATGCTGAGATGACTCCAAATTGCACAATATAACCTGTCAGTAGTCAATATCTGGCACCATTTTATGGTCAGATTTAGTGTTTCTATGCTTCTATATTGTCCTGATGGATCGTTAACAAAAGCAATCAAGGTGATTTTTACTTGTGTGTTTAAGAAATACTGAGACTGGTAAGCTAGGAACACTGACCAGTCATGGACCTATGACCTTTAGTCATACTGTTTTAGTGTCAGTTCGCATTTGTTGCTTGCTTGTTCATAAATGTGAGAATCCAGGTAGGTAGGTAGGTAGGTAGGTGTGTGTGTGTGTGTGTGTGTGCGTGTGTGTCTGAGAGAGAGAGATCAGTCTCTAGGGGTCCTATAAGAGAGCTTTTTCTGGATATGGCCTCTGTTGGGTGTCTGTTGTGATGGGAAGGCTCTGGGTGGCAGGGTTGCTGTAACTGGGCGGTTGGGGTAAGCCGGCTGGCTCCCCAGCGGCGCTCTGGTACGCCTGCACCTCAGCCGGTGCCATGCTGCCTGGAGCAGCGCCGTACACTGCAGGCTGACCCATGTACATGTGAACATCGCTGGGGGATGAAGACACAAAAATAAAACTTTTCAGATAATAAGTCTTAGAAAGTGACGAGCAAGTTTGAGGAGAACAGCTTAGGATGATACCTGGTGGCTGCCTGACCTCCCATGGCAGAGGCCGCCTGGTTCATAGTAGAAAGCTGCTCGACGGGAACACTGTAACCTTGCACCCCTGGGCCAGGCATGGAATACTGGCCTGGTGCCACCTGTCCGGGATACACCTGGTTGGGAAGGCAGGGGTGGGAGTGCACACCGAACACACACACCCACACACACACAAACACACACGCACCCACGCACACCACACACACCACACGCAGATCAGTACAACAGGTTTGCTGTCATTTGCTCCTTTTCCTGCTGGTGTCAGTGTGCCCTGCCTCACCTGCTGGGTCGTGTTGGGCTGCTGCATGTAGTACTGCTGGCTCTGAAGCTTGGCGTACATGGCGTACACCGGGTCTTCATTCATCAGCTTGGCATACAGCGACAGAGCCTCCATCACCTTCACGTTGAGCTCAGACAGTTCTGAGTGCTTCCTGAAAGCAAAGCACTTCGGTCAATGAGAGAGGCGCTGGAGATCCCTGCCAAGCAGTGAACCATGATCACATTGTTCAGGTTTTCAAAACTTTTCCAAAGCTACACCAGTAATCCTAAACTGCTCTTTGCTTCTGGATACCTGTCAATCTCTTCCAGTTTTTGATCAATGAGTGGACCCATTTGGTTACAGGCACCTGAAGTAGTGGAAAATCACAACATATTGAGAAAACACAAATCTAATAGAGGAATTCAGATGGTCCATATTGTGCTGTTCCTCACCCTCCAGTTGGAGGAGTTCACAGGCGTCTGACTGGTTGTCCGTCGGATCTGCGCTTTGGATCATCTGGAGCAACTGGTCCATTTTCTCCTAGAAGCATTTACAACAGAGCAAGTTACTTCACTGTGTATGACCTGCCCATAAACACATCTGTGGATGCTCAAATTAATACATGTATTAACGATGGACCATGAACAGGACATCTATAAGCCATGACTGAGCTAACAGCTCAAATATAATCTCTGGTAAGAGATCCAGGAGACTTACAGGAGCCCTCACCTCATCTATGTACACGGGCTCAGGCTCCGGTTCAATGGTCTCTACCTGGACGTCCTCACTGAACTGGACTGTCTTCTTTTCTGTTTTCACTTATTTGATCAAAAGAAATACATACATGTGAGTAATCAGAGGAAGTAACTCAGCCTTTAATCTGATCCCAACACAGGGAGGACAGTGAAGATGAAAAAAGAGCTTTAAAAGCTTTAAGCCTTAAAAGAGTCTTTCTATGAGCTAAAGGTTAGAAGTTAGAAGACAAAGCAAGTCACTCTACTCACTCATCTCTGGTTCTGCTGTGAGGTCTGCTGTCACAAAGTTTGATGGGAAGAGCCCCACACCCTGATACGTCTCACCCTTCCACCAGTTAGGGTCACTGTGACAAACAAAGCTCCCGACATCGGATCATACAAGCCAGGCTGCTAATACAACCTTTTACTAAGTACAGCACAGCACGTGTAGTATTATACTACAAGAGTAAAATGTGTAGTATTATATTACAAGTTTTGGAGTCCAAGCACTGGTCAAGCTGAAGGATCAAACCTGTCATCCAGGATAGTGATGATCTCTCCAGATTTGAAAGTTAGCTCGTTGTCCTCTGCTGCTTCAAAATCATAGATGGCCCGAACTTTTCGGCCCTCAGGTTTGTGGGCAGGGAGGAGGCTGTTGGCACTGGGATATAACCCAGAGAGGGAGGTCTGTGGTTGGAGACGCTGCTCTTTCAAAGACAGCTCAATCGCTGCACAGAAAGGAGGAAAAACAAGACTAAACTTGATTTCTCCATGATGCATGCCTGACAAAGACAGACCGAGAGACAGACCTTTAGCCAAGTCCTCCTCTTCTTTTTTGTTTGTGGAGGTTGTTGGGTCTTTAGCCACTAATGCAGGGCTAGCTTTAGCTTGTTCTGCAGCCTGAAAACAGCACAAGATGATTCCAGAAATCAGTTATCCAACATACTAGAGCAGGGCAGATATGGCAAAAAAAAAAAAAAAGATCACAATATTTCTTACCCATGTTGATCAATATAAATACTTACTACAATGTCATACTCACACCCAGAAAACGTCTTTGAAATATCTTTTGGACACTCATGTGCCCCCAGAGAACTAAAATGAATTACCAAGTCTTACAAGCTTGAGTAATTTGATAATGCTGACAGCGAGACTGTCCTGCTAGTGTCTGAAGACTATGGAAACCAGAGAGTTAATTACTTTTACTTTAGAATAGTTTATTTGCAAAAATAGAATATAAACATTTAATTATCCAAACATTTGCAAAAAGTTAAACTTTAACTTAAAATGCATCAACAAAGCAATATTATGTAATACTTTTACATTTCTCAAATATTTAAAAAATGAAATGTGTAAAAAGTACAAATATAAATAAAACCGCTCTGGTTAAACAGTGTGTGAGAATCATTTTTAAATCACTGCTAAATCATTGTTCCTTTACTTTTCATATGGGGTCAGGACAACAAAAATCAGCTGCTCCAACACAGCAAAAACATGGTTGTACTGACATGGGACCACATTTTCCCACTGTGGGTATGGTTGCTGTGGAAAAGATTTACTGGCTTGTACCAACCGACAACATATTTTGCAGTCTTAATCTGTGCTTCATCACTTTTCTGATAGCATATTTTGTCAACAGTTTCCTGAGATTTGGAGGATACTACATCACTTTCATGTTCTTGCTGCTGGTTCCAGGTTTTTAGAGATTCCTTCAGTGCGACTGAAGGAACTAAAACAATGTGGTGGTATGAAATGTGAATCAGTCTAAGTCTTTCCTTTAGCACTCTTCAGATTATACCATTTGTACTGTGTCCTGACAGAAGTCCTCTCTCAGGATCCCTCCAAAAAGACATCAGTGGTGACTGGAAGGTAACAGGAGGGGAGACTAGTACACAGTGTTAGTGTGCTAACCTGGGAGCCAACTGCAGGAAAAGTGACGCCCTGCTCCCTCAGGTTCTTGATCATGGCAGATATGAGGCTGAGCTGGGGGTCATTTCGGAAGTCCTCTGCCCACTCCACCATAAGAGCCTTCAGCTTCTCACAAACCTTAGGATGACCCTGAACAAACAAGTCCCATGTCTCAGTTTAAGATATGAAAAAGAGACAAGGAAACCTCCACTCTAATAAATTAGTGTGCAAACCTTGTTTAAGACATTGCTGACTTCACTGGCAAACTCTCTGGAGCACACCTCCAAATGGAATATTTTTCCACAGTTTGACACACAGGCACCTAATAACTGAGTGTGAGGACATATGTACAGTATGTTAGCTGTACATGCAGAATACAGTTTTTATTACCTCTTGGATAATAGCCATCTCATTGCATTCAGCACAGTCTTCAATAAACATACAATTTCATCTTGAGACCAAAGGACATTAGAAAGACCAAAACCACTTTATAAGCTGGACAGATAAATAACAAATACTTACAGTAAGAGCCTGCATGGCTACGTGAGGATCCTTATGGTTCACTCTCCTCATTATAGAGCGGAGGCATTCTTTAGGTCTACAAATTAGAAGAAATACATCTCTTGTCTGTGATATAGCACAGGCTTCAAAAGCCACAAGTGATACAGATATAACAAAATTGGTAAGTATTGGATTTGACTAACCCGGTGCGAGACTGCCCAATTTTATCACATATGTCAAGTATGAGACCCCAGTCTTCAGCTGTATTCATCTCACTGGTTGCTTTCTCTGAAGATGAACAGTGAGGCAAGTCAACCTCCACATGCACAAAACGTGATATAATGATGCCTACAGAGTAAGTAACATCAGGCCAGATTTACAAATGCATCTGACACCGCTCATATACATTTGCAGTATTACAAACCATGACTAGTAAAATACCCCTTGCCCCTTTCTCCCCCCAAAACGTACACTGAGTTTTACTTAAATCTTCTTGTTTACAAATTAAAATAGCAAATTATCTAGCTGTTCCGCAGAAAATAAAGTGAGTCTAATATAGATCCTTCTATCGATGACATCTACACCATTTTATTTATATTTTCGCTTTAAAGCCCCTCACATAACTCCTTATCGAATTGTGAATCTGTGAATTATAGGCAAACAACAGTGTTTTCCATTTCTAGCTCTTTCTGCCATATAAGTTTGCTAAACCTAGTTAGATACTTAACCAGCTAACGTTACAGAGCTAACAGGCAGTTTCAGTCAAGTTCAACATTTGCAGTGTCACTGCAGCTAGCTTTTGAGCAAAGTGCAGAGTCTAAAATTAACGTCACAGCTAGAGAAAATATGTAATTATTCGCCGGCTTCTGACGTAGCATAACATAGCTACTTGTTTATCTATTGGTCAGTGTGTGCTGCATATACAAAGAAAATAATTAGTTAGCAAGCTAACCAGCTAGCTACATGACATCATGTGCTTAGGACAACTAGCTTTAGTTAGCTAGCTAGCTAGTTAGCGCTAGCAAGCTATACACTCAGACACTTCAACAAGCCAGCTAGCTAGCCATCTCCTTCCAGTACGCTACTGTTAGTTACGTCAAGGCTATGGAACAGGTGCAAACACGTAGCTAGCCTGGGTTGTCCATGTGTTGTCTTTTACATTAATGTTATTTCATCAGACAAAGGTGAGAACATCGACACAAAACAAGCTAATGGTGAAACCAGTGGAATAAGGACTGTTGCTAACAATATAAGCTAGCTAGCAGCCATGAAGCTTAAGCATAGCTAGCAATACAGGGTTTCCTAGCATCTAGCTAACTAGCTAAATACATTTATCCAACTTACCAACATCTTGATCGAAGGGATTGGACGTGAAAAGAGGCATTGCCGTGATGTAAACAAGAACAACAAGCAATATGTCGGAACCTGGTCCTCTTTTTTCCTCTTTCTGTCAGCACTTAGATAATAAATTAATATACATAATAAAAAGTACAGACAAATCTAAACAGTGAAATTGACACACTCCTTAGCAGCAAAATACGGTGCATTATGGGTAAAGAAACCAAGAGCAGGGGAAGCCCACTAAACCTAACTTAGCTCTGTCTATGGCGTCATTCCATTATCTTACAAGCTAGCGATAACTAACGTTATTCGCAACATATGAGACACGATATGATGTTGTACCTGAGTATAGAATATAAATTGTCCCTGCTGTGAAGTTTTTACATCTGAGTATGAAAAGAAACAATAAATAAAAACACTCTTCGATCATATGATGTAGGATAGTCACGTGACTGACCTATTTTACGCACAAGCTTAGAAACCCTTCCCTTTTATTAGTGAGCGACCGGTTTTATTAAATTTTAGGTCACGAACATGTTATTTCACGTTAAACTATGCTGACAAATGCCAGAAAATACACAATTGCATTTCTAACAGAACTATCCCTAATGATGAGAACTCGCAGGGATATACTGAAATAAATATTTTCCATATTTTAGACCAACCAGTCCTACATAGGCTAATCTACGACTTCTAATTTGGGTTCCAGTTCCAGAATCTATGGAACTCTCCTTGGGGTGTGTGTGTGTGTTGCATTATGGGCAGTTGTGCCCCAGACAGCTTTAATTGCATTGCTTACAAACGAGAATGTAATTGGTTTAAGAACATGTTTACTATTGCTGAATATCAGTCAATATGACTGAGAAAGGATTCAATGTATTCTAGAGTGTAGACCTAAACTGGCCTTGCTGTTTAAAGACAGATTCAAATGTGACGCATAAAACAATGTTAACTAGTGCAAATGTTTAACTATAGCAAATTTTCTGCATTTATATGGCACAGGTTTCCGTAGAGATATTTTCAGTAATTCAACATTACAAACCTATGAAAAAAAAGAACAGGAATTAATGAACAAATTCCTGAGCTCAAGGTATCCTACAACATGTTATAATCTTATTAGGCCAATATAGTCAATCACACTAAAGATCATATTTTTACTTGGAACAAAATAATTCATTTTATACCTTAGAAAATTGTTGGAAAATGTCTGCTATGGTTTATTTCATATAAAATCAACGTTGGCTACCTTTTATGATGATTACATCTACACTGTTCAAATGCATGTTCAAACTGTTTTGTACATATGTACTGCATATATTTGAAAGATTGAGATTCCAAATAAAGGAAAAACAATCACAAACAAAATGTAACTAGCACTGGTGTGAAGAACAGCCTGTTTACAATTATTGAAATAATAGCTTTATACTCTGTATAGCTTATGACATTAGGAGATTCTAGTTCAATGCAATTATAGTTCATTATATTGCACTAGATTACTGTGGAATAAATTTTATGTCATTAAGTAAAAAGATTTATAAAGGTTATTTACAACTGTGTACTTAAAATACATTACAGCCTTTCCATTTTAAAAATGAATTTAGACATAAACATGACTGGTAATGTGTATCTAGTTAATGAACAGTTTGTGGCCATGACAAATTGCTGATTATTGCTGATTTGTTGTTGTCTTCTTTCCTGTCCAACAGGTATCATTGAAATTGTCTCTTGGCAAAGCCGTGTTGGTCCTTGTATTGGAAGGAAGTCATGCAACAGAGGCCCCTTTAGTAAGTCTCCCTGATTGCCATATCCAGTCTTCTCTTGGCTCAGCACTGAGTGCTATAAAACTGGAACCTTTTCTGTAGAGAACAGATAAGAATTTAAGCTTTTTCAATTGATTGAATGAAAACACAGTATACAGCAGTTTCCAAATAGCATAAACATACCTTATCATGGGTCATCAGTGAAACTTGCATTTACATTTACATTTAAGTTATTTAGCAGACGCTCTTATCCAGAGTGACTTACAAAAGTGCTTTGTTGGATATAATTCAATACACATTTGAACTTGAATACTGCTAATATACAGGAATCAATGCTGATCCTAGTATAGGCTTTGTTAGAGAATGATGAGTGCAGTAACATACAAAAACATATAAGTACTAGAATAAATGATCACATACTCTCAACAGTACGTTCACAAATAAATCCAATGCGATCTGTGCAGAAGAAGTCATTCCAGTTGGCCTCATGGATGAGTCCTGCACAGTCCTCACCCTCTTCATGGCCATGGCTCCAGTTATCAGGCTGGCCTGGTTTCCATCTCCTAGTGGAAGATACATATATTGGGAATAGATTTGGTATGTAGAAGGTTCACAAAGAGACTAGTACACAAATAGTTGAGTTAAATGTTGGTTTGATTGTGTTTGCTCACATAAAAGAGGGGAGTGTCCCATCTACCCATCTCCAGATGTTTTCCTCTACAGTGTCTGTAAGACCCAGCCAAAAGTAACCCTTTCCTTCAATTTGCTTCCGTATCCAAAGCTGGTGCAAAACACACACAACATAAAAGACTTGTTATACATGTACACTGGTATATGAAAATTTACATTAAAAATGTTTTGATCTTTTAATGATTCAGGCATGATCAAAACAGATATAGCAATCATTTTAAAACAAAACTAGATGTAACCTGAATCCAGGAAACTAGATGAGAACTAGTAAAGTACAGATAAATATGTGTAATCTACCACAAAACCTACCTGCTCATCCTCATCCCTGATAATAAGCATTGAAGAGGTCTTGTTTTTACATGTTTCTTTTGTCTCATCAAAATTCAATCTCTCTGAAGGAGCTGAGAAGTAGTAGCATTTGTCTCTGTAACTCTTCCATTGAGGGGAACATCCTTAGAAACAAAAGGAAAACAAATATGATTTCATGTCTTATGTCCATGAAAATTGCAATAAGAGAGATCCACACAATACAAAAATATTATTAACAGGTCACAGTAATACAATGAAAACAAAATGAAACTTTTTTCTGAATGTAGTTATGTAACATTTGTTATGTTAGGTAGGTTAAGATTAAATCCTTAATAATCCAAGGTGCATCTTTAGGTCAGTAGACAGATTGTATGACCTTGATTATGTGATTTGTAACTAATTTTTGTGTTGTTTTTAAGGTTTGCTTTGTATCAATATCCTACTGGAAGACCCAACAACCGCCAAGTGTAAGCCTACTGGCTGAGGTCATGAAGTTATAATTTAACATCTGCAGGTACTTCCGAATGAGTTGTCCACGTCCTTTGGATAAAAACCAACCACACAACACCATATACCAACCAGCATACTTCATAGTGGAAATAAAGTCATTTTCTGCATGTCCCTTTGTGCCAAAACCACCTATGATCTTTGTTGCCAAAACGTTCTATTCGGTTGTCATCTGAAAACATGTGGCACATGAGTCCCACTGAAAGGACAAGTAACATCTGGTACATGAGTGTGTTGGTCCTTGACAGCAGAGACTTTGTGAAACTCTCCCAAACAACTTGTGGTTATGTAGGTCATTTTGACTCCAAGATATAAAGTCTGCAGTTCTTCAGGTGTGATCCTTGGAGATTCTTTGGCCCATGCTGAATTTTAACCATCCTCCTAACTGAAGTATATTTCACATCCATAATTTAGGTTCACCTGAACTGAATAGGAACACCTAAATGGTAATGACTTTATATTTTCCTGAGGTATACATGACTTTATATTTATATACATGACTTTACATTTTACTGAGGTTTACATATTAGGCTAAATCATTCATCACCAGAGGATACGTCAGTGATGTGGAAAGAAAGGTTGTTGAGCAACACAAATCAGGAAATAGCTACAAGAAAATTAGCTAAATTATTAAAAATAAAACACATTTCCCCTGTCATGGCAAAAAGTAAGAAGTCTACAGAAACTGGAGATGCGAAAAAATGCTTGGAAGAGAACACGTCTATACTGACCCTACACACAGGTTTCTAGGGGTGCCAACAATTGTGGCTTAAAGTATTACTTTTTTCATGGTAAAAAGGTTTTTCCTTTCAATCATTGTATAGAATGTTTTTAATATTTTTTAATATTTTGAAACAAATATCAAAATGATAAGTAACAGCTGCTTTTAAAATATAGCGCTGTTTACCAAGGTTTTTTTGTTTAACAAAATGCAAGATTCTGTTAAAAAACAAGATTTTGTTAAGTAAAAGCAGCTTTACCTGGTGCATTGGTGGGAGGAGGTTCTTGGACTTGGCGGGACACTGAACTCTGTGGTCCTACTGGGGGTAAAGGTTTGGCCACTTGGGGAGGTTGTCCACTTGGTCCAGGTGGCCCAGGTGGTCCAGATGGCCCAGGTGGTCCAGCTGGCCCAGGTGGTCCCTGTGGTCCTTCAGGTCCTGCTGGGCCTGTAGGACCTTGTGCCCCCTGCAGTCCTTGAGACCCTGGTTGGCCATCTCTGCCAGCGAGCCCCGGTAGACCAGGGTCACCCTTGTCTCCGGGAGGCCCAGCCCTACCCCCCGATCCTCGAGAGCCTTTTGACCCAGGATTTCCCCTTGGTCCAGGGGGTCCTTGAAAGCCCGGCACCCCTGGGGGTCCAGGCAGCCCTTTGTCTCCTTTAGGCCCTGGTGCACCTGGTGCACCTTTTTCCCCAGCATCACCTTTCTCACCTGTTTTCCCTGCAGGCCCCTGTGGTCCTCTATCCCCCCGAGGCCCTCTAGGACCAGGTGGTCCTGTAAACAAAATACAGTTCATTAAACTTCCATTGTTTCATTACAAACATTCTAGAAAAAGATTACTACTACCTTGAAGAATAGTGAAGTTGGTGATTAGTTGCGAGTGTTTGCTGTCCACTAGTTTCATCTCCTCCATAACTATGGAGAGGCTGCTCACTTCTTTGTCAAGCCTAGTAGTGAGCTCCTCTTGTTGGGCTTTGAGCTCAGTGCTGTCTGCCCTGGCCTCCAGTACACTGCCATTAAGGGCAACCAGCAGGTCTGAGTGCCATGTCAATATTTCTGCACAGTTGCGAAGGCCATTCAGGTCATTGCTGATGGCTCCCAGCAGCTGTGTAGCAAAGCTCACATTTCCTGTGACACGATCCATTTGTTCCTCATTGCGGTCCAGGTTTGCCTCTAAAACATCAAACCTGTTGGAAGTGGCATTGTCATGATCTCGCTGCCGGTCCATGAGCTCACGCAGACTTTGGTCATGACCATCAGTGATAGAAGAGGCATTCTGCACCTGCTCAGACAGCGAGCCAAGCTGAGAGGACATGTCCTCCAGTGCATCACTGTTGGAGCGGGCCAGTGCTGAGCTGTTGGCAGCCAGCGCCTGGAGATTCTGCACCTTCTCCTTTAGCCAGTCAGCATCAGCCTTGGTCTGCCTGGCTACCTGCTGTAAGCTTTGGTAGTCATTCTTCAGCTTCTGGACTGCTTGGGTAGTGTCTTCAACTGACCTCTGGAGGGAGGTGATGAGGTTCCTCTGCTGGTTCTGTGTGAAGTTAAGAGCATTGATGCTGTGGGTGGATTGGCTCTGCTCCCTTGTGTGCTCCTCCAGCTCCAGTTGGAGCCGTTCAGTGTCCATCTTCAGCCCACCAATCAGGTTTTTGTATGTGTTCAACGTATGGTTGACATTACGGATGGTGTTGACATTGATCTCCAGAAGCTCCCTCAGTGAAATGTGTCCATTCTGCATGTCCTCCCCTACCAGCCGTAGCTCTTCCAGAGCTGCCCTGTTGCTAGATGTGCTCAGAGAAATATCATTAAGTTGGTTCTGCAATGTCTGGATGTCTGCTTTAAAGGACATGATTTCACTTGTGGCATTCTCTGACTTTTCACCAGTTTGATCATCTGCATATAAAAGTATACAACAAATTAAAACCAAACAATTAAACCAAGCATGGTACTAAAAATGGTGCTAAACAGAAGCCCTTTCATTACATGAGTTTATAGCATTAGCTCACCAAGCTTCTTTAGGTCTGTCTCCACAGCAATGATTTTACCTCCATAGTTCTCCATCCCTTCAGTTACACTATCCATTTTCTCAACCACTGGAACACATACAGCATGAAAGAAACAGATCTAAAATGAGACCAAACTCAAGCACACTTGCCCTTTTACTTAGACAAGTATTGGACACAGACATGAACCATACACAAATGAGATGCAGTCTGATGTACAGATATTCTTGAAGAAGACACTCCTGCACCATGCAGACCCCACAACAGATTAATTTGTCACGATCCAATGGCGAACATATGGATGCACACACTGAGAGGATAAACACATTCCACATGCATGGGTCTCACACAGGAAATCCATGACACTTCATTTCCTCTGGAATGTGAAGTGGCCACTCAGGGGTCACACTCTGACTGTTTGGGTATCTTCTGAGCCACACCAGTAAGCCCCACCAGTCTCTTTGGCACCAGTCCTGCTGTTTTGTGCCCTGCTTTCTTGTTTTCAGATCACTGTTTTCTAGTAGAGAAAATGCGCTCTTTCAATATTTACTGTATTTACTGTCGTAGGATAAAACTATATCTGCTTTGTGACAACAGTTGTAAAAAGCGCTATGTAAATAAATTTTGACTTGACTTAACAAGCCACCATTCTGTTGGACAACTAAATAAATTGTTCTAATCACACACACCACACAGCTTTCTCCTGATAGGTCTTAGAAATTGTAATTCTAGCAAGACAACCTTATCACATACATAGTCTTGTAGAGTAAACCAATTAGAACAAGAACTTCCTACCTCTTGATATTCCTGCATTTGGTTCATTTCTTTTTATATAAACCAGAAAGTGGATGGAATCTCCAGAGAAATCTTGGGCATTAAACTGGAAAGCTCTCAGCAGTGAAAAACGACATATATTTTTACCCAGATATAAACATTTCAAAGTTGTATTCTGAAACCTTTACTTGTGTGGTGAATTAAGAAGCCACCTGCTCTCTCCTGTCGCTGCACCGCCAGTGTTACTGTCAGTGTTACTGCCAGTGTTACTGCCAGTGTTACTGCAAGTGTATTTAGCCTTTTGCTCTTTTTGCTTGATGCTGTGCCTATTACTTTGTCCTTTGAGCTGCACATTATGGATAATAAAGACAACAAAGTTAATAAAGTTCTTCATCACATGTCGGCCCATGCCTCCACCCCCCAACCCCACCCCCTGCTGCTGTCACGTCTCTACTTCTCTATGTCAGTGGATTTTTTTTCATATGTCCTTTTCATAGCAACATTTGTGTTTTCATTTAGTTTTATTTTCCTTTGTAAAGCAACATTTGTATATTTCAGTTTGGTTTATTTTCCTTTGAGTCCAGAATGACTACTACTGAGTCTTTTAAGTATTTGAACAAAGCACATTTTCTATAACAGGTACAGTAACACTAAATGTGACAGGATAGTAACTGCAATATCAGCGGTTTCCTCAGTGGAAGCAAAACATGAATGAACAGAGAGCAGAACTTATCGACTCCTCCATTACTTTTTTCTTTTACTGAGGTATTAATCAGTAGGGCTTGGGGACCATTTCAGCTTTGCAAAACAAACTGAAACCCATCCAAGACTTTGAATGTTATCATTCCAGACAGCACTTGTGTAACCAAACACATAACAATAACATGTAACATGTGTAACCAAACACATAACAATAACATGCTTGGTGGAAAAACATAACATGAAGGTCCATTTCAAAAATTCGCTGGTTTGCCGTGCACTGGGAGCTGGTCAGTGGGGGTCCAACCTCTCTCATTCTCTGTCTGTCTCTCCTTATCTCCTGCCATTAGTCCTTGTGGGAGCATTTCCGAGCTAAGCTTAGTGACAAGGCTAAAATCCAACCTAATAAAGAGTTATTTGAGACAGTCGTGTGGCTGCCTAAATCTACAATTAAACGCATTAACAATTAACAGGAAACAATCGTGTTTTTTTGTTGTTGTTTGTGCATGTGAGTGACATAAGCTCACAAAAATAAAGAACATATTGCTTGCTATTAAACTAGATATAAAAACATCTAGCCAAAGCAATAAGGTTTATTAATATAATGGGAAAAGGAAGACAGGATGACAGGTAATGTTGTGATGTTTAGTGTTACAATGAAGGATGTTTCCATGCACAGCCAATTTCAGTATAAATGCCTCAAACCCTTAAATGGTGTGAATTAATGTTAACTGAAAGCTAAGTTATACAGAAAATAAGTACTGGGCAGTGACAAGTCTCAGCAAATAAATCACTATTGCTATTTAGATTGCCATAAGAGAACAGCAATGTGAAAATATTACTGTGCATAATCACAACACGATTAGCCTATTCATCAGTGTTCAGATTTCTGACTTTTACTGTAGTCATCGTACATATGCACTTTAACTTGTGGCAATATACACTTTCTATAAATATGTTTACATTTACAGTCACGTTTATATTTTCTGCTCAATTGTTTTATCGGTACATACTACATAAACATACCTCAATTATTCATTACTTCATCTTATCTGTACTTATCTGTACTTATCAGTACTTATCTGTACTTATCTGCACTTATCTGTACTTATCTGACACTGCACATACATTTTACTTCAGTCTGTTTGTACATTGTCTCTTATGCTTATATGTCGTGTTTTATGTTTATATATTGTATGTATTTTTCTTCTTAAACTTTCACCTGGCACTTAATTTTATGTTGACACCTTTGCATAGAGAAATTCCTTGTACACTTTGTACTTGGTGAATAAAGATTGTGGTTCTGGTTCTGATTCAAGCTGTAGTCAGTACCATACTGTGTTCTTCTTTGTAGAACACCTGCATGGGACCACTCATTAATTTTGTTCATATTTAAGAGTAAATTCTAAGTACAAGAAAGTTGTTGAATGTTCTTTTAAATCTCTGTCAATTTAGGAATGCAATTTAGGAATGAATTTGTTTATACAAGTGCTTCTGGCCTAAGGCCAAATGTCTGAAAGTCATATTAAGCCCATCATTTTTTAAGCACATAATTTATGAACTAGACATAAATTACAGCACAGGCTTTAACAATTTCAAGCTGTCTAAGACAATACAGAAGGCACATGCCACTGTCATGATCATGAAGATACTGTTTGGAAAAATGTCCTGTTTCTAAGAAATGATATGGCTGCATTATGTTAAATTAGAAGGCGAAAAAAAAAACGCCAAGGAAACATGCAACATTTAAACATAAATATTCTGACACACTGGACATTTTCTGACAAATATCATTTGGCTGTAGAATAAACACAGAATTTCAGTGTTTCAGTTTTTGTGATCTAATCAGGGACAACACACAATCAGTGGAACACATCATATATCCATATTCGTTTACTAGTCCTGTGAAGAGCAGTATTTGAAGAGCATATATTTTCATACTGAACTTATGTATGACATTTGAGGGGTATGGGATAGTAGAAGGGATTGGTCATACCTTTGTATCCTAAGACAGCCACTGCTATAGTGAGCAATGCACACAGGACATACAGGAGAGCAATGGCTGCCCTAAGAGCCCAGTCGTTCTTACATTTGGTGCATTCATTTCCTTCTTGGATACCTGTGAGAGGAGGAAACAGCAGCATGTTAGATGAAAGAGGGCGCCCCATTAGATGGCAGCATGACTTCTGCACAATCGCTTGATGGGTGAAATTGGAGCTTGTGAAGCTTTTGGTTCTTCAGCAGAACTGTACAAATGCATGGTGCATCACTTAACTGCTTGACTTAAATGCCAAATTTCAGAGGCCAAGACTAGTGTGCAGGCAAGACCTCATTTGAACTTAGCTGCTGCAGAAGTTGTAGAATCTTCAGAGGACATAAAACACAAAATATGCAAAAGTGATCATATTCTTGGCCTTTAGAAATATCTTAGCATTTATCGGTATTATCTGAGAGCAGATATCTTTTTTTTACTCTGTGTGGTCAAAGTGATTTGCTCTCTGATTAGCCACAGACTTCCCTGTCAACCTTTATGGTCATCTGACAAAGTGACGATGAAACATGCAGCATTGTGACACCAACATTTACATCTACATGTGAGTCTTCTATGTGGATTGTGGGAGAAGTGAGTCTGGGGCAGTGATGGAAGCAGTGATGGAGGCAGTGATGGAGGCAGTGATGGAGGCATTCTGAGAAGCCAAGGGAGGAGCCATATAGAGCTAATGCTGATGTAGTCAGGCTTCAGCAAATAAACAGCCAACACATTTAAACATTCCACAGCTGGCTGGAGGTCTACTATCACCCCCAGTCAGTCCAATCATAATGTGAGCTTTCGTCTGCAGATGGTCACAGTGGCAGCCATGGCATGCAGGTTGTGCTCTAATGAAAGCCCCAGGAGGGAGAGGAAGGGGATGAAGGAGGCAGGTTGTTGTGGGGGGTTGGACCACGTTCTCAGACCTACACATCTGTGTAAACATTGGGGGCGAGCTTTAACCACGGCCCCGGATGTGGGAACTGCTGCCTCCAGGGGATCCCATTTACACTGAGCACTGAGATCTCTGTGAGGTGGTCTGTGGGGGGAGGAGCTTGGGGGGGAGCAGAAAGGAACAACCATCCCCACCCCCTTTCAGGTCTTATCATCTAAGAGCTACAATTTAAAATCACTGTGTAAACAAGCAAATGCCAGTAAACAGAGAGAGAGAGAGAGAGAGAGAGAGAGAGAGAGAGAGAGAGAGATGGAAAAAGAGAGATAGAAAGAGAGAGAGAGAGAGAGGGAGAGAGAAGTACTTGGAAAATACTGCACTTGAGTGCATTAGTCGTTGTTATTTAAGGAAAATGTTTACTTTCATGTTAGGTCTACTGCAGGAAAACTATTTTCCCAGCCTTACAGGATTTAATATGTAAATCAATATGCTAACATTATGCTAACTGGTTATTCCTGGTTGTTAGTATATTAAGAATTTTTTTTTAAATAATTATATATATATTTTAAATTATATTTTATATATGTGTGTGTATAGGATCAGGATTACTATTGCAACAACACATCATCAGTAGGGTAAAACTAACCTGTCTCACGACGGTCTAAACCCATATATATATACACACACACACACACACTGGAGATCAAAATTAGAGAACATGCAATTTCCTAAATGTCAATCTTATGTCAGTGTTAATCCTAAAAGGAGTGAAACAGCAGTATTTTAAGCTTATTTCATAAATTGTATATATTCTAAATACCAAGCATAAAAACTTGATATAATTGAAAAAAAAAAACTCTGATCAAAATTAGAGAACACTTTCAGATACCTGCAAGTTATTGATGTTAATCTGACACCTGGTGCTAATTTCCTTAATTATTTGACAAACCCTATTTAACCAGCAGCCTAACTTTCCAGTTTTCACTGACTTTGCAAAAATGGTGAGCCGTTCCAAAGTGACTGAAACCCTCCGGCAGCGGTTGTCCAGATGAAGGCCAAAGGGGTGATCCTATCAGCCTTAGCAAGAGAAGTTGGTCGTTCCAAGTCTTTGATTTCTAGAATACTGCATCTTTACAACATCACAAACTCATTCCAGTTCCCCCAGAAGTCTGGTCGTCCACGAAAGACAAATGCAAGAAAGGACAGGATAATGTGGAGAATCTCCATGGGTAATCGGTTCAACACTGCAGCTGGAATCGCTTGCCAGTTCAGCACTGAAAAGGGTATTGATCTGTCTCGTCATACAGTGTCTCGATGTTTAAGGGCATTTGGACTGAAAGCCCAATCTACAGTGACCAAACCTCTCATTATCTGCTAATGAGAGGTTTGAAGAATCCAAAAGCTAGACTCACCTTTGCTGAGGAGCGTGTTGTGTGGACAGAGGAGAAGTGGTCCACAGTTCATATTAGTGATGAAAGCAAGTTTAATTAAGTCAGTGAAAGGTGGAGGAGGAAGTGTCATGGTTTGGGGAATGTTTTCAGCAGCAGAAGTTGGACCTCTTGTACAGTTACATGGAAGAGTGAATACAAGTGTGTATCAGAACCTTCTTCAACAACACGTGGTTCCTTCCTTGTGTTCATCGCTCAATCAGCCAGCAAATTTCATGCAGGACAATGCCCCCTGTCACACAGCAAAACGGGTAAAGCAGTTCCTTGAAACTGAATATTGAAACAATGAAATGGCCAGCCCAGAGTCCTGATCTAAACCCAATAGAAAACCTCTGGAAAATCCTTGGTGACAA
>JAOYMR010000016.1:853492-868898 GCA_025802075.1 Tenebrosternarchus preto | reverse complement strand
ATTCGATTGAGTAGGATTTCGATACGATTCAGTTCACTATAATAAGGTATGAAATACAATTTATGATTCAACATAAAAATGTAAAAATGTGTTTTTTGCTTGCATTCAAATAGATTAATGATACACTAGAGAACAAGTATAGTTGTTTTGACATGTGAATTCAGAAACAATTCAATGTTTATTAATGTAACATATTGCACTGAAAGAACTTTACAGAGTCTCTGGCAATGAAAAACAATATTCAAGTTCACTGTAGGCACAAATTAGAGCCTTGGACTTTTACAGGTCCTTATAGCATCAGATCAAAGAATAATGAGCTACTGAGGTACAACAAATTCCCTTGTGCAAAAAAAATCTGAAAACATGACATAAAATGGAAAAATATAAAAATTCTTATATATCAGTCTTTTAAAGTGCTGATTTGTGATTTCACCTGCTTCCGCATAATATATGTCACTAGTGCACACATTTCACTTTTTTCAAGTAGCATTTTGTCGCGAAAGCCCTCATTCTCCACCACACAGTATGGTCTTAGGTCTTTGACAATGAACCGGGCTATTGAAGCTGTTATTACCTTGGCTCTAGCCGAGTTGTGGTCGAGTTTTGGCTGGAAGAAGTCCTGTATGTCTGTCTTTTTATCCTGCCGTGTCTTTGGGCTAGCGGTGATAGCGTCGTCTCACCAAATGAGTGTTGAGGTTTGTTGTACTACCGGTGTATTTGAACGCGACTTTGCATTCTTTGCAAACAGCGACACTTTTGTCTAGTTTTCCGTTCTTCATGTAAAAACCAAACTTCTTCCAAACTTTAGATTTTAAGCTCGGCGAAGCATTGTGTATAGTGTCACACATTTTTCTTTCAGACGTGACTGTGACGAGTATCGCAAGAGTTAATCAGAGAGTGTTCAGTGTTTTAGTGTTATAAGTGTTATTAGTATTAGTTGAGGTTTTGACAATACAAATGTAGTATTATTTGTCAGGCCAATAAAGCTCCATGAACTGAATTGAATTGAGAGAAAGACACGCAAACGGAGCAGCCAGTGCAATCCAAAACCAAACCGATTTACAACATTTAAATCGGGCCATCGGCCGGTTTATGCTACAAATAGACCGACTCAGACTAGACAACAAAAAGGAAATATCTGAACAAGGATTTCATTGCAAAGTGCTATTTGCATATCTTTTACGGAAATGCTGAAATATTGGTCTATTCGTTTTGAAAAAAAAAAAGTTACTTTAAAACAAATCAAATCAGGTTTATTTATATAGCGTCTTTTACAACAGATGTTGTATCGAAGCAGCTTTACAAGTGTCTGAGTCCAAGCCCCCAGTGAGCAAGGACCAGCGACAGTGGCAAGGAAAAACTCCCTAAGAGCGTGAGGAAGAAACCTTGGGAGGAACCAAGACTCAGTGGGGGAGCCCATCCTCTTCTGGCTGACCCCGGTCACCACGACAACAATTATATAAAGAAATACAAAGAATAATAAATGCTAAAACATAGCATATAGCAGCCCAGGGCTGGGCCACAGCAGGGGGGAATCAGGGGTGTTCAGAGGGGCCTCCATCCAGTTGATTGATTCTCCATCTGTGTCTGGCTAAGTAGGAGGCGGTTGGTCCAGGGCAGGTAACAGGAAAGCCTCATCAGTCCTTACTTAGTATCAAGCCGGATGGGAGGGCAGCCATTAGCTGTAAAAGTAAAGAGAATTAATATTTTAGTTATGCACACTATTAACCATATTAATGCTAGTAATGCTAGCATGCAGCATCAGTGATGCTAAAACTGTTATGCTACTTAGTTTTCTGCATCAACTTACAAAATATGTCTTTGAATTCAATTCCTCATTTGCGACCCTGAAAGAATATGTTTCTGAACCAAAGAGAACTTTCAGGAAAAAATGTGTGTGTGTGTTTCTCACCCCTCTTGTGGGTAGGCCTATCTTTTTTCCTCACACTCAGGCCTGGGAGTTTGAGTTTGTGGTGCAATATTTTCACTGTTTCTAGGGTTGCGCTCTTCTGAACTGAGTTGTCATTCCTAGGATCCGCTGGAGCCACTGTTCCAGCTTAAAGAACATGGGTGGTGTAAGTGTCCATATCACCACTGTGACAACCTTGGTGTTAACCTTCCACATTTTCTCTCTTTCCTTTAACAGTTATTGCTTATATGATTCCGTCACTGAGTTTTCTTATCTAGAGTGACTGAGTCTGGATGGTTCACTGCCTTTGATGCCACTCCAGGGGTTTTGTTGATTTCCACCACTATTTACAGCTCTTTGGGTATTTTGAGGTATTACCAAGATAAATCTGGGTACTTCCAGCTTAAACACTTATCATATGTTTCTGTATCTTATCCCTGTGTGATAAACAACAAACATTGCTATAGTTTTTTCATGTTTTAATTCCATTGTCTCACAATTATCACAACTGTCAATTCACAATGTTGTTTCCTGCACAACATCAGGGATCTGTGTTACTAAGTGTACAAAACAATAAACAGCATAAGTAGTACCACAATTTATAAAATCTGATATATAAAATCTGATATGCAGTGGTAGAATTAGAGGAGAAACATGTCAAGGAAACAAAGCTGCTAACATAGGAGAAGTGGAGCAGCTGAGAGTGCTGGAGTTAAAACCACAGCCAGAACTGAAGTGTAGGTACTGTGAGACATAGTGAAACAGGCCAGGGACAGCGAGGAGCGTAATTCACCCAGCATGACCTATCTCTGACTGGACCACCACAGAGTCAGGAGCAGTCACAAGCAGAGGGTCAGGAGTAGCTTGAGCCTTGAGGGCCAGAGTCAGAACAGCACAGGACCTGTGGAGCCGATCAGCTAACATCATGCTGTTCCCTACCAGTAAGAACAATTGTGAATGGCTACAGTTTCATTTTACATTTGTTGTAGTTTTAAATCCTGACTAAGAAGTATCTCAGAAAAACTACAGCAATGATTAACTGTCTCATTGTTAGTGCAAGTGTCAGTTAGTGCAAGTGTACATCCTCCATACAATGCAATGCTCTCAGTGCCCTAGAACAGGTAGTGTCTACACTCAGAACCGCTTGACCCTACAGTAGAAAATAGCCCAAAGATAGGAGATGAGTAAAAAAATGGTGCAGGAAACAGTACTGGATGGCAGCTGGGGCCCAGTCTGGATCCACAGTGAAGCAGTGGAGGAGCTGCAGGGAAGCGGTGAGGCGACAGCAGAGGTTCCAACAACAGCAGCAGCAAATCCAGGACTTGCAAGTAAGGAAAAAAACAATTCCGAAGAAACAAAATTCTATGGCAGGTACATCGTCCCTAGGCTGGACAGGATCGGATACTGGCAGAGGCTGGAACCACAATGAAGGCGGCAGACGGTGAAACCGCGGAAGAGGTGACTATGGAAACAGGAGATGCTGTGGGCAGAAGAGACACTGGAGCTATAGCAACTGCTGGAGAAGCTGCAGCCACCACAGGCCAAGGAACTTGCAAAGGTGCTACTAGTAGTTGTTTCAGTTTGGGATCATTGGAGACTTGACTTGAAGCTTTCAAAAGACACTCTGGGGCTCCTTCACTTGTTGTTAGCTGGGTGAAGATGGCCACCCAGCAGGGAAGGCCATCTACCATCTTTGTGATGGCAATTTAAGCAAGGAAGGCCAATCACCATCTACCAATGAGGTAGCCTTCTCATGTGCTCCACCATGATCCATGACCCTGGTTGGGCAGAACACTTTCAAGTTATTGAAAGCTAAATACTGTCTACACTACCCTAAATATATTTGGAAACATATTCTGTTAAAATACATAAAAGAATACAATTAGAATGTATTTACCTATGGTTTAGAATAATATTACAATGTAGCTACTTCAATTATCACTGACTAATTCTTTGGTAGATTACAATAAGATGTCAAGTGTGAAAAATGGACTTGTCTGTTCGTATTTGTAATAACTTCTTTTTATTATTTTTATAATAGTAATAGCTGTTATGACAGACCCCCCCCCCCCCCAACTAGCTTTGTGGAGTGGGGCAAATGGTTAGAGCAGAGTAAAATATTCAGCTACTATGACACTGCGAGGGTTGAGGCAGGAGGCCGAGACATTTGCAGCTTTTCAGCCTTTTTTAAATTTGACATCATTGTGAAATGCAGGATCAGCAGGGTCAGACACATACTATGAACATGAGACACAGATACACTTATATATGAACATGAGACACAGATACACTTACATATGTTTAAGAGACACAGATACACTTATATATGAATATGAGACACAGATACACTTACATGTTTAAGAGACACAGATACACTTATATATGAATATGAGACACAGATACACTTACATATGTTTAAGATACACAGATACACTTATATATGAATATGAGACAGATACACTTACATATGAACGAGACACAGATACACTTATATATGTTTAAGAGACACAGATACACTTACATATGTTTAAGAGACACAGATACACTTATATATGAATATGAGACACAGATACACTTACATATGTTTAAGATACACAGATACACTTATATATGAATATGAGACAGGTACACTTACATATGAACGAGACACAGATACACTTATATATGTTTAAGAGACAGATATATGAACATGAGACACAGATACACATATATGAATGATACACAGATGCACTTATATATGACAAAGAAGACACATGTGACATGGCGCTAAGAAGAAAGGAACAGGTGACACGAATGACAGACACACAATATATTATTGTGACACATACAGAAATATATTATTTCATGGGGCCAAAATCCCTCCTCCACCCCTGAAATTTGAGCACCACTGTTGTGAACCAAGTGCAGATTGTTCTGAATATGCTGCATTGTAACATATTTTGTCAGTGTCACAAAACCAGCCAAAAAAGTAATCAAAAGCAAATCAATAATAATGGACATAGCAACAGACAAATAAGGAGAGAACACAGGCTAGGAACAAGAAACTAGAAACAAACACAGGAGAATACAGATTAATTCTGCCCTTGCAAGCCTTTGCAGAAGAAATATTAACTAGGAAAGTAACAATGCAAAACAAATCTATCGAGTAGAAGCAGGTGCAGGTAATGATGAGGCCAGGTGGTGTGGACAGAGGCCAGATTGAGCTAAAGCCTGTGGATGGATGGATGGATGGACGGATGGACGGACGGATGGTGTGTCTGTTATGGCATCATGAGATGAAGAAACTGCAGCAGGAACTGGCAAAGTGCAACAAGCAGACAAGTACATAAAGGTATTTAAAGTCTTTTCACCCTTCTGTCCTGGTATATAAGACATGTGAATAACCAATACTGCCATGCTGGGACTGACACCTTTGTGTTTGCTGATGATACAGGAACAGACTTGTATGATAAAACATAGGGCTACACTTTTCCTTTTGAAATATTTACTGTTTTTAAATAACTGATTTGTGACAAGATCACTGATCTCAGAAAGATTTAAGTAAATATATTCTGAATATATTTAAGTACATATATTCTGAATATATTTCTCTTTGTCAGCCTTTTTATATTTCTGGCCTGTCCTGCTCTCCGCATTAATTCATGTTGTTCACAGAAACTATATTAGTGTGAATATTCTTTCTTCTTGTCTATAATAAATCATGACCAGGATGTACTTGGTCTCTCTGAGTCAGTTTACTATGTGTCCTTCAAACTAAGAGAGGTTTTGTCTCATGATGTAGCACAGTCATCAGAAAGGCACAACACAAGCACGTTTGATCTCTGAAACAATCTCCATCATTGCCATGGGAACTTTTGAAGCTCCCCACAGAGAGATGGAGATGTTTTTAAGCCAGATCACTTTGAAACTACGTGAGGTTCATGCCCGCCTCATACCTTTCCCCTCTTATTGACAATGAGTCTTTACTATAGAGGAATTCCCCCAACATGCTCCCGAGAGGAAC
This sequence comes from Tenebrosternarchus preto, assembly GCA_025802075.1. Taxonomy (NCBI): domain Eukaryota; kingdom Metazoa; phylum Chordata; class Actinopteri; order Gymnotiformes; family Apteronotidae; genus Tenebrosternarchus; species Tenebrosternarchus preto. The sequence goes on along the minus strand of JAOYMR010000016.1, from coordinate 862,986 downwards.
TCCGACTGCACGCTCAACAGATGGCCATGAGGTAGTGTTGCTAAGCGACTGGCCATCAACCAATCCTGCAGCTTGGAACAATCTTTTCAGGATTGTGAACTTGTTTATCATGATAACACTTCATATTTGAGCAGAAAAAAAACTTTTGAAAGCATTGTAGGAATTGCAATGCTCATGGCCCATGAATTAAATTTGGCATAGATAACCACAGACAAGTAATACAGGATTCTATTTTTACATCTTTGACCATTGATAGGATAAGATAGCTAGGAGTCTAGTTAGAAACTAAAGAAAATCTAGGACTTTGAGGAATCAAATGAATATGCATTCATTTGACATTTAATAGATTTAAATGACCTGCTGCTGTTTTAAAATATACCCTTAATCAATAGTTGCTATTCTAAAAACTTGTCAACAATGGAAAAACAGATATCAGTATGGTCACACCACAAATGTTATTCATTTTGTCTATTGTCTAACATTGGAATCTTTTAAACTTCTTAAACTTGGTCAGGTCAGGCCAACCTGAAATCAATGGTGTGGAAAATAATCTGTTCCTAAATCCTACATGCTATTGTTTTAACACTGGATTCCCTTTTTGACAAATGTGCACTATTGAAAAGACATATCAATAATTAAACAAATTTGGACATAAATACAGAGGGATACCTTTTATAATGTGTATATCCACCCAAAGAGAATAAAAGCATGTTGCTTGATATAAATAAGGATATCTGTTTAATATCAAAAGGGAAGAAAACCCAATTCAAAGCAGTTTTCCCCAATAGCAAAGCAGTGTGGGCTTCAAATGGTCCCAGTTACTGCTTTATCAAGCACTGAGAGAGGCGCTCCCTGCCGTGCCTTCAGAAATGGGCAGGAAGAAAGAGGATACAGAGATGGTAAGTATGTGCAAATCAGCATGTATTGGGAAAAGGAAGGTCGGTAGCACTTTCATCTAAAAATAAACATAAAACTGTGTTTCTCATTTCTCTCCTCACATCTCATATCCTGAAATGCAGCAGGCAGAAGATTTACTCTGGGCAGGGGGAATCACTCAGACTTTTAATGACTTTCAGACAGGCACATACACACACACACACACACACACACACACACACACACACACAAACATAAACAAAGATGGATCCCCTCAGCCATTCCCAAAGAGATTTGGATACGGTTTTATGAAGATACACTCCGATAATACTCAGACATGTATGCAGATGGACTTCTACATATTGCAGGGAGAGAGACAGAAAGGGAAACAGGACAAAAGCAGGGCAGTATACCTTTGATTACAATCTCTAAGAATCACCTCTGATCGCGTAGCTTTCCAAGGTAATGTCATTCACAGTCGGATTCTAAAATAATTGACACAAAAAATTTTGGCGGAAATACATGCTCAGGGCAGGGGGTGGTCATAGGCTGTGTAGAAACAAGAAATTCAGGCATGTCCTATCCTCATGTAACACACACTTAAACTCAGTGTGTCCCCATTTGGCAACCTGAATAGCTCAGCTGTTCAACGTTTTTTGTTTTTTAGTCATTACCATTGACAGGAAGTGTGTGTGACATACATTGGAGGTACCCAGAGGGTATTAGACTCAATGGTGAGTTCGGTGCAAAACGAAGGAGGAGGTCGTTTGTTTTTCTAAGGGTCTTTGTAGTCCGTTAAACTCCATGAACCACCAAACACATGTTTGTCAGGCACTCCCCTCGGAGACATCAAACAAGACACACCAGTAGCAGCACTCAGGAAAAAAATAACAACCACAACAGTGATAAATAATCCCTAACCCCTTTAATAAATATATAATACGTTTACATGGTTGAGGTGGTATGACATGGAAGAGCTACATCAACAGATGAAAGTGGGGCATAAGAGCAAGAGCAAATCAGTCCTCCCACTCATGCAGTAGCAGCACAGAGGGATTCATGGGGGTAACAAATACTGAGGGTGTCAGTTCCTAAAAACCCTGGGTTTCTTAAAGGCATGGTGTTCATAACAGGAGTTTTGTTTTTACTCTTTTTATTCAGACACTACATTAGAGTCCAAACCAACTGAACCCCATGCAGAGAAGAGGAGGTAAGAGACAAGGGCCAGACTGCAGTGGTAGTGGCATGCTGGAGTGTGGACTGAGATGAAGACAAGTACACTAAACACAGTCCAAGCCTGCTTGGATACCTGCTGCGTGCGCTCAGTACTGTTGTACAAAAGGCTCGAGCTTCAGGAATCTCTTTGTGTGAAACTCTGCTGCATCTTTGAAGATCATGGAAATGTCTAATACATCATCACATGCTTGATGAGATGGTCCTTTAATTCAGATTCTTATCTCAAGTCAGTTTTTATAAAGATTCAATTAACGAACACTTAAAAAAACCCTGCAGTTTCTAACATGAATACATTTTTTTGTAATACAACAATGATAATTCAAAGTTTTCTCAATAGCAAAATCTTTAAAGTATTAAGATAAAATCCAAATGCTAAAAGAAAAAGAAAGCAAAATGCTCTGACATGTGACTCCACTAAAATGATGCCTGTAGCCATTAGGTAATGGTGATCCAACTACTGCTAATGATGATATAAGCAAAACACAGACAGCACCTGAAACAAGCCTGATCATTAAGGCCGCAGTGGAGTTCTGTCACAGCTCCGTGTCAGCGTGGGTGAGAGTGTGGATGTGTGGGTGGAGACGTTAAGTCCCCGTCTCTTATTAACAGGATCTGTGCAGTGGGTCGATAACACCCGAGCCCGCTGGCGTCCCACTGAAGTCCCACACACAGTGTCCCGGTCCCGCTCGGCGGCCGGGGCCCGCTAATCACCGCAGCCCCATCTCACTGCATGCTTAATCAGGTCGGGGGCGGCAAGGGAAGCCAAATAAACAGCATCAGCGCTCAGGCCGGCATGACCCTCTGGCCCCGCAATGCATTAATCTCTGCTTTCTCCTGGAAACCATGGTCTCCACCTTCCCACTCTCGCCTGGTGGCTGGGGTTCATGGACAGTTTGAAACCTGTAGAGGGGGAGATAGGATTCGGTTCCTCTGAGTTTGCTGTCTTTCATGGGTTTGCACTGATATGTTTGAGAATGATGTGTGTTACAGACTGAGGAAGTGAGTAAGTCTGAGTGTAATAGAGAGAGCAACAGTGCAGGAGTGTGGCTCCTGGTTTAAATGTTAAATATATGTGCTGATGGTAAAGATTCATCTCTAGTTGAGTGCACACACTGATGCACAGAACACTCTAATCCACCTCATCCTTCTCTGTCTGAGGCAGCCTGCACATTTCATTACTGCACAACATTCTCCCAAAATAGAGCAGGAGCATGAAAGATGAGAAAAAGAAGAAAAGATTATAGCAGCAATTACAGGGCCCCAATAGAGGGTGCTGTAGCAGATGTACCTCAATATTGTAATATTGCTGTACTCTCAGGAGAATAAACTAGCCAGGGCTCATCTTCATCAGCTGTTCATTTTTTATAGGCTGCATGAGTTCTGGGTGGCTGATGGTGAGTTTGCTTTACCAACTCAGGATTCAGATTCTTCTGTGATTTAATTGGATATTTGGTCCAGCAAAATACACAATATGTTACAAAATATATTGCAATGCAACGTATGTATTTCAATATGCCCTTGCAGCTCATCACTGTAATCTTCTGCTTGTTTTGGCTATGAATGCACCACGTTCCAAATCATTTTGCAAATGATATTTTTCTCAGATTTTCCTAAATGGTCAATGCAAGTATAATTTTCAAGTCATCAAGTATAAATTTAACTTTATTGGACAAACCTCCCAATGATTTGAAAAAGAAAAAAAAAAAACATCCTCAAAATGCACTGTTCCAAATTATTATACACAAAGAGTTTCAAAATATTTTATAGGTTGTAAAGAACTGAAAATGGTCATTTGTTGAATTTGCAGCATTAAGAGTCATATTTACTGAAATAAAAAACTAATTCAATCAAAAACAAGCCATGTTACTTTGATATCACCTTCACTATTCTTGCATCCATTGAACTTGTGAGTTTTCGGAGAGTTTCTGCTTGAATTTCTTTGCAGGATATCAGAATAGCCTCCCAGAGCTGCCGTTTTGATGGGAACTGCCTCCCACCTTTATAGATCTTTTGCTTGAGGATTCTCCAGAAGTTCTCCATAGGGTTGAGATCAGGGGGAGATCACCATTAGTTCTCTCTCCTTTTATGCCCATAGCAGCCTATGACATAGGGGTATTTTTGCAGCATGAGATGATGCATTGTCATGCATGAAGATGATTTTGCTACAGAAGGCACAGTTCGTCTTTTTGTATCATGGAAGAAAGTGGTCAGTCAGAAATTCTTTGCAGAGGTCAAAACAAGACTCCACTACCCCCTTGCTGATGTCGCAGCCTTGTTGGGACGACCAACCATCCATACCTTCCATCCCGACCATCCGTTTTCATACCTTGTCCAAAACATTGCACTATTTGACACTTTTTCTTTCTCATATTGCTTGAAACCTGTGGTCTGCTTAATAACATGGAATGTCCTGCTTAAGTAATTTTTCTTTAATTGGCCTCACCTGGCAAACTAATTTTCACAGGTATCTGAGATTGATTTCAGTGATCCAAAGAGTCCTGAGACACGATGCCATCCATGAATTTAATTGAAAAACAAAAAAATTTTATGACACTTAAATCCAATTTGCATAATACTTTGGAACTGCTGTATATGAACATGCTATGTATGACTAACTGTAGTGCTTGTAAATGACTGGAGCTTCATCATGTAATTCATGCTATTGGACCCATAATAATGGCAAAAAAAATATTGGTCCCATAACAATGGCAAAAATATGAGAAATGTATCATGTTGCACATAAGAACTGTATAGAAAGTTTAACTGAACAAAAATTTGTATTGTTAATCAAAACCATCACAGCCATAGCAACTGAGTCAAGTCAAGTTTTATTTATATAGCGCAGTAATATATACAGTAACAACAGTAATATACCTAGCAATTGCAGTTTTACCTAGCAATCTATGTTTAATGTAATATAATTGTGGGTTACCACTACTAACTGCTGGCAAGATGCAGAATATGAAAGATTAATGTGTGAATCTTTCTATATTGATATTTGAGATGGATAGAAGTCTGTTTCAAACCTGATCATCTCTTTGGAGAGTTTCCTGTATATGCCCTAGTGTCTAGCACATATGAAAAGAGAGACTGGGTCTCTCTAAAACAGGGAATAAAATTTTAATCGTGGTGTTTTTTTATCGGGGATGAGGATCTGATTTCTGCTTATGGTCCCCTTTTCTCCTAAATCCAGCAGTAAAAGCTGAAAGGAACATCTCTCCTTATTTCCCCCAGTAAAATGGTGTGATTTTGTCATGGGCAACAACCAACTACTTTCTTCAGAGGTCAAAAAAGAGTCCTACTGGAATAAATAGGTGTTGTCTGAGTGCTTATTTCACTGTTCTTCACCAATACATATGCATCAGATACACTGCTGGCATTTAGAGAGGAAACTATTAGGAATCATGGAACGACACAAAGGTGTGTTTTACCCTATTTTATGATATTTAACTGTAACCAAAGCATTTCATCCAGAAAATGCACTTCACCCTCCAGTTACATCCTTTGTATCATGGCACCAATTAGGTTTTGCTTTTTGCCAACTGCCTTTCAGTGCATGAGGAGAGGCACATTTCCTGGTGAGTGTGACCGTCTTTGCATGGCCACTGTCCTGCTGTTTCACCAGTGGAGTATCTTTAACCATGTTTATCTCCTAAGCTTTGCCTCCTGTTATGCCTGGAGAAACTCCCATCCTCACTGTCTCCAATCCTGTCAATGTCGAAACTCCTCTCTTCTTGACTGAATGTATGTTTTAATAGTAACTAATGCATTTTAATCTAATGGATTATGCTTAAATTTGTTTCTAAGACCAATAAATACAAATTGGTAGATGTTAGCCAATATATGAATGAATTTTAAAAACACATACACTTGTACCACAGGCACACACATGCACAAACAATTCATTGTAGATGTACCAGTGTGGTGCTGAGGAGGACAAAGGATGGCTACTTCTCAATAGCAAACAATCTAAAAACTAATATAACAAATATTGACCATTACAACATCACATATTGTAACATCACATATGTGATACTTCATTGGTTTGATATGTTGATATGTAGAAAATAATAATAAATACTAAAAATAAGCAATGAGTAGGTGTGTCCAAACTTTTGACTGGTACTGTATATACAAATAAAACCACCCCCTTCAATCCCATAACTTCATCAGATAAGATCAAATGTCTTAATCTGTAAAATACAAGATGGACAGGTAAAAATAATCTAAAAATAACACTGTAATTTAAATGCAGTACAGAATAAATCTGTATCCTTATTTAACTCAAACTTGTTGCTATGCGTTCTGACTAGAATGACTCATCAGACACATAGGAGCATGAAAGGCAACGTCACATGTCTTATGTTCTGGCCTTGTTTGTATTCCATTCCTTGTCTTGTTCTTGTTTTGGGTTTATCCTGTCTGTCTTGTTTAGCTCATCTGTTTCTAATCCCCTTGTCAATTATCTGGTTACTTAACCTCTGTATTTTCCCCCGTTTTGTTGTTGGTTGGAATTTTGGTCCTCTGTTTTGTTAGGTCTTGGTTGTGTCTTCTCTTGTCAGGTTTTGGTCCTCTGTTTTGTTAGGTCTTGGGTGTGTCTTCTCTTGTTAGATTTTGGTCCTTTGTTTTGTTAGGTCTTGGGTGTGTCTTCTCTTGTTGGTTTGTTCCCATGCCTTTCCTAGTTTACTTTGTCTAAGTTCTCCCCTGTCATGTGACCTGTTGCTTTGTAGTATTGTATACACTAGAAGTCCAGTGGTTTTCCTATGTATTGAACTATGTGTTATCACGTTTTTCTAATCTGTTTATCTATTGGATAATTTGTGATCATTAAACCACTGAGTTCTCTGTTCTGTTGGTTTTGGAGGGATTTTTGGGGAGAGAGAGAAAGAGAGGGAGAACAAGGCCCAGGGAGAGATTTCTCCAAACCTGACTCCTCAGTGCACCAGCTCCAAACCCTCTTCCCCATCTCCAAACCTCCACCACTCTCTCCACCACTCTCTACCCAGTCTCTCCACCACTCTCTACCCAGTCTCTCCACCACCCAGTTTCCCTGCATCTCCCTCTTGGCCCGACTTCCTCTCTGTCTTCTTGACCAAGAACCAAGTTTGCTACCAATCATTTACATTTATGGCATTTGGCAGACACTCTTATCCAGAGCGACTTACTGTACAAAAGTGCTTAGAGATACTTGAAATACCAAAAGCAATCAAAAGTAACCACATGCTGGCATCCCCCCACCATGAACAGCCACAGGATCATGCATACATTTACAGAACAATTTGTGGTGGTGCACGACCCCAAGTGACCATTGTGCCTTTTCTCACCCTTATCTCTGTGAGAGATCAAAGGTATGTATAACAGTAGGGGTAGATGAACAAAGACCAGCATTTGGCCTACAAATCCCCCGCTTGGTAACATGGACCACACAACTGTCCGAGCAGAGACCAGCATTTGGCCTACAGTTTTCTGCATCCCTTCCTGAGTAAAAAGCAACAGTCTTGCACATTGTTCTTCCAAAACCTGCCATACAGATGCCTTGCGTATATCACTTTGCCGTTTTGCCAGTGTCATTATTACAATAACAAAACGTACCTCAAAGTGTTGCATGTGCAACTACATTTTGTATAAGATGTATAAGAGCTTTCCTGCCTCATCTCCATCTCCTACTGAGAAACACCATCACTAAGAAAAACTTGAAGCAACACAAGAACACACCAGGACCAAAGGGCTTGATGTACACTGGATCATAATGTCTATTATTGATGTATCCAAGGTGAGTTGTTTGAAAAGGTCAGGCATAAAATGATGCCATTGCTGTCAGATACAGTGAAAGAATCACGACGACGTTTAGTTACTAAGCTACACCTACATAACGAACAGTCATTTATTTAACAAGGACAGGAATGATTGAATTCCGTTTAGATGTTCAGACTAAAAAAGAGTTTTTTTTAAATCTTTCCTTTCTTTACTTTGTTCATTTATTTGTCAGACATTTTTGATTACATTGTCATGCAATTCACAACCTTTAGCCACAGCTATGGACTTCAACCTTAAAACTGTAAGGGTAATTTGCTTATGGCAAGGAAAGATCCATGAATTCATAACTGCTCTATCTTCAGCCCCAGTGAAAGAGTTAATTAAGGAGGAGCAAAAAAGTTGCAAAGAGAATGTAATTGGAGCACACTTTCATGTGTAGAGCTGTAGTATGTTGGTACCTGAGGCTTGAATACAGGAATAAGAACAACCATTTTGAAATGTCATCTGTAAAAATTCCATGTAAAAGTAGTGCTTCCTGTTCTGAAATATGTTTATCATGTGGAGGTGGTGATAGGGAGGGGAATGACCTAAATGTTACAATAAATAATTTAACTATACAAAAATGGGATCAATTTCTTACTCCCATTGCCTGCCAGGTTGCAATCCTGCGTGATGGCTTGGTATTTAAACTGCTATTACCAATATGAACATGTGGTACGGAAGGAGAAAAAATGCTGATCAACTGAAGAACGGTATTGTACTATGCATCAAGGTCAAACAGCTGGTGTGTAAACTTTAATGGTAGTGTTGTGTGTCTTCCTCTTCTCTTGGGTGATAGATTTCTCCTCGAAACACCAAGAGTAGAATCTCAATCAGCTGCAGACCGCTTGTTTCTAGGTGGGCAATTAATTCCAGACACAATGACTGACTGAGAGAATTACAAGTGACACCCTGCTGCTAAGACATGCCCAGAAGTGCATTTTAAGGTCATAAACCAGCTGTAACAAGACTAAATCAAGTGTGACTGATCGAGCACTGTCATTGAAACAGGAAGGAGTTTCCCAAAACTATATGGTCTGGTAAAACCGATGGGATTTTGTAATGTTTATACAAAGAAAGCAAATTGGAGTGCACAGCTAGAGGAGTGAGAACAATCAAGCTTGGAAAGCTTGAAACAAAGTGATCTTGATTTGCATTTTTCCATGACCTGGTTGTTTGGACATGACTTTAAGTCATTTGGCTGAACAGCTGTTGCCACTGAGAAAAGACCTTGAGTTCTCCTTTTCATTTTGGTTTAACTTAAGAAGGGATACGTCTTGGATTACAAGATGTGCCCTTCCATGCATCGAAATTGCTGTATGAATTTAGTTTTCCTCCTGTTAAATGATGACGATCTGAATTTTGGCAGTGAATTTGCCTTATGTAATGTCTCCGAACCACTGGGCCACTTGTTGAAATGTGTATATGCAAATCTCTGAGCATCTTGACTTTCTCGTTGTCCTTTTTATCAGCCTTATTTTCACCAGGGGGGGGGGGGGGGGGGGGGGGGGGGGGGCGGGGGGGGGGGGGGGGGGGGGGGGGGGGGGGGGGAGCGGGGCCGGGGCGGGGGGGGGGCGGCGGCCCCG
>JAOYMR010000016.1:807356-817986 GCA_025802075.1 Tenebrosternarchus preto | reverse complement strand
CTAATGTCCTCTACACATTCCTCTACTTTACTAATGTCCTCTACACATTCCTCTACTTTACTAATGTCCTCTACACAATCCTCTACTTTACTAATGTCCTCTACACATTCCTCTACTTTACTAATGTCCTCTACACATTCCTCTACTTTACTAAGCTTGTGTCTCTCACCTGGCTTTGCTGAAACGTGTACAGTGCCTTGCAAAAGTGGAGGTGGTGTTCCTGGGGTTCTTCTTTTTTTTTCGTTTATAAAATTCTGTAAGCTTACAGGCCCAATTTTTGCTACTTGTGATTCTTAGTATATAAAACTTCAAATCAGAAGTTTTATACACTTCTTAGGTGAGCCTTAAACTTCAAAAATCTAATGCACTAAATTGCCTTAATTTTTTTTTAACAACCATTATTTAACAAAAATATTCCTTTTAACAAACACTGTTCTTAAATGAATGTGCTGGCTGTTATCTTATTGTGTTGTACTTTTTTATTTGATTTCACTGTATACCTGTATATGGCCAATATGAAAGCAAAAATCCTCTTGATGTTGATGAGCTTACGAGAGCTACGATAATTCAAATAATATAACTCAAGCACACTTTATAACAATGGTAATCAGAAAAACAGAGCAGACACAGGTAGGACACATCAAACTTTAAGTTGGGCTACAACAGGAGAAGACCAGTGGGTTCTCCTCCTGTCTGCCAAGAACTTGAATCTGCTGTAGACGGCACAGGCACAGTGAAACAGGACAGTTAAAAATTGGAAACGTCTGTCCTGATGAATTTTTGCTGGGATTTTGCTTAAATTACCTGAATCAACAGACCATGTATAGATGAACAAAAGTATTGGGACACACCTCTTAATCATTTAATTGAGGTGTTTCATTCAGTTTCATTACCACTGAATCCAAGCACCTATCCATGCAGTTTATCTTTGGATAAAGTGGATGTGTGGAAGAATGGGCATTTCTAAAGAGCTCACTGAATTTGAGCACTGTAATAGGATGCCACTGTTACAATTTTGTGAAATTTCTTCCTCCTAGTTATTCCATGAGCAACTGTGAGTGTTGTTATTGAAAAATGGAAGCATTTAAGAACCACAGCAACTTAGCAACAAAGTGGCACACCACAAAGTTACAGAGCGGGTCACCCAGTGCTGAGGCACATGGTGCATAAAAGTCGCAAATGCTCTGCTGACTCTGTTTTTAACATCAACACAAAACATTGTGTGCCAGAATCTTCGTAGTATGGGTTTCCATAACTGAGCAGCTGCATGCAGGCCTTACATCACCAAGCACAATGCCAAGTGTTGGCTGGAGTGTTGTAAAGCACATCGGCACTGGACTCTGGAGCAGTGGAAACATGTTCTGTGGAGTGATGAATCATTCTTCTCTATCTGGCAGTCTGATGGACTGATGGGTTTGGCACATACCAGGAGAATGTTATCTGCCTGACTGCACTGTGCCATCTATACAGCTTGGTGAAGGAGGCATAATGCTATGGGGTTTCTTTTTCAGGGGTTGGGCCTTAGTTCCAGTGAAGGAACATCGCAATGTTTCAGCATTGCCAAGACCTTTTGTACAACTACATGCTTCCAGCCTTGGAGTAATCATTTGGGGCAGGGCCTGTTCTGTTACAGCAAGTGTATAAAACAAGGTCTATAAAGGTTGAGTGAGTTTGGTGTGGAAGAACTTGACTGGTCCACACAGAACCCTGAGTTCAACACCTTTGGGATGAACTAGATCAGAAATTGTGATCCAGGCACTTTTGTCCAACATCGGTGTCTGACCTCACAAATGCTATTCTGTATGAATGGGTGCAAATTCCCACCAACACACTCCAAAATCTTGTAGAAAGCCTTCCCAGAAAACAGTGGAAGCAAAGGGTGACCAACTCCATTTTTAATGCCTATGAAACTGCTAGACATTAGTGTTATGCAGTGTAAAATGTTTTCTTGGAATTCACTGGGCCCCTGAATAAACCATTGAATCAACCATCGTTTGGTCACTACAGCGTATCTGAATGTTATTGCTGACCATATCCATCTCTTTATGGCCATATTTGACCATTTTGTGGATGATAATGTGTCATGTCACCAAACAAGTTCTGTCTGTCACGTCTCGTCGGACTCCCAGCACCCAAACCACGCCCACCGAATCAAGCCTCGTTCCCTCTAAATCTCCTGCTTATTGAACGCACCTGTTGCTCGTTAAGCTAAGGACTACTTAAGAGCGACAACGCTCTGAACTCATTGCTGTACATTGGCCTCGCTTGTGAACTGCATCACAGTCTCTGACCTGCCTGCACGCTGTGTTCTGTTTGTATGGAAGCTCTTGTTTAAACAGCCTCGCCGGGGAAACCGGACTTATCTGTTTTATCGCTCTTTGCTAAACGTTTAAGTTTGTGTGTGTTGTTTGTGCGCCACTGGCAACCCTGCGTAATAAACCCAAGCATGTTCCCCATAGCGCCTGCCTCTGTTCCGTCACTCCAGCAGTCACACTGTCAAACTGGTCCCAAGACCATGACAATGTGTTTAGTGTATGTCAGTGTCCTGAATCTAATGGAATATCATTGAAATGTGTAAAAAATTGTGGCATAAATTTGAAGCTGAAAAATATGTAATTATGTGAAGTGGCTACTCACACTATACATAATATGTAAGTGTGGACTGTTTTATTAGTTTCTACTTTAATTCCACCTATGAAGTTTTTCCTTGCCGCTATCATGTCTGAAAGCACTATAAAATTAAAATTCTACTTGACTTGAAAACTAAACATGGAACACACAGTGCAATGAAAGCCTGTAAGGACTGTTGCAGTGGGACACTAGTAGATGCTGTCACCAAACAACACTGAAGCTGTTCCAAAATGCCTTGCAGTCTGGTCAAGAAACTGGTACAGACAGTAACTAGTTTCTTATCATAATTTTGTCTCCCATGTCCTCCCTATGTCACATTGTGCTCAGTTAAAAGACTTTCACCTTGAATGTTCTTAGGTGATTCATTAAGGGTGACTTAATGAATCACCTAAGAACATTCTAGGTGAGATCATTTTAACTGAGCACAATTTTGACACCTCTTTTTCTCTCCTCATCACTGAAAAAAGGCTGTTAACTTACTAAATTCAAAAAACTATAAACCAAGAACTGGTGTGTGAACATGCCCCCTGTAACCAGTCTTTTTTTAATTCTGCTGTATGTGCACTCGTTATTGGATATTTCACTCTGACATCTTCAGTTCCATTATTAGAATAAGTGATATGTGAGAGCAACAGTTATGTTGTGTCAAACTTTGCTTTAAAACTCAAACAGAAAGGCTGTTGGTAGAATGGTGGTACCACGGCCTCTTTAACACCCACACTGGAGCCATTATTAGTAGATATTATTAGCAGGCTTTTTATCTGCATCTTATTTCCCAAGTGTTGCAGGACTAAGCTTAAGCAAATGAACTAACAGTAAATGGAAGCTAGTATGTTGGACATGCCTCGAGCTGCCATGCTGGATAATGATACCTTGTAATACAGAAGATGCTAACTGTTGGAGACCTCCATTCATTGTTGTTCACAATAGCATTTTTGATTGAACTGTTTCTTTACTGTCCTCCTGAAAAATAGTTCAAGTGAAACACTGGCAGTTGGCCTAACCTAAGATGATTATTATGGTACATCTCAGGGTTAACTGTATGCTGTTTGTCAAAGCCTGCGACTTAAGGAGACCTGCAAGTTCGTGACTAACTCAGAGACGTTCTTCGTGTGCGCAGCGGCAAGTGCATCCTATGCCAGCCATCTGGTTCCAGTCATGCAGAGTTGCTGGCTTTGGCGCATACTTAATGTGCAGTAGAACTCAGCAATATTCCCATTTCACTTGGCATAAAAACTGCAAATGTTAGGGGACAAATAACCTTGATGAAGCTATGAGCCATTCAAAACTGAATCTTCTTCACTTGTGAAATCGTTTTTTGCTTGAGTCCTCCAACAGGCTTTTTACAACAACTTTCCTATATGCCTTTAACCCAATTCTCATTCTGTTCTAAGAAAAGCCCAGCAAAAATAGTGCTGATTTATGAGGCTACAAAGACAGTGCAATTCTTTAGATGTGTTGGGTTTTTGTTTTATTTTGTTTTGTGGGGGTTTTTTTAGGGAGCTTGAATGAAATCTCAGAGATTTGGTCACCAAGTTCAAACCCTGTTTAACTGCCCTCAGCACAACTCTGGAAGCCTCTCTCTCATCAAAGCCCAGACAATCCTTCCCTCTGATCTACGCAAATAGACAAAGCAAAGCACCATTAGATCTGCCAGGCAGAAAAACTTGTAGTTTTTTTAGATAAAGATTCTTTATATCTGAAGCAATAAACGTCATAAAAATATGTATGAACTGAAACATTTAGTGTAGAAACCAAAAAAAACTAAGGACTCAACTTGTTAAATCTTCCTTTGCTTACAGTTCAGCACTAAAATCCAAATGCATCTCCTCAAAAGCACAAGGACACAAAATGATCGACTGTTTTTTATTTTTTCATTTCCAGAGTTTATATTTTCAGCATTTGGCAAATGTTTTGTTTTTATCCTGAGCAACTTGCACATATTTCTCAGTATGACAGTAAGTGTGGTCCCAGGGACACTGGGGTTGCTAGCACTTTACCTGCTATAAAGGTAATACAGGAGTTTGAAACTATACAAAGAGAATGTGAAGAACACATCTAATTCTCAGTCATTATTTTATCAGTTTCAGATGTCACAGTCATCATTAAGACATAACCAAACAAGAGCTGCTAAAAAAAAGCTATTTAATGATGTGCTTTATTTCAGGTTTGAGGCATTCTCCACCGCTGCTTTCTCACTGTGGCTGCTTATTTCATGCAAGGCTTACAGGTAATGAAGAGAAAGACTAAATATAATGTGTCAGTTTTATATGGAAAGCAACAGGTGTTGGATACCTAAGGGATGATTCAAACGATGATTCAACAGGTGTTGGATACCTAAGGGATGATTCAAACGATGATTCAACAGGTGTTGGATACTTAAGGGATGATTCAAACGATGATTCAACAGGTGTTGGATACCTAAGGGATGATTCAAACGATGATTCAACAGGTGTTGGATACCTAAGGGATGATTCAAACGATGCCCCACCCCCACCACTCCCCTAGGTTATCACTTGGTTGTATGACATTAACCCAGTCTCTACATCCGGCTCTCTCATCTCCCCCAGAGTTACTTTGTCTGCTGTTTCATTTTGTACTGCCTGCTCTTTCATTCCTGCCTCACAGATGCCTAGATAGAAATCCACAGAAAGTAGTATAAATATATGCTGGGAGGCAGCAGAGGCTGAGGCAGGACAGAACTGGTGAAGAGGAGAGATGGTGGAGGATGAGCCTCTGAAGTTATACATCAAGAAACAAAAGTCAAAAACGGCCTGTGATATTGCAGACATGAAGAGCCATGACGTACAAGAATAGATCTTCCAAATATTACTCTGTATCTATTTTAAGACTTTAAGGCGCTATTTCATATTTCACTGTGGGCTAATAACTAATTAATGACACCTATTAGTTACTCTGCATTATTCATTTATTTCATAGTCCCAGATCCAGAATGAATGAAGATCTTGCTCAAATGCAAAAGATGGATTTACCACAAGTGCTCTAAATGGCTAAGTAGCATGGAACTCGATTCTGAAAGGTGCATTCATGCATTCATCTTCAAAAGACAAGCTTTGCCTGGAAATTGATTGCTTTAAGATTGAGAAACCATTAAATGACTGTGTTTCACTCTAATTTATGTTTTAATCTGAAAGGAAATAAGAAACTGTTTGAAATCTAAATGACTAATACCTAACGTGAGGTGGCTTAGAGAGCAGGTTAATTTAGGTCCACAATGTAAATATTTATTCACAGATAGTTACTGACCACCAGCATAATCATAACTCTTCTATACACGAAATAAACAGGCCTAATAAAGTCTGTGAATACTAGGTGCACATGGTGATCTCTTACAATGAGCAATATGACATGTGGCTCTGACACCAGGACCCTTAATTCATAAAGAAACTGAATGAGAAATACTGTTTTCTGTCTGTCTGTCTATGTGTCTGTGTGTTTGTTTTTAAAGTTACCTGTCGTACCAGTGAGTGCATCATCCAGCCCATGTCATACCTGGAAGGTTCCAGTTCAAGACAGCATGCGGGAGAAGGAAAACATCAAGGCCAAGCACTGATGAAAGAGATGCAACACAAAAGCACGTTATGAGTCCTGGAGAAACAGATGCTAATTTACAGTGGCATCATTTTGACAAGACACAATAAAGGCTTGTCACAGATGAGGCTCAGGAAACATTAAGGAAGATTTAACTTGTACATACATTATGTGAGACACAACCAACATTGTTGACAACTGTGCCTATTTGGTTCAGAATAGAACAGTGTTGGCTATGCCACAAGACCCACTATGGGATCTCATTTGGAAGGTATGATGCACAGAGAATACAGTGTAGCTTCCACCTGCCCTGTTGAATAACCAGATGCAAATAATTATTAATAATGCATTAGATGCCACTACCCCAATATCAATCATAGAGAGCTTTGGGAATGGTGAGTGTACAGAAACCTATGAAATTAACCAAAAGAGATGGATGACCTTAATGTGCTTGAAATTCCAACAGGAGGAGATAATAGGAGCAAGTCTTGTTAAAAGTTCAAAACACAGCGAAGGCAGAGACTACAGAGTCCCATTTAGCAATGAACTGTCACACCAGCTGAGTTGATTAGACTATACATTACACCACCTTCTGCCCTTTATGGCACAGTTTCTATTAAACATTTAGCTGTTTCCCTTCCACCGGTACCCATAGGATACTAAAGCCAATTCACAGCCTCAAGCTTCAATTTGAAAAAAAAAAATCTCTGACAGGGGTTTAACAAAATAGATTTTTTCACTGAAAGCAATCAGATTTCAGTTTGCTAAAACAGTTATTTAATAATGACATGCTTAAAATTCTGTTAAACACTTTCACAAAAGAACGGTTGCTTTAATTTTTAATGCCATTAATCAAAGTTGCTGATGATTGCGTTTTGAGATACCAAAACAATCTTGCTAATCTTCCTGTTACCTTGTATGATCAATAGTAGCTAAACACCATAGTTTTGATCAAAAAAAGTGGATTGTCCACAATTACATATTAATGCAGAATTTTTACATGCTCTAAATGTCAACTAGTGCAGTCAAGTATTAGCAGCCAATAACAATTAGCAGTTGCAAAAGGGTTTTTTAAATAACTGAAGAACACCTGACCCATATTTTTATTCCTATTTCTAATACAGAAAACATAAAGGAGGTGTGTCTAAATGTCATGGCAACAAATCTATGTGAAGCTATCAAAATGCCAAATACAGACAACTGCATAAAGCAGCAAAAAGCCATTAAGACAATTCCACACCAAGCTACCATGGAAACAAATCCATGAAAAGCTAGCAAGTAAATCCACATCAAGTCAGGGGAAGGAATACAGGCACATCCAGAAGAGAAAGTGTAAAATACTCCAAAGACTAAAAGTTTATGCATACTTGGGGTCACTGAACCTTGCACTGTGTTTAACACCAGTAGTGGATATCAGCTTTTTTTTCTCCACTGGTCACAGAATGATGAAAATAACTTTAAAAACAAGCTGATACATTTTATTGTTGTTCTTGCAAAAAACCCTGAGTGAAACCCTTAGTCCATCAAACCCTGAGTGAAACCCTGAGTCCATCAAACCCTGAGTGACTGGTTGTCCACTAGGAAAGTAACCTGTGTTATGCGCACCTATGTAACTCCGTTGTGTTTGAGGGATGAATCTTACCTACTTATGTTTGCCTACTGGCAGTTTATTATTGGTAAAATACAAATGTGCACAACCAGTGCAGGTGGAATGTAATTCGCATCGCATATGCATGCGTTAGCACGGCACTCACAAAATGGTCGATTCAAACTTAAACACTAAACAATGAAAATGAAAACAGAACAAACAAAAGGTACCTGGTAAAATACAAAGAAATGTGCACATCACTGTAATGTAGTTCGCATATGCATGCTAGCTTGTGTGTGTGTGTGTGTGTGCGCGTGTGTGTGCGCGTGTGTGTGCGCATGTTGGGGGAGGGGGGTGACGTTTGCCACTTTAGCAGAGCCATTTCGCCGACTAGCATTCTGGAATTCATTTTCGATGTTCAAATGAAAGCAAAAACAAAAGTACTAAAAATTGGTCATCTCAAACATTACTACAAATAATTGCCTAAAAGAAATTTTACCGCACCACCAAGATTACACGCAGCTTGCCGTTAGCATGACACTAACAAAACAGGGCGATTCTAACTTAAGCACCGGCCCTAAGTGAAGAATGCACAGCCATTCATCACTACTCTCTGTAGTGAGTAGACTGACCAGTTTATTTGACCACTGCCCCATTACACCTACACATGTAGCCTCACAAAATCACTTATCACTAAAATTTCAGCGCTTGTGCACATATATTTGGGCATCTAGAGTGCCTACCACCCCACAAACTGTGAAATACAACAACTCAGATCTACATGCACCGGTCCCTCTGTCATGTTGAAGTTAAAGGCTAAGTATGTGAACCAATCTTGTGTTGGTTGAACATGCCAGCACAAAACACTACGTTCGCCTTCAGCCACAAAGGACAGAAGAGCTGAATGGATGAAGTTTATTTTAGATGGTACCATCCCAGCTACACTCAGCAAAAACCTTTATGTTTGTGTCTGTTGTGTCGCAGTATAGGACTGGCAAAGAATCAGAACCAACTGCAAGGTTAAATTCTCGAGGAATGAAACATAAGAATGTAAAAAATAATCATGCTAGTTATGTGATTCTTTGACCGGTTCGCACTAGCTAATGTTAACAGATTAGGTAATATATTGCATGTAATTTTCTGGAAATTTCTATATTACTTGGGTTGCTTTTTTTTTTTTTATTGATCCACAATAACAGTAACAGTTTCTGTAAAATGAACTTCGTCTCATCAATATATGAATAACAAGAAAGTTACAACGTTGAGTTTCTCTCAGGGACTAGCAACATTAGCATGTTGTAATTGGGGGAAATTTGAGGTTCTTTAGGTTTGTCTGCAATTTTGCGAGCAGGCATGCTCTGCAGTGTGATATTGTCGCTGCTAGAATGAGACCTGACTCAGGTACCTGAGTGTGGTTCAACCGTATGTGGTTGTACTACTAGAAATCCAGCAGGTTTTTCATTGCCAGTAACGTTTCTCCCAAGGTTCACGTAGATGACTGGGGTGGGATGAGAAATGGCTTATTATCATTTAAAGGAACAGGCACTCAAACTGTCTATTCTGAACCGAGCTGTTTAGACAGGGTGACAAGGGTGCTGTGGTACTTGATTCATGTGATATTTTGCCCATAGCAAAATAGTGTTAACTTGGATATAATATTTCTCTTTTTAGAGTAATGGAACATGGAGGAAATGTCAATTGTTATATAGCAGTTACTTATTACTTTATCATGTGAACACAGGAAAGAGTATTAAAAAACAAAAGCATTTACTTACCATGAATTATTTCCAGAATATTCAGAATATCTGAGTGTTTTTGTTATTTCTTTACAAAAACTAAAATGAACTTTAATTTTAAATGCTAAATAGAAAACTCAATTGATGGAATGTACATGGCCGATCCTTGCCTTCGATTGGATTTTTTCTGTATAAAAAGAGGAGAAAAAATTCATTTCCATTTTAAAAAGGTTTGTACTATTAATTATCGATTCCTTTATTCCTTTAAGATTGGCATTGCCAAAGTATTGAGAGGAGTCCCTCATAATCCTTGGTCAAAGAGCAATCTTCTTACAAGTGTTGTTACGTGCAAGAAGTGATGTGTGATACTAATAGACATGTGTAGCTAGACTTCCGTCCTGAACCATTTACTGGGTAAAGATGATGAACCTGAGTCAGGGCAAGGCCCCAGCAGCTTGATTTGGATTTAAGATTCAAATATAAGTACCTATAATAAATTGTTACTACGTAAGATATCCATTAGAGTGCATACCTAATGAAAACAAAGCAAGGTAATACTGAGCTAACACTTACTGAGCATAAACCCAAGGGGGACTTTTTACCAACTGAATAGGCTAAGGAATGGCTCCTTCTGACTGCCACTGGATTTGATATTCAAGCCCATGCAGAAGAGAAGTTCCATTACCCTGGGAGACACTATAACCATCACAAATTATAATTAGTCCAGTGTTTAAAAAACATATAAAAGGATTCAATTTGTAAATGCCAAAGAAGTTATAATTGTATTATTACTTTGTTGTGACCCAAACTAAACTCATGAGCTCCTCAAAATGAAATTTATTAATGAGGGCTCTGGGTGTCAAAAGGGCATGAGAAAACAACACTGATTAACCCAGCAATTGCACTGGAATACATCCAAAAAGAAAGTTATCCAACATCATTGATATGCACAAATGATTATAGTGGCCAACCAGATATAATTCTTCTTTTAAAGGTCACAAAAAAGAAAAAAAAATCTTAAGATTGAAGTCATTATCATACATGTTTACATCTATCTATCTATCTATCTATCTATCTATCTATCTATCTATCTATCTATCTATCTATCTATCTATCTATCTAT
>JAOYMR010000016.1:794240-807256 GCA_025802075.1 Tenebrosternarchus preto | reverse complement strand
TATCTATCTATCTATCTATCTATCTATCTATCTATCTATCTATCTATCTATCTATCTATCTATCTATCTATCTAATTCAGTCTACTTAGATCACTGAGTATAAGGTTGAGAGTGCATTTTTAACAAATGTTGATGTAATGTGCTCAGCATATTTTCACTTTTTCTAACAAATTCTAGTTTTACAAATTGTGCAATGGAATCGATACAATTAAATTTACATGTACAAGTCATTGATAGTACAGTCCATGCTATAAAACTCACAGAAGAAGAAAACAATAACCCTGACTGTGACCTGACTCGTGTGTGTTCAGCTCTCATTATGTTTTGTTCTCGGCTGTCTCCACTTGATCATACACGTTTGCCATATGTCAGTGTGAATGCAGGGAGGCACAAGCTCAACTAATTGGAAGCACAATGTTCAGCGTGGCTAGCTAAATAAATAAACAAACAAATAAATAAATAAATGCTTGCTCCTACCATTCTATACAAACCGACAATCCTGTGATTCGTTCAATTCTTAAATCACGAAACAATTTATGCCCAAGAAAATAATAGAAAGTGATTACATGTGAGACAGAATTTATATTCCACGATGGCCTCAGGAAATCTGAGATTATATCAGTCACTTGGATACAATCTATGTACAGTCAGGTTTCTATGCAGAATTGTGCATTTCTGAGAAAAATATTTTCCAACACGTTCAGACTTGATTGATCGAAATGCCTTTGTACCTTATGTTCATCAAACTGTGCCAGATTATTTATGTCAGATTCACCAAGTGTGAACTTCCCCTCTAGATCTGAGAAACCACAGATCCAACACGCACCCTCTCTGTCTCGCTCGAAAATGCAGAGGCTTGAGTTGGTGCTGGAAATATTGGATAAGCAACATTCTGTTCCCGTCACATTTCAAGCTCCACTGTGCCGGCCATCCGTGAATAGACGCCGCATATGGGACCATCTGAATAAAATCCTGAACACTAAAATTCATTGTGTTCACTAGTAGTCAAAAGTGCACCAGACCAATATTCTCAGTGAGTGCTGATGTTCCATACTCAACACATTACCTCCTAAGCTCATTAGAGCATCCATAATGTTGACAATTAGCTGAATTCAGTATACCTGTCAGTATTTAATTCACATACTATACAGTACACAGTATATTGTCAATATTTAATCAACCCCTAAAGAGAATATAGGAGCCTATTTTGCTTCCAGTGGGTCCATATATATTTAGATGGGATCCATTTAACATAAGCATAGATACAAAATTACAACACAGAGTGCAGTCATCTATGGACTTAGGGGTTCACTATCATAATAGTGTCTCAGGTCTGAGGATCCTCAGGTTATATGTTCCCATCATCATTAATGCTCTACATGTCTAGCCTGCAGTCCCTTTTCCCCCTGCAAAGTTATATCAGTGGTGCCATTTGAGATGCTACCCTACAGTTTCAGCTCTTCAGTGGCTGCTTTGTTAAATGAGACAGAATGGGCTGAATGACTGAGCCTTGACCAGGGACAAACATCATGTCGGTAGTTCCATTCCAGTGCCATGCACGTTGTGCTTTGAATGGCGTCTAAAGTGCCAATGCATTCAAAAGAGGAAAAATTCAATTAGTGCAAGTCATCTCTTGCACTAATATTCAGCTGGCAAGAATGTGGTTGTTAGGCAACAGCAAGGCCATGTAGTTCTAGGAGGCAGTACAGTTACATTCAACTGATTTGGCAAAGAAAAAAAATGCCTGCATCGTAGTGAGAAAGAAAGCATTGTCACAAGCAAGCGGGAGGAGAAACAGCCTTCAATCAACCCGCACCTTACAGCACTTCTTCCATGGCGACCATGTTTTCTCTTTACCTGTCCGCACGGTCGGTTTCTGAGGAAAGCATTTCTTTAGCGCAGCCTAGTCGCGTTGACCGCATCTCAAGGCCGCTCAGGCTGTACGGGAGATAATATCGATAACATGTCAGCAGCCCATCAAAAAAAAAAACATTAATTAAAAAAAGAAAACAGATGCACCAAACCCACCGTGTGGCGTTTACTGGCTGAAAACCTGCATTCTTTCGGCGTGATGAGCATGCTGAGTGCGACAGAAGAGCACAAGAGCACTTTGAAAAGACTGGTCAGTCCTGCCGCCAGCCAACGCACTGAACCGCAGGCCCGTGAGTAATGTTACTCTACTCCAGATATTTTATAAAGTAAAATGTTAAACATATAATGTTAACAAAGCACAACCGGCATTAGTATGTACACAGCTTATTCCCATTTTTCACTAGTTCACCTTGTGTTGTGGATGCCTGGTTATTTCTTTGTTCAGGGCTGTGTAATTTATATAAGGATGCAGTCGATGCTAAGCACGGCTCAAACTAATCTTTTTGCATTTAAAGGGCAGAGGGATTTTGCTTTCATTTCCCGCCAGTAGGACAGCAGTGATCTGCATATTGATGGCCAGTCTCAGTCTTTAGCATGAGCCGTAATTCATAATTACCAAACAGTGTTTCATATGTTTAGAGCCAGGGTGTGTGTCTGATTAATCATGTTAATGCACAGAAGGACATTGTTTAATTACTACATGGTTCACAGAACCAGGTGTTCATGAGGAAGCTGGCGATGATTCTGGTCATGTGGGGCCATAGACTGGTAGAAGGTGGAAAATCATATCCAGAAGGATGATATTAATGGGAACCATGTGATTGCTATTATATTCCATTTTTGAGAGGCCTGGGGAACACTGCAAGCAATTCACACCCTAATTACCTCTCCCACAGTACAGATGGCTATGACTGTGACTATGACTCTACTTGGGTTTAACTAAAAGACCAGTTAAAAATACTAACAATCATAAGACATACTTCTCATGAGAAAATGTGATATTATGAATGATACATGTTCATTTAAAGGACTCGTTTCATATGAGCACTTTTTAAACTTTATACTTTGCCATATTTAAGTTTCCTTGTGTCTGCATTTAGTCAGTAAACATTCAAAACTGGACTATGAAAGTAAGTTAATTCCTCACTGTTTAAGTGATAGAAATTAAGTTGATAACGCATTCAATTATTTCTTCAATCCTGAGGTTATATCATCATAAATGTTGGACTCACCATCTCTAACAATTCTTCTGGAATTTGAGCACTGTCGTAACCAAAAGCTCTCTACCTCATTGTACAGCTCACACTGTACAGAGGTGTGGAGGCCCGGTTAAAATGGCAGAAATGCTAGTTGTTTTGGTGTCTGTGCTTTTTTAGTGTTTTTTTTAATGTGACATATGGCTTTACATTGAAATTTTGATATTATTCAAACCACACCTGCTCCATTGCAGTAACCACAGCATTCATCAGCAGGGTACCTGATGCTGCTTCCAAGGCAACTTTTAAAAAGTCCAGTCACTTTAATTCTACACAGTATACTTTAATAAACTATGTAAACTAATCCAGGAGTTTGAATTCTAACTTTCAAGACTTCACTGGTGTGCTCAAGGTATCACATACCCCATGCTCAGTAACAATACTGTACTATCAGGTGACCGGTGTGGATTTTACATTAACTGTGATTTTTTTTTTAATGTGAATTCTATAAAGTCTGTTTCTGTGCCAGTCAGTGTCTCTGTTTTCTCTCATTTGTAGCAATTATCAGCCACTGAACCACACATGAAACAGAGGTACAGAAATATGTGTTATTTACGTGTACATAGCACCTACACACCACAGTGTACAGTGATAACAAAGGTTATCACTTTTCAAAAGCAATGCAGAACCTGGTAAAAAAGTATTGCATGTTGAATGACATTTTTTATTGTTGAACTCAGTATTCACTGGGCCTCATGCATTTTGATGTAGTGTATGTTCACATGTGTACTACTCTCTCTTCCCTTAAGGAATACTGTACCTGTGCTTTGAGGGATGTTTTTTCTGAGATGCACGATTCTGTCAGCAGGGTTACTGGGGAAGTGTAACAGTCAATGACTTTCAATTGTTTGTTCTACTCTTTTGCTTGTTCTATTCTTTTGTTCTACTCTTTTGCTTGTTCTGTTCTTTTGTTCTATTCTTTTGTTTGTTCTGTTCTTTTGCATGTTCTATTTCTCACACTAATAAAAAATGTCTGCAGGCTACTAGTTGTCAAAAGCATTCTTAGTAACCATCTTTCTGAACTTACCAGAAATTCTTCAAAGTCATGTTAGAAGACAGTTTATTCCAATTTATTGTTACAGTTTATGGCAATATGATACTGAAATAATTTAAGACCATTTAAGACAGTGTTGTTTACTATAGTGTTGTGTAAATTCGATTTTTTTCACTGTAAAATTCCTTTTTAGGCATGCCTACAAGTGCACATTAGCCATTCTGATGAATCACTGCATATTGCATGTGCTGACACTATTCCTCATGCACAGCTGTAAGAAATATACATTGATGAATTGCCTGATGAATTGATGAGCAAAGGCATGACCCTGATATTAAAGCTGCCTGTGTTCAACAGTAATTACAGAGCTTGACTCTAAGTAGCAGCTACATGAGCAGAATACGCTTGGCACTCACGGATAATTTTTCAAAAACATACACATAGACATGCAAATATATACAGTGCATATGCTGCTGAGCTCCTGCCCCTGCCGCTTCGGCAGTGATGGCATATGGACACGCGTGGAGCAGCTTTGCGCTTTAGCATGACTGGCAGCTCCTTCAAATCCACTTGTGTCCTGATCCGTCCGACTCGTATCCGAGGCTCGGACGCCGCAGGCCGAAGCCCACCTGGCTTACAGTAAATGCCAAACACCTTGTTTGTCACAAAGTCCTTAGCTTTATTAGGATGCCCTCAGCACAGGAGATGGTTCTTAGAAAGGTGCACTTAAGGGTTGCAGGAGGGCCCCATCAGTGATATTATTAGGTCTTTGCTTATACTTTATTGGGTAAATATGATTATTGTGTGGAAATAAGTACTGGTTGCAACTCTTAGTGCTTTTGACTGGTTGCAACCTGACAGTCTACTAGTAAGGCATGCAGGAGACAAGTGCACTATTCAAATATGTCGTGTGCACTATTCAAATATGTCGTGGTTAGATAAAGTGACTACACTGTCTCATATTATTTGCCACCAGTTTTCCCTCAAAAAGGACCTTGGGTTGAATATAATGGCTTGACTGGCATTGGATGTTCATGTTTTGACAGCAAGATCGAAAAGAATGTGATTCATGTAATTCATCAAAGTTTGTTGGGCTGCAGACAAATGATTGTCTTACACCTCTGAGCCTTATGAATTTATAGGGCATTTCACAGAGCATCATCTCCATTTGATTCATCTCCATTCTCTTTTCATGTACAGAGATCCTAAATTGCACTGGTCTCTCTCATTTAAAATGTCATTTATTTAAGATAAAAGCACAAGAGTAATGCTTAGTATTGCCTGCAGGTCAAGCATGGGAGTTTTAAAAAACAAACCAAAAAATCTCAACCAAAAACAAAAACAAGCCTTTTAATGGCATTGTTTGGAAATGTCTGATAGCTACTCAAATCTGTACTCAGTAAACCAGGTCTTTTTAAAGACTTTTTTTTTTTTTTACTTTTATCATGTGCTTTTAATGTCTTTTCTTGCTCTTTTATTCAAAATTCAGATAATTAATGCAGACCCCAAGCTAAACCAATGTCCCTTGTGGCAAAATCATGGCTCTTCATAAGTAATTTAAGAATATATTATGAAATAGTCATGAACAGAGTCAGTGGTCCTACCAGTCGATGAACCTGGACTGGACCCTGGGCTGATAATGTTACTTTTGTTATGGAATATTCACATCAGCATGTTTTAACAATGATCAGTTTCTCTTGACATCATCTAAAATAACTCAGGAAGACATTAATGATGGGCTTCATGGTTATGAAAATGGGGACATATGTCTCTGTCATGGAGATATATTTATGTATTTGTTTTCTTTATGTATTTTAATTTTTTTTTCATATAAGTTGCAGAAACAGTATAACAGACCCTGACTTGACATGACAGACCATGACAATGATGTCATAGTCATGTCTTAACCAAACAACATGACAAACCATGATGTCATGTCTTAATCAAACATCTAAATCACATCAGAATTATCCTTCCCTTTCAGAACAATAGTAGGGGAAGAAACTCAGACACTGAAACAAAACTCCTCCCACACCAGGACAGAGTGTATCCTACTGGTGAGGGCTTTTTTTTGCCCGAGTCCTGTAAAACGAGTAAAACTATATCACAGCATCGATTTGCTTCTCCATTATCCCCAAGCACTACTGAGAACAGTGGTGGAATCTATTTATTTGTAAGTTCACCTGTCTGTCAAAATCATATCCATTTCATCCACAACATTATTGGATTTTGTGGACTGGGCGTTTTATTAAAGACATCAAGGTTGAGAAGGGTGCTGTATTAATTGATTTGGTCATCAGCTGAGTTATATGGTGCCTCTCTCTTTCTGTGTGTGTGCATATGTGTGTGTGTGTGTGTGTGTGTGTGTGTGTGTGTGTGTGTGTATGAGAGATCGTTCTGGCCCATTTTGTCTGTTTCTAAAGAAGGATAAAGAAAAAGGATGGGTGGGGCCAGTACTTGTCCTTTGTTAAGTGAAGTATGACATGCGGCAATCTGTGTGTGTGCATGCGCGTGTGTGTGTGTGTGTGTGTGTGTGTGTGTGTACGTGCATGTGTCTATAATCACGTGTGTGTGTGTGTACGTGCGTGTGTGTGTACGTGCATGTGTGTGTCTGTATGCGCATGTATGTGTGTGTGTATGTGCATGCATGTGTGTGTGTATGTGCGTGCATGTGTGAGTGTTTGTGTGTACGCACGTGGGTGTGTGTACGCTTGTGTGTGTGTACGTGCATGTGTCTGTATGCGCGCGCATGTGTGTGTGTGTGTGTGTGTATGTATGTGTGTGTGTGTGTGTGTGTGTGTGTGTGTGTGCGTGTGTGTGTGTGTGTATGTGTGTATGTACGTGTGTGTGTGTACATGTTGGTGTAATAGAGTGGGTCTCTTACCATGCTGCTGTGTTCAACATGTTGCTACTTTTCATCAGAATAAAGAGAATAGAAAGCTTCCATTCAAAGCACAGTGAGGCATGTTACAAACATAATTCCCCAGCATTTATATTCAACAGTATTTTACACCGGACTTGTCTTCAGAAACCTTGAGTAAATAAGGGGAGTGTGGAAAAAATACTTACTCAGGTCACCACAGATCTGAAGATACCATCTGTCATTTTGAAATAAGATCATGTTATCTGAATGTCTTACATGATTAAATGATTACCTTGAGTCATCTGTGTTGCCTTAATACAACAGTGTAACATGTAAAAGACAGATTACCACAGATCACCACAGATTATAAGTGTGAGTTGAATGGCCCAATACAATAGGTTCTTTAAAACATTTCAGTAAAGTTAACTATCATCTATAGGAAACCTTCCAGTGTCTCAGCTGAGAGGAGGTAATAACACAACTGGAATTATTTTGGTGTAGAAAATGTCAAGCCATTATTATTGCTTCATAACATTTGCCTCTGAACTCCTTCTCCTGTCTTAAGATGCCATCTGGGTCTTGTCAGATTTGTACAAATGCACATTTGCATGTATTGTTATGAACTCTACAGGAGCACTGAACAGATGGCAAAGCTCAAATGTTCTCACAAAAAAGTAAGATTTGCAGTTTTGCTTAATACTACCGTTAGACAATGGAAGCACTAGTTGCAGAGGCAGGAAAGAGGCGATATTTAAAAAACCTGACTGGTCCATTCAGTCTGAAAGATTCCAACTAGGGGTAAATCATGCTTTGTTACACCTAAATATTTATGAGCTCATTAGGTATGAATATTAAAAGAAGATACTACTGGGCGAAAGGCAGCATTGCTGTTTGATTTGCTTTGGGTGGAGGAAAGGGGAGGGGTCTATCTGTGAGTGGGTATGGCTCTGTGGTGTCTCATCAATTATTGATACCATCTAATGAATATTTGTTACAATCTGCAATACACCTCAGGGCACCCATTATTCTTATCCCATATCCCTCTAAACAAAGATGATTCAGTTTCAAGGAAAAATCTCTGACAAAATGTAGAAATAATATGGCTGAATTAGAGCTGTGAACTAACACCATCTTCACACCAAATTTGATTATATAATCCACAGCCACCTTCACTTCATGGGAAAGGTTTGAGCTGTTGTGGAGCACGAAGACGCTGGTACTTTCCATCCTGTCACTTTCTAAATATCTCAGAGAACGTAATGAAAACTGAGAATGTGCCGCCTGGGTGAAGCCGTGTTGTCAGATTGCAGCACTTATGAGTTACAAAACAGTGGACATAATTGGCAGTTTGCTGGCTTGAGTTGTGAAGAGAAGCTCCAATTACTAGCAGGAATGAGACAGTTCTCAGCAACAAAACTCTGCTCTCTCTAAGTGAATTACTAAAGAGGTTTATTCAGTTTTATTGGAGCAGGTGAAATATAATTATGGGCAGGAGGTGCTGCCTTCACAGTGCTGCTCGATTCACTTCCTTTTGATTTAGAGTGAGCTCTAGTGGCAGTACCATGAAACATCAGCTCATTCGTCACACTGCCTAATAATGAGACTCTGGCTTGGCCGTCACGTCGGTGGTTTCTGCGTGAGCAGATCAGACGTCTCACTGTCGTGACACGCCACGGTGTCGTGATTGCACTCGCCGAATCTGTTTTCACAAAAATGTTTCGCATCTTGCATCCCCAAAACAAGCAGACATGTTCAAAACCTTAATTGGGTCTTTTCAAAGTCTGGATTCCACAAGCATCCAAAGGTAATATGCATTTCTGAATAGTACAAAAATAGCAAGAGAGTGAATGAACAGCAAAATACATTTAAGAACCAAATCACTTCCTGCACACCAAACATGAGACTATAAATGGCTGCAGCAATTAGCGTTTGAAAGAGTTACTGCAGTTACTGCACGTCTTACAATCACATAAGAATCCGCTCAGGCTCTTGGGTTCATTGACTTCAATCATGTCTCCATAAATAAACTTCTAATAACCTTTATATTTATGACCAACCTTTCAATGTATGTGTACTTAAACAAATTAAATATATTTATTAAGAAAGTCACATATAATAAACAAAACATAAAGAAGGGAAAAATCTGCTATGGTTTGTCCATTGTGATCACCAAAGAGCTAGCAGTGGCTTTGAAGGTATGTGTTTTCACTAATAGCTTGTTATAACAATTAAGTTTGGGTTATAGGGAGAATTCTGCCTAGTTGGACAACTGAGAACTATTTTGAAAAAAAAACAGCCATTTCTCACCAAGATAATCGTTCAAGCTTGTTAAGAAAGAAGACGGACCTCAACCTCATCAGCACACTGTATGACATGACGGACCTCAACCTCATTAGTACACTGTATGACATGACTGACCTCAACCTCATCAATACACTGTATGACATGACTGACCTCAACCTCATCAATGCACTGTATGACATGACTGACCTCAACCTCATCAATGCACTGTATGACATGACTGACCTCAACCTCATCAGCGCACTGTATGACATGACTGACCTCAACCTCATCAATACACTGTATGACATGACTGACCTCAACCTCATCAATATCTTGTATTTAGAGATTCACACTGATGGCATATTAGATATCAGTTACACTGGAATACAACTGTCTAATCCTTCAGAAGAATTTCACTTGGCAACTTTCAGAGGGTTCTACAAGGACACAATTTCAATCTTTCACATAGTCCCGTGTGTTGTTCCCAAGAACAAGGAAAAGCCTACAGCTGAAAGGACTGAACAATGATGACAGAAAACTAGAAGAATCTGATACATCCGTCTTACTTACTGTGGCAAATGTTGTTTTTTTTTTTCTTTTGATGCTGATATCTGATGTCATGTGTGGGGCATTTATCAAAATGATTTGCATTCGCCAGTACTAGTCAGGTACAGGAATTTGCTTTGGTAAGATGCAAAGTGCTTAACAGAGTATAATGATGACACAGATCCACTAACATTACTGATAGCTATGGAATAAATAGACATTTTCAGCATGCACACAGTAATATTAGAGATAAATAAGGTGGGTGAGGGTCAAAATGACAGTTTACAGTATAGAGATTCCTGTGTGCAAAGTGCATTAAATCTTGTGACATGTAAACTGTAACCATGTGTAACCGTGAGAGTTACGCTGTGTGAGGTGCTTCAGCAGTGATTACAGGTCAGTGTTTTTCCAGATGTACCAAAGAGTTGTAAGGGAAGGATGGTGGCTCAGCTTAGATGTGGCCCTGGGAAAGAAACTGTTCAAGAGTCTTTTAATTTTAGTGTCGAGTGCTTTCCAGCGGGGAGCTTCTCAAATAAGTGACGTCCAGTGTGTAAGTGACCTGTAGATATACTGGTGGCTCCGTTCACTGCTCCAGACTAGTGAAGCTCAAAGTCTGAAAGCTGCAGCTGAGCATCTCCTCAGCACTTCAGAGCCTGGGCAGCTTTCTACGCTGTGTAATAGTGAAATCAAAACCACAAAGAATTGTGCTTTCAGTAGTGACTTTCTGTACATATATAAGGATGGGTTGCACAATAAGGTTTCTTGAGCATCTCAAGTAATATATGCACTTCTGAGTGCTTTGTGTTCTGTGAATAATAGTTTTATAACACACATTGTTTTGCTGACACACAATACTCATTTTGCTGACACAGCACTCAAACAACACCCATTTTGCTGGTGTTGGAGCTCTGATGTCTCCGTGGCGATCTGTCACTTCACTTGGCTACCTGGCACCAATTCAACCCTGCAGTGATGACACTCTGCTCGGCGGCTCCGAGCCGGACCTGCGTCTGGTATGTCAGAAAGCTGGACTCCCCAGCTTGGACGGGGGTGAGCAAAGCTGACAGCAGAGCAGCCTGGACTCCAAGGCTCACGGTGAGTCCTCATCCATTACACGGTGAGTCCTCATCCATTACACTGTGAATCCTCATCCATTACACGGTGAATCCTCATCCATTACACGGTGAGTCCTCATCCATTACACGGTGAGTCCTCATCCATTACACGGTGAGTTTGGGTTCCGGCAAGTTCTTGCTCACAATGTGCTCCTGCCCCCGTTCCTGTCATGGAAAGAGAAAACACAGGGGCCTCATTCAGCTTCTTCATCACTAAATGATTGCTAATGCAAGGATGGGCTAAGTTATGACATCACTTCCCTTCCATTACTGATGGCATCAGAGAGGATTGGAGGCGGCTATAATTGGTCATCGACAAGCAGTTAGCAGAAAGTGCCTCAACAGAGACTGGAAATGGTGCATAAGATAAAAAAATGTAGGCTTGTGGCACTGTGCTTGAATAATGTATGGTTTTGAATTACTGTAATTATCAACAAGTCATAAACTCAGGAAGGTCAATAAAAATATTATCTAATAATGACATATCAATCTGTTAGCTTCAAAGAAATTGGTTTGTGACTGTGGCATGATATCTTGGGCAATGCACATTGATACTCTACATCCACTTACTGCACTATAAGGGATAAGGAACAGTAAATGATCTGCAAAAGAACTAGCATTGCAACACAGGATAACACTGGGGTTATAGATTTACTGTAGATTTTATTCAGAGTAGATTTATTTTGAGTGATTTGTTGTTGCTGTTGTTGTTTTTGTTGATGACATTGTGGAGAAAACTCAGAAACCAGGAAATCGCATCCCACATGCAGTACTTCTCCATTGTGACATCACAGGAAGTACATTTGTAATGCATTACAAATCCATGGACACTATACAAAAAAAACTTTAATAAAATATGACAGCTCTACAAATGAAAACTCTGAAAGGGTTTATAACATTTGCAGATGCTTCATTTAAATGCAACACACTCTCAATTTGTAGTGCCTTGGGGTTTCTCAGCTCTTGTAAAAACCAAGGCTCTAATATGAATTACATTATTTAATGGTCACACCAAACAAATATTCTGCCTTTCCATGTAAAGCACTCTATGACAGCTTCATTGATGTGATGTGGTCATGTATTCTGTAAACACAGGACGAGCATGTAACATATCACCATTGCAAGTATAATAAACTACTTCTACGACCTTAGAAAGGCTAACCTGATGAGTTCACAGCTCAGTTACCTTGTGAGAAATTGGCACTGAAGGTGAACCCCACTAATATTCAGTTGTAAGCAATGCCAGCCACTGTTTTAGTTAGATCGCTTATAGTCAATATTCTCCCTAGTCTGAACAGAGCATTTACACATTTATCAACAGAAAATCCCCCAAAATATGTCAGATTATCTGTTGGGTGATTTAGATTGTAACACTAAAGGCCAGAAGTAATAAAGATTGAATGTTATCGATTATAAAATCCCCACAGAAATACCTACTAATAATAATGGAATGTTAAAAACATCAGGACCATTATGTAACTGTTTCAAGACAAAACCATTTGTTTGTGGTTCTCACAATTCACTTCTTAATTGCCATATTGAGCTCTTTCTGACTCATAAAACTGGCCACACGTGCATTATGACAGAAGTACCTTCTTACATGTTGTCAATTTCCTTTGTCTCGTATGAGTTCATAAAGCGAGCTTGTTTGTTCCGAGGTTTTTACTCATACAACATCCAGTCAGTCACACACTCTCACACAGGCTTCCAGTCTCACCGGCAGCTCCAGAGCGCGGGACGAAAGGTCGAACGAGCGGTAGGTGTGAGGATTAGAACGGAAACCCAACACCCCCCTCTATTCTCCAGGGGAGGCTGGTGAGGAATATGTTCATCATGAGGATAGTTGGTCTGATGAAGCACGGACTGTTTCGTATGTCCCCGTGCACTACTGCTGTTGGTCTGATGAAGCACGGACTGTTTCGTATGCCCCCGTGCACTACTGCTGTTGGTCTGATGAAGCACGGACTGTTTCGTATGCCCCCGTGCACTACTGCTGTTGGTCTGATGAAGCACGGACTGTTTCGTATGCCCCCGTGCACTACTGCTGTTGGTCTGATGAAGCACGGACTGTTTCGTATGCCCCCGTG
>JAOYMR010000016.1:771976-782994 GCA_025802075.1 Tenebrosternarchus preto | reverse complement strand
CATTCAAATCTATTCATTTGAGTTTGCTCAACGGTTACTCTATCGCATTCAAATCTATTCATTTGAGTTTGCTCAACGGTTACTCTATCGCATTCAAATCTATTCATTTGAGTTTGCTCAACAGTTACTCTATCGCAAGTCAGATTTATTATTCAAGTCTAACTAAAGCCATGTTCCCCATCGATGTTAGAGTCACATATGACTGTCAAGAGGAAATAAATCAGGGTAAGTAAACATGCATGCTGTTAGCAATGTGTTGACAGGAAACAGGATTGTTTTCTACCCAGCAACCTCTAATGTTTCCTTGGCATAATGATTTTCAACAGATTGAAGTGTGACTAAGGTTTTGGAGAGGAGCATGTGAGAAGCCATCTTGCTGTGGTTTAGGTCACAAATTTCATGAACACTGAACATGAAGGCATAACAAGCATAACAATCTCAATGACATTTCTGTCCTCGGTAAAAGTTTTACATGAAGCCATCACTGCTACAGTGATCATCAACTATGGAACATATATAACGGTAAATATGTAAATATGATACTGTGCATTGATATGCAGCATCAGTGTGTAATGAATGTATTCATTATATACTTACTCTGAATGCATTTATATTCTGTTACGTTATTTTAGTACAGGGCATCAATTGCATTGTTTCACACTGTTGTTTATTATATTACCCTGTAATTAATAGTAAATGAGCTTTAGGTTTTCAGATTGAGCTTTTTAAAACATTTAACATCAAATAACATGTCATTGTTTTTTAATGAAATCCTCATATATATTTTGTTTTTGCCAATTCTTTTAATGCTACATAGTCCTGATCAGAAATGCTTAGTTAGTTTAGTGCTTTAGGAGGGTCATACATGCATTATGCAAAAAAAGATAACAAAAACCTGCCAAATTCCTGTTTATTGCCTATAAAATTCAACAGACATTGGAGGAGATGTATTCAGTGAGTGGAATCTATTGATCTAATTTACTTGATTTATGATTATGTCAAGACTGACATTTTATTGTCCATTGGGATGACAACATGCACAGAGAGCACCTTTAAGAAATTTGATTTAAGCGTGCTCATGTTTTTCTGCCCTCAAATATTAAATCCAAAATCAATATTATATCCATGAGGAAAGTATGAAATTGAATACAGTGCACGTTGTTTTAAATCATGCTACATTTGAGTACAGTAATTGCTGCTCTCCCGTTTGACAAACACATCTACAAAGATGGATGGTTCACTTAAGCCCATTTGCCAAAGAGCTTAATATTTGCCTAGCACAAGGTAGTTAAAAACGTGTTTCTCTGTTTCATAAAAGATTTTGCACTGCATAAAAAGAGAGGGTTAAAAACAAAAGTAAAAACAGGGCACACTTCTCAGTTCAGAGTAATGCGGAAAATAGACACGTATCCTCTTCTCACTCAGTTCTGTTTTCTTTCACAGGCTGAACTGCTGCTATTGGATATTTTACCTGTAAAACCAAGTTTCTGCTTAGATGATGTTGCTTCACTGCTCTCATGAATTGCTCTCAGCACCACAGATCAATGGAGTTGGGTGAGCAAACATCGCAGTGGCCCAAGCTTGATTTTTTTCAGACTCTGTCTGACCTCAAGCTGGTAGAGGTCAGCCTGCTCTTTAACAAAACACCCCCAGCTGCTAGTCTACTGGACCCATGGGCCTGCTCCACATCAGGCTTGGGGGTTGCTGGACCGAGTCCTGACTATGGCGATTGATTTCCAGTAAGTCCAGTTTCTGTTATGCTCGTCCATTTTCCCCCTGTGCTAATCTCTTTGAATAGAGCATTTTATTTAAGAGCAGGGAGAGCCAAACCCATCAGTGACAGAGAGAAAGACGTTTCAGTTTTGGTGGTCTCTAGACACACTAAGAAACCATAAACCCAATGCTTTCACTCTTGTGATGGGTACAAAGTTTCAGCTTAGATAGTTATTGCAGATATTTGAAGTAGATGGCGCACATGTTGGAGAACACGCCTGGAGCCGCTATACTCTACAGTGTCTGCAGTGCAGATGGTTAATCGGCTCTTTGACCCGCAAGGCAGTGAACCAATCCAGCAGCCTCGTCTCTGCACCACTGTCAGGCCCATCAGGCGAGCTGTAGCAGTCTCGGGGGGCCCAACCCTGCCGGAGGCGCAGGATCAGCCACAAATAATTAACACGTGGGTCACAGTTTTAATTCAGTAGGAGCCATAGTTACTGTTCCTCCCTTTGCACAGGGATCAGCACCTGGAATAATGAGGGTTTTTTTTCTTTAGCAGGTTATTGTATAGAGCAGTCAGTCCAAATGGCCATGGATCTCAGAGATGTTCAACCTTGTCTGGATTCATTCACTTGATTTCTTAGGGCAGTGTCAGAAAACATAGTCACATCTTTTCTTGCAAGAGTGTCAGCATGTCACTTTTTGGCAACAGGTATCAATGAACTGTCCATATACTTTGCACACACAACTGATGTCTGTGTTCAACTGTTTTCAAAAATGAAATGCTCAGGAACAATAATTACTTTTTTTGTCACCGCAGAGAAAACACAAGTTTGAAGATGACGTCATTCTTCTGTGCTGTTTTTAGTGTAGTTGCACTTATTTGGACAGCAAGGAGAAGGCTGCTTAGATCCTGGCTCTGAACAGCTCAGTAGAGATGATGCGTGTCACAGTACCCCTCAGAGCTGTGTCAGCCCATTCGTCATTCTGTCTGCAGGCATGATGAACAGCCCTGTCTACCTCCCTCAGACAGCAGTTGGCTCCCGTGACCAGGCTGCTAACAGCACTTACACCACCACAACCACTGTTCTCAGGTCAGTACTCAACATCCCACATCAGACTTTTACCCCACACGCACCTCCACATGACTGTCTTGAGATCCCTGTACTACAGGAGAGATCAGCTTTCTAAGCTTCTGAACAGTACTGCTGTTGGGTCATTGTTTAACATTAGACATCACATTTCCTTCACCACTTCTACTTCAGACATGAGATTTTCAAAACAAAGCTCTATCTGTGAAGTGCAGTGACCAATATTAATACTGCAGCAAACTGAATATTTAAGAAACACTGAGCTATATCCTGAAATAACTGCCCTTGCAATGTTGAAATGAGACTCAAGGATCAAGTAGAACCAAGTGATGAATTGGTAATGACTCAAGCACAAATATTGTGTGGGCAAATTTCATCTTATTAGAATAGAAATCTCTCCATAAGAATCTTAGGAGTTGAAATACCATACATCACGGAGATAAATTTGTTCATTTTTATTTCATTTCCTGAAAAAAACGTATTCCAAATATTGTCAATAATGTGCACATATGTGCATGCACTAATAAAAACACACAGCCACACATGTGCACAGTCTCAGAGGACAGGGTGACCAGTCCCAGATGGGTCTCTGTATAGTGGAGGCCGGAAGATTAGAGGAAATAATTAGTGCTCCTTGATTTGAATTCTCTCTCCACTGGGAAATGAATGTGTTTCCAGTTGCATCTCACATGAACCACAACCAGATAAGACAGCTGTGCTGTGTGCTTTAAACACCAAGGTGACGCCCAGTTTGGTTTAACATGTATGATATGTTTCATTGTAAGCAGGACTAATAGGCTGCACTCTTTCACTGAAGCAGTTTTTTTTTGTGCTGTTATCTTGTTTGCTTGTTTGTTTGTTTGTTTTACATCTGTGTTTTCGCTCCATGCTTGTTGTCTCAATACTCTTTATCTTAATGTTTGGACATGAGGTTGTAATATTATTACTGCATTGCGTGTGGATAAAGTCTGTTTCCTTGGCAACTAGACCAAGACAGAAGATGGAAAGTTGTGAGCAGATGTGACATGGGGAAGAGTTTTTGGGATCAAGGTTGTAAATGGTTGTGTACTGATTTTTCTGCAGTTATTACCAATATGCTTATTAATAAATTATATGTGCATGTGTTATGAGTTTGTGATTGGATTCTGTTATTGTTTATACTACACGGAGCACACAGTTGTTTGTGAACTGATTGGGCTGTACTGTTTAATCAGGGGTCTCCATGGGATTTCCATCATTAATTACATTCTCAGAACCACTCGCTAGAGTTGATGTCCTATTCCTATAGAGTTGCATACAATCCTGCCAGAGAACATCTCCATGCTCTTGTTATTAAGCCATAAGTCTCTAAGCCAATTGCTGACATTCTCCAGATGTTTCAACCTCTTTGGCTCTTTGATGGTGAGAAGCTTGTTGAGGTCATCTCTGTTCATATTAGGGCATGTAAGTTCATGTTGCTGGTCTAACACATGGTTCGCACACAATCTACATGAAAAATACATTCACAAACACATTTTCTGGAGAGTAGCATTTCTTGGATTGTGCAAAAAATGAGTGGGGATAATGTATGTATGGCTGATTGCATGTTCTAGCTGATTTTAGTTTTTGAGCAATTAGCAGTTAGAGCAATTAGTGTCCAGTTTTAAATTTATTTGTCTTAAAGGAATATACCAGTGTTCAACTTCAATAAACATATTTAGTTCATTATTCAGAGTCATTTGAAATGTATTTAGGATTATCTTTGTAAAATGGTTGGTTTTATAAGTACATTTGGGGCCAAATTACATCCTAGACGTCTGGAGGGCATCGTTTCTGATCTGTAACTGTACAGAAAATAATTTTACCCAAAAACACCCTAAAAGTATTTTAAAACATTTTTGGTCCAACGTTGTTAGAATGTTTTGTGGGATGTATATTCATTTATTAACACTTCTCTCATGTTTTTTTGTTTTTTTTTGGTCTCCAGCTTGTTGACAGCATCAGGTTTGAGCTTTTCACCTCTTTAGTCCAGTACCCCACAAAACATAAAACATTTAGAAAATGACCCCACACACAGATTGATTATCTTATTAGCTTTCATGTACATGGAAGTAATTGTGTTTGATTATTAGTGAATAATAGGGAAGTAACAATACTTATTGTATGAGGTATCATTATTTGATACCCTTTGTTTAGTAAGTCTTTTGTTTTATTGCCCAATAAGAAGCATCAGATGGAAAGGTAAGGGGGTTACACTGATCAATGAAGCTATAGTCCTTGCAAAATAATCTAGATAATCTAAAATAATTTTCTCCTCAGTGTTAGTCATTGTCAGTTCACACTGCATTCTCTCCATCACACACCAGTGAGCGTAGGAGTAAAATAAAGCTTCCTGCAAGACGCACATAAAGCCTGCAACCACATTTTCAAACCTGATTTCACATCATAGTGCAGCTGAGCACACCTGATGAAAAATGCTACTTATGTCAAATGCACAGCACTTCAGTATATCAGCAGAAGAAAGGTACCCAGCCATCTTTCCCTAGCCAACAGTGCTGTCCTGAACTCCCAGCTATGGAGGGTTACAACACCATTGGGATTCAAACTGCCGAATATAACCCTCATAGCAAACTGCACCACTTCAGAGCCCTAGGATGCCAAATAACATCTCAAAGCTGTTGGTAGAGAGAATCGAGGAGGAAGCAGACTGGTAAGGAACAAAAGACATATTCTGGCCAAAGAACATCAAAGAACTGCTATGAACTTGTAATGCTAGTCCATATCCCATTGATGTTCCCAGTTGTGCCCTGTGGTGAGAACATTTCAAGTCTGCCCCCCAACAGACACATGAGGGCTAAGACGTCAGTCTGCAGATCTGAGCACTGTATAGGTCATTGTGCTAAATGTGTAGATGCTGGTTACTACTTAGCATTCAGCTTAACCCTATAAGGTGAAGGTCTGAATGCAGGCAATTGATGCTTTTCCTTTTCTGACGTAACTATAAGCACCATACAGGATGAGAAGAATCAGACTGCTGATTTGTGGAACCAAACTGTGATCTTCTGCTCCCTGATTTTAACCTATACAAATTTCTTTTTAAACAAATGTAAATCTGGATGGACTCTGAGCTGCTCAGAATGAATGCACTCATTGCATCTGCCAGTCAGAGAAAGCACTAGAAAGAAACCACAGTTACATTTAATTCAGACTACAGCGTTTGGCCTCCGAATTTGCAATAAAAGGAGAGTTTGAAAACTGTGGAAGTAGCGTTCATATTTTTATATTACTGATAATCCACCTTATTCCATATTAAACTTGCAGGGTTAATTTGAATGTTAAGTAGTGACCAGCATCTATACATTAAGTGCATATATACACTATATTACCTAAAGTATTCGCTCACCTTCCTTGACTCACATATGATCTTAAGCGACATCCTATTTCTAATCCATAGGGTTCAATATGATGTTGGTCCACCCTTTGACAGCTAGAACAGCTTCAACTCTTCTGGGAAGGCTGTTCACAAGGTACAGGAGTGTGTTTATGGGGATTTTTGAATAATTTCTTCCAGAAGCGCATTTGTGAGGTCACATACTGATGTTGGACGAGAAACCTGGCTCTCAGTCTCCACTCTAATTCATCCCATCTAATTCATCATTCATCTAATTCAAATGTGCCACTTCTCTCCACTGTTTAGAGCCCACGAGCAATTTGGGAGTTCAGAATATCATGTTAAATCACTCAAATGCAAAGTCGGTGTCAATCTGTTAATTTAGTTATGCCTGTGTCACAGTTATGCCTGTGTCTGTGAGGTATTTCACTCGACCTTTCACAACTCAAAAAGGGACACACAACCAACAAAATAAGATGACTCAAAAAACCCTAGCAGCTGTTCACAGAGAGTGTTTGCCATGCTTGAAATATAAGTCTTTGTAGCCCGTTGGCAAACAAGCAAGTTAGTAGTTACTTATTACTAACTGCTTTAAGGAAAACCTTTGAATGACTTTTAATGATAAGTTACCATGGACCTCCCAACCCTTTCTCAGTACCATGGAAATATCTTGCTCTGAAAGGTTCGTTTATACACTCAATCTTATACACCACAACATCAGCTTTTTCTTCTTTCATCTGTTGCACTACACTGTGGGAACCTGGGAATCACTGTATCTCACCCCATTTATATGTACAGTCACATGTTTTGTTGTGTTAGCAAAACTACTATTAGTCATCAGTGTACTAATAAGTCATCAGTGTAACAAGTGAAGTCAATTTTTTTTTAATCAAATCAAGTTTTATTTTAGAGTACATGAATTCGGGTCTATCTGAGCTACCCTAGATATTCCAAGTATCCAAGTATTCCAAGTCTGCCAAATGCCATAAATGGAAATGGAAATTTATATAGCGCCTTTTACAACAGATGTTGTCTCAAGTGTTGCTTTACAAGTGTCCGAGTCCAAGCCCCCAGTGATCAAGCCAAGGGTGACAGTAGTAGGAAAAACGCTCTAAGAGCGTGAGGAAAAACCTTGGGAAGAACCAAGAGGGGGAGCCCATCAAGGGGGGAGCCCATTCTCTTCTCCTCTTTACATCCTATGGACCAACAGCCCCTACCCCACTTTGTCGAATCTGCATTGCCCTGGGAATAGTAATATAGTTTATTGTACACTGGATAGAAGAAGTTGCTGTAGGGTTTCTATAGTCTGCCTATATTTATTGTCTATATTTATTTATTGTCACTGTTAAATTTAGCATTGTGCCACGGTTTTGTTTTTCATGTGTGATGAGAAGAAATAACATAACAAAGCTGACTTTGACTTTACTGTGTAGCTGTTCCCTAAGGCTGAACTGAGCAAAACTGTGATTCAAGTTAGACCAGTACAAAACAATGCATGGAAGTGCATATACACAGAAATACAGATAACCAATCAGAATGCAGCTGGCAGAATCCATACAATGTTGTTAGGTTGGCGCACTATACATATCAGACTTTCTGTGTGTGGGCAGAGCATCAGTGGCTGAGAGAATGAAATCAGCAACACTATGAATTAGCAACACTAATACGGCTACTTCCATGCTTTCTAATTATTTTGCCTTTGAAAAAAGTAAAGGTCCTTAGATAGATCTTAGATGAACACCCCAAATGACATCAGTTATTTTTTAAATGGAATTTTTAATGTAAATGCAATCATCTGGGAAATCATTAATAATTCTAAACATCTACAGATAAAAATGACTTTTAAAATACACTATATTGCCAAAAGTATTCGCTACCCCATCCAAATGACAAGGTCAGCAAGGTCCATAAAGACATGGATGGCAGAGTCTGGTGTGGATGAACTTGACTGGCCTCCATGGAGTCCTGACCTCAACCTGATAGAACACCTTTGGAATGAATTAGAGCGGAGACTGAGAGCCAGACCTTCTCGTCCAACATCAGTATGTGACCTCCCAGATGTGCTTCTGGAAGAATGGTCAAAAATCCCCATAAACACACTCCTAAACCCTGTGGACAGCCTTCCCAGAAGAGTTGAAGCTGTTCTAGCTGCAAAGGGTGGACCAACATCATATTGAACCCTATGGATTAGGAATGGGATGTCACTTAAGATCATATGTGAGTCAAGGAAGGTGAGCGAATACTTTTGGCAATATAGTGTATATAAAGACAGAGGACTGGTGCAAATAAGAGACTCAAGTGTATAAACATTAACCAGAGAAAAAGAATGGATAATAAAACAAGGAGGTCCATAAATGTAGTTCCATTATCTTCAGGCTTTGTCTGAACTTTAAAGGCATTCCACAGTTGCAGAGATGAACTACAGAAATTGCCATAGACTATTGGGAGCAGTGGGACAAAAAACAACTATTCAGCATTTGTCCATGTGTTTATTTCTCAGCCTAGAACACATGACTGTCTTGCTTTCCATCCAGCAGCCTTATAAACAGAAATGTGTTTTTCCGAATTTCATAATGCACCTATAGTTTTTTTTTGTCCAAGCCCTGCTCTGCCTTCAGCAGATTTATTTCTGCAGTCATCAGTTATTCACAAGTTGTGTAAGCACAGGTGGATAGTAACACACTACATTTTAATTGTGCAACTTTTTGAGGAAATTGTACTTTTAAATAACGTTTTTTTTTGTAAATTATGAAATTGGAATGACAACCTACAATATGCACGTATATTGTATCACACCTTTTTCTGGGTTTTTTGTTTGTTTGTTTGTTTTGCTGTATGATTGCAGTACCACAACTTAAGGTTGTCCATCTCTATGTTCTCTGAAAACTGTGGTTGTTTTAATTCACTAAACTAACCTTTAATACATAGGTTGCCATGGATACCATGGATGCTACACACTCCAATCCCATAAGTGTCATCCTGACAAGCAGGAACAGGTCTGTGCTTCTATGCTTTATATTACCCAAGATGTTTCATGATAGGTGTAATCTATTTCCCGATTCTGTGCTTTCTTCCTCTCTTCTGCTCTTCTTTAGGTACCAAACATGCAATATGATTTAGGACCTATAAATAGATTAGATGATCTAGATTCAATTTTTGTTTCAGTACCTGCATCAGTG
Source organism: Tenebrosternarchus preto (assembly GCA_025802075.1). Classification (NCBI taxonomy): domain Eukaryota; kingdom Metazoa; phylum Chordata; class Actinopteri; order Gymnotiformes; family Apteronotidae; genus Tenebrosternarchus; species Tenebrosternarchus preto. The sequence continues at coordinate 773,638 of JAOYMR010000016.1, read as the reverse complement.
AAGTAGACTACCTACAGTAGGCTATTGTTGGTAATTATATACATCATATGTGTGTGTGTGTCTGTAAGTCACATCTAAAATCAAAAATAAAGCCCAGGAGCACAGTGACATATTTTTGTTGGAATTTTGGCTTGTTACTTGGAGTTTGTCCAAATGCAGGATAATTGTCAAGATGCCACTGTAGGATTGGAGTGTTTAGCATCCATAGTTAAATTACTTTTAAAAATAGTAAAAAATAAATAAATAAAAAAAATAATAATAATCTTAATTTTCCAAAGAAAATGTATTCAGTTGTGTTGTTTCCACAAAAAAATGAGCTATGGTTATTGTGTTACTTTAAGTATAATATGGGGAAAACTTTGATAAAGAGACTTCATGTGTCAAGGTTTCCCCACTTAGTGTCACGGTTCCCATAACGATTAGCTCCATGTGTTCTGTTTTTGTGCTCATTCTGTTTCCATGTCAATGTCCACCATGTGGTTTTGTTTTTTTCTGTCTTTGTTGTGGTTGTCTCCATGTAAACTGGGCTGTTGTTTCTGTTGTGTATACTGTGTTTGTCTTGTATATTCTGTTTTACTGTGTTTTTGGAATTGCTCTATTCCTGTTTTTTATGGTTATGCTTATTTGTTGTAATGAGCAAGTGACGTTCCAGTTTTTGGCTTTATCTTTGGGACAAAAAAGACCACCATCTCTGTGTTCGGCACGTCTGGACCTGCCTGCAGCTGCCAAAGTACCTCCAAACCTGTTATTGGCCACCATGTCTCCAGACTCAACAGTTGTCGGATCACCTGACTTGCTGCCCGTCTCATCTTCTAACTTACTGGTCATGTCATTTCCCACTCCCAGGTCTTTTATCTGTTTTTTTCCCCTTGGCCTGTTCTCCAGTTCCATGCATAGTAATCTGCCCAATTCCCTGAACCTCCTGTCCAGTTCCAATTATTACCTCCCTTGTTCCTATCTATCCCTTCTTTTTTCCTGTCTTGTCCTTGTCTCCTGTCCTTGGTCGAGTGTTTGTCTCTGTCCCTGTGTGTGTTGTTGTATTCATTGTCCTGTCCATCCCTGCCCTGTGGTTGTCACTGTCACACTGTCCTCCTGACTCCTATCCAGTGTCCTGTCCAAAATTGTGTCTAGTCTCCTATTTAGCCAGTTGTCCTGTTTGTCTAGTCCCCAGTCTGCCCTGTTGTCCAATCTTCTGTTCAGTCTTGCGATTCGTCCATCACACGTTAAAAAGGAATTCAGTCATAGTGTTATTCTGCCAAGTCCTTTCAAGTCATCTTAGGTCATGAATACTAAGTTAAAGTCAAGTCTTTTATCACAGTTAGTCAAGCAAGTCTCAAGTCTTTAAATGTGCATCTGACTTGGATCAATGTGAATAAAGGACCTTAAATGAGGAGATAGTAAATAATTTGAAGGTGGTAACAACACATTTTATTAATTTGATCTGAAGAGACATTCTGCTGATTTAGTGTTTCTATGTGCTGCCTAAATCAGACTTAGATTCTTACATTTTTTATTAAATGAGATTTGATTAAATAACTCTGTACTCAACTAGATAGGTCTACATAAGTAATTATTATTTAAAAGTTGTGACGGCGGGGCGGAGGGAGCAGAGGCAGACGTTGCAGGGAACATGCTTAAACAGGGTTTTATTAAGCAGGGTTG
>JAOYMR010000016.1:722006-736573 GCA_025802075.1 Tenebrosternarchus preto | reverse complement strand
CCACAAAAAGATTCATACTAGATGAGTGTGCTCATCCCACAAAAAGATTCATACTAGATGAGTGTGCTCATCCCACACAAAAAGTATCACTTTCATAGAAAGAATGGGATTGCTTTGTTAATCATTAACAGACAGATTTCACCTCTAACATCATGAACACAGACAAAACGCACAAAACCAATTCAACCATGGAATGCCCACATTTTTCCCTTCAAATTAACATTTAACTCAGATGAATGTTCTATTGCCAATAAATTACTTGCCGTTTTGCTCCAGGTTTGCGTGATTAAACTTGAACACATGGTTCATGAAACTTGTCTGAGCTCAACAGAGCTAGAAGGACCAACTTCTCATAAGCGACTCATGAGCAGGACACTCTTTTGATCAGGACACGCTTTCTCAGTTAAACCCACTGAGAGACTTTAGTCAACATATGTGCAAACAAAAAAAGAACTAATTTGATCCATCTAACAAAACAGCTACAACCTCCTGCTAAAAGCATAGAAATAGTCTCTAATTATGTGATATTACTGTAAAGAATATACAAGTTTTTTTTCCAATACAAAGTGTGAAGAGATAAAACTAACTTTTTACATTTTTTTTTATTTCAAATGTCTGTGTGCATTAGATATATATATATACACACACACACACACACACACACACACATATACATACATACATATATATATGTGTGTGTGGTGTGTGTGATTATATATATCACACATACCACACACACATATATATATATACATATATGTATGTATGTATATGTGTGTGTGTGTGTGTATATATATATATATCACATACACACACGCACATACACGCACGCACGCACACACACATATATACACATACACATTATATATTTCACAGACATTAGAGATGCAAATTGCAAATGCAAACAAAGATTTATCACTGCTGCCAAGCTACAATTTGGACAATGGACATATTAGTTATTAGATATTTCTTTTTTCCAAACCAAAATATTCAGAATGGAAGTACATGTTTATTTTATTAATTACATATTATTAACCAGGAGGATTTATACAGCGCCAGTCGAAGAACGTACTGATTGTAGCATCTCATGTACAAACCTCTTAAGTAACTTAAGTAAACTGTTCGCACAAATCACTGAACGGCGAGAGTTTGCAGTGACATGGCAGTGCCTCCGTCTCGTAAGTGCTAGATGAGTGGTGGTGACCTGTTGGCAGTTGCTTAAAAGTGCGATCGGTAAGGCATCAGAAAGCAGCCAGACGACGGGCATACTGGCGAGTGGGCAGCACCACCAACACAGCCCAGAGCTCACCCTTGCCAGCTGCAAGCCTTCCTAGGTGCCCGGCAGCCCTCGCTGGGCAGCACAGGCTGGACCCAGAAGCCTGAGCATGTCCTTGGCCTGAAGCTAAAGGACTGGCATCCTGGGCAGCCTCAGTTTATGCCTCCATGTCTAACAATGCACAATCTACCAGGCATTTGTTCACCACACGAGAGGCAGGGCACGTTCATAAGTGTCTGTACAACTAATTATTCATCGTTACAGAAAGAAATAAATTAGTATCTGTAAATAAATATGTATGTTAACTATTTAGTATCTGTGATCTACACACCATTCCCACTTTCCTGCTTTTGAACTTTATGCTTAATTTTCCATTCCATACTGAACACACTGCATCACTTTCTGCAACCGCTAACCATTTGGGCCACAGGTCTGTAAACACTAGCCCACACTGGACCACCATAGCTGGGATAAACATCGACACTGGAGTGCCCTGGACTTTAGCAGCTAAATCATCCATCATAAACACAGAGCCACACTAACACACTGCACTCCAGTGTCCCAGTGCTCAAGCAGGGTTAGTCTGTCCCTGATGTGTGACACTGTGGGGGGAAAAAACTGTACCATCATCTTTTCCAGCAGATAAGAAATGCTCCTACTGCACCCGAGATGTCCTGGCAGAGTCATGCTTCAGTTCAGGATTTGGAGAATCATTCCCGAGCAGAGACTAAAACAAGACTGTCCTCTACTGATGAAAGGAGCATGTATGGTCAGGTTGCAGCTGTTAGGTAGTGAAATGTATAGAGTTGATCTCAGGGCTCAGTACTGGAGAAACATGACTTTAGCTGCATCATGAAAAGGACAGGCGTGTTTGGTTTGCGCAGGCAGATGTTTAAGGCTGTAATCACAGTTGGGCGGAGTCCGAGAGCACAGCCTTATGAGAGCAGGTCGTCTGGGTTTATTTCGGGAATGGGCTGCCTCCAGAAGCAGAAGGAGCTGAACTCGGGGAAAGTGAACGCTGAGCTCTGTTCTTTAGTCAGCAGGGGGAACACATGCTCCACCAGCTCACTCAGCCTGCTGTACCTGCAGAGACAGCAGAACCACCCAACACACATGCTGTGATACGAGGCTCCAAGAGCAGTGGTCAAAGCTCAAGACCTTTGAGATCTACCTTCCTGAGGGATTAATCTCCTACACCCATCTAACACAACTGATCCTAATCGAGGTCTTCTCAAAGCAGTGACTGGACTGGATATCAGACACAGGTAGGAACTCAACTCCACAGGAAGGTACTTTCAGAGCTTTGCTTAAGTGCCTATTTTAGAAGTGCAGTTGTATGTAGTGGATGTACTTACGAGGACTTGTTGCCCCTGGTCTGCTCTTGAATCAACTCTCCTTTGGGGTTGACAGTGAAGATCCTGCAGACAGGCACTCCGACCTCCTTATAGGCGTACACATCCTGGAGAGAGGGAGCCAGGCTTGAAATGGAAAATCCTAAAACATCTTTCCACCGAGTACACAAACATGACACAGAAATCTCCTATTTGTGTAGACAAGACTTTGACAGCAACATTTGTTTGCTTAAGAAATAGATGTAATCATCTCTGTAGACAGAGCCAACAGTTCATGATGGAAGCTGTACCCCACCCAGCTAGATGTAAAACCTGTAATTATTGCTGACAAGTTTTCTGCAATTGCCACCATGTCTCAACAGAATATTCTGCCCCCTGCAGGTTATTACAAGCATTACACTGGTATAATCACAAAATTCCACCATCAAAGTTTATAAATTCTGTTTGATGGATTGCTCTTCAGTACGAAATGCATGACAATCAATATATGAACTAAAGAATTTAAATTCTGCTTCACCAGGATATTCATATTTTGAGCACAGCCCACCCACAGTAACTGGCCTGATAAGACCAGATAGGCCTGATGGCTAGAGAGCAGAGCAGAGTGGGCTGCAGCACACCCAAACCATGAATCCACGCACTGAGCTTTCCCCATGCAGCTGAGGTCAGATCCTGTCCAAGTCTGGTTTATACCAGCAGGATCTGACCTCAGCCGGTTCATACCGGATGAACCAGCTGAGGTCAGATCCTGCTGGTATAAACCAGCTGAGGTCAGATCCTGCTGGTATAAACCAGACTTAGACAGGCCACGATGCAATCCAACTCACGTTTGTCCTGTTTCCAAATGCGGCATAGAAAGGATGCTTGTTGGGCTGGAACAGGTTCTTGATGTCAGTAAGGCATTCGATCTTGAAAATTTCCGGCTTCTTCTCAATCACTTCTCTGCAAAAACACGAGGACAAGTTACACAGATCACAAGTAAGTGGCAAACGTAAAGAGTGAAGGCTCAAACCGATGCGTCCGATTGTCTATAAACTTCTTTTAGCCCTTGATATGTGAAATAAATATTAAATTGCCTTGAAAGTGATAAACTCAAGTTACAAAACAACCTTATTTAGTTTCTGCAACTTCTGGTCTTAACTAGGCATGACAACATAAAAAAGGCTATTCAGGAAAGAAACAGTAAAGACATTATGTAGGTATGGAAGCCTCGATGGAATTAAAGCTGCAAAAAATACATTTGATTGAAGAGGCTCATCTTACCCATCTAAAAGTATCTATATGGTAGAAAATTCCTGTGACAGTCTGAAAGAAGTGGCACATTCTCCCTCTTCCAGTCAGAATATGAATATGCTCGTTCTGACAGCATGTCTGGTTTCATCATGCCACCGTGCTTTATTTCACCACACTTACTTCACTGAACACTGGGACATTCTAAAAATAGCAATATTAACCAGCCTGAACAGACCCTACTGTCGCAACTGGATTTCAAGTTCGGGATGGGGGGGTGGTGGGGGGGGCGGTGTAGAAAAGGTACCTGTGAAATGCAGAAAAGAGGCTACTGGGAGAAAGCATGAGGGGCCCGCGGGGCAAAATGGTGCCACCATCATTTACCCAGTGCAGATACCCCCGAGTCATGTCAGCCATGCCTATAGCCCTCGCCGAACAGTACAGGAACTTATAGCCATTCCTGTGAAGCGCAGAGAAAGAAAAAAAAAAAAAAACAGACGTCAAGACATTACTGATGGAAAGAAACAGAATTACAAGAGTCAGATTCCTGGTCCAACCAGCGAATGGTCGTTTAGCCATCAGGGTGAGCCGACTTTTCCAAGCCTGGCAGTGGGTACCTGACGAGCGTCATTAGCTGAAGCAGCATCGGTGTACTCACTCAGCCACTGAATGGTACAGCTTGGCGATGCCCTGGTGAGTCCAGTCCTTCCCCAGCTGAGGCAGGATCTGCCCAAACACGTCTGACCTGGAGGCGCCAACACAGACATCCACGCGACCAGTAAATAAATCAAGCATAGACTCGGTGATGTGCATTCCTCGGAGCGCTTTCTCAACTCTAAATATAGCCGCAGAAGTGTGCCCACCCCCCACCCACCTTCCTTTTCCTAAGAATCCTGAGTTAAAAATGTTGGTTGCGTTTGTGCGCAGCTCTGCCCGTGCCTCTGGCTAATGAGGACCCTCTCCCTGATTTTAGCGTTTTATCTGCAGTACAGGCTGGGTAGCAGTGCGGGAGAGTTGGGCGTAAATTGGCTCATTATGGCGACATCCTCTTGCCGGTCCAAGCTAGGGGCCTCACTCGCGGCCCGCCTCCGTCCGGGAGCCTCGCAGCGCTGCAGAAGCCTCGTCAGGCGTGCGGGGTCGCCGAGATAACAAGCGCCGGTCAACTTAGTCTGGATTTATTATTATTATAATTTATTTTTTTTTTTTTTTGATGTTGCCCGCCCACCAGCCACCGATGACACGAGCGCGGAGGCGGCAGATGTCGGTTTGCTCCGACGTGCCGATATTACGGCTGCCTTTGCAGTAATTAAAAGCCAAACACGACAGACTGCTAGCAGGCTAATATTAGTGCAGTGAGCGCCATCAAACTCCAAACTCTGTGCAATAAGGAGATATCTATTACATTCAGCAAGCAAGGTTCCTTCCCTGTTCAAGCAAAGGCTCTACTACAGTGAGCTGTAATAAGAAATGGCCATGCAATATTAATAGCTTTAGACTATCTGACCATTCAAATGCTTTTATCCATGACTTTATACTGGCTCAAGTCTTTGGCAGTGGCCTCAGTGGATCTACTCAGTGTGGAGTCATTATTGCTCGTTACTGCTAGCAGTGAGTGCGCCATCATCGGGTAGTGAATGGTTACTGCACCCTACTATGTGCTGAATGGCCTTTGCTTTTCATTGCAGGAACAGTCATCAAACATGGCGATGGCCCTGAAAATGCTTCAGTGCATAAAAACTTTAAAAGCTCCAATCAGGAATTACTGCAACCAGCTTACCATGAACAACAGTGCCATTAAAAAAAGTATATTTATCCCCCAATCTATTGTTAAACGCCTGCTTTCCTCCATTTTGAAGGATATGAATGTTCCAGTCCCAGATAAAGGAAGCACGTACTTGGTGATGGTGCCGTCGATGTCGGAGATGATGACTTTATCATCCCAGTTCCACAGGTAGATGGTGCCCTCACAGCGGCACGTGCCCTGGTACTGCGTGGTGATGCTGAAGGTCACATCATTCGCTCCCTCCTTCAGATTCAGGCTGGCCTGCGAGTCACAAGGACACCGTGACATTAACCCTGAATGTCTTACATTAGAATTCACTGCTGGGCTGTATAGGACTGTCCACCACACACTGATATATTATTACAATTCATATCAGTTTATGAAAAGATGTCATTACTGAAATTTATTTATATTACAGCTATAATTAATCATTTCTGTAAAATGTATAAATCACAAATGTTAAAGCTTTGAAACCATACCAAATGTACATATTTTACTTTTAAGTACATATGCATGTAAAGGGCAAAACAATCATTAATAAATTAACTGTGCGGTTCAGTAACCAAGAAGCTTCATGTGTGGTGCAATGATATTTATCTACATAATTTCACATGCCTCAAGCAGATATAATGTCAGGTGTAAATATGGCACACTGTACTTTAACAGTATTACTGAACTAAGGTGTTTCTTACTGAAATGTGCTGGACAACGTGCTCTCAGATTTTATAATAATGATGTACAAAATGACCACACATTAATCTCCAGTTATGAGTACATCTATGGTTCTGCATTTTGAGCACACTGCTTCTCCTCTGGTCCGGCATGTTCAACGCTCAGCTGAAGAACGGCTATTTCTGGCTTTACTTTTCTCTGTTAAACATAGCGCACATGAGATGTTCAGTAAAGTAGTCTATGGTTACCCTGCACTAACTTGTTCTATACTCAGAAGAGCTCGTTAATTCTTTGATGAGCTGTCAGACGTTCTGAAGCAGGAAAAAATGGTGATGAGTCTACATGGCAACACACTCAACAGGGGTTCAAGGAACAATCTGAACAATAATAGAACATGATTCTGCACTTCCTAACATCAGGTACTGGGGTCCTGTCCTGCCGTCTCATCAATGTCTCACCATCAATTACTTAATCTGAACTCATTAACTATAGCATATTACATAATCAACACCCATTAACTATAGCATATTGCAAATTAAGATGATCAAAGATGCAAATTAGGGATGGAACAGTGGTATTCCTGATATACACTTGGCAGGTTACCAAGCAACAGCACAAGGATTCAGTCCTTTGCTGATGGGTGGGGCTTTTCTGCATGCGAATCGATTCAGGAACGTGATCCATTCAGACTTATCCAATATTGGCCACATAATAAAGACATATGAAAATGTCAGAAAAACAAATTTGAGATTAAATGAAATGTAGTACTTTGGTTTTGTTCACATTGCAAGCCTTTTTTTCTGACCCATGGAACAGGCACTGCTCTTCCAGCCAACAGTTGTTGCTCAGTAGCCAGCAGGGGGAGCTCTGATCCAAGAAAAAGGTCTTTTCATGCATGCTTGAGAATGAACTTGGAATAGATCACTTTCAGTAGAGGTATTTTTTCAGCGTATTTTTTTTATACCACTCACATAGAAGCAAAGGGACTAGAGCAAGTTTTTGGTTTTTTTTGCAGACCAGGCTGGAAACACAGCACATTAGCAGAGTTACGAGAGTGAGCTGGACTTACGATCTGGTCGGAGGAGAGGCGCAGGGACTTGCGGTAGGAGTGTGTGCCGATCTTGGCCTGGGGCTCCACCTGCACCAAGCGCTCCAGAGACGCAGCTGCCGCACTCACCTCCTTCCCCTCCTCATCACTGGATGAGTCTCTGGACTCCACTCTGGATGAACAGCAAGTGCCAAGGTCAGTAGCACCAAAAACAGCCCCATGGCATCATTTAGATGCCCAGACCCCTCCCAAGATGGAGTCCTGGAACTGGAGCTAGGCTGGCTTGTTCATCTCCTTCACTCTAGTGAGAAAAGCTCTGGCCAACAGCTTAGAAAAAACTATATTCAGCAATGAAAATCAGCTTCAATAAAGAGAGCAGAACATCTGGCTTCATGTTTGCATAAGACCTTTGGTTACAGTTTATCAAGTTTCATTTCAGTCTGGAGTTAACAGCCAGTTCTTGTAATCTGCACCTTAACCCACACCAGCTTGATGCACTAACTCACTTGTGGCCATGGCTATCAAGGGAGAGGGAGGAGCCTCCCTCTTCCAGTCGTTCCTCCTTCATCTCCAGCTTTCCCGTGCTCTCAGACTGCATGGGGAAAAACCAAGAGACCACTTATTACCCAATCAAAAGAAAGTAACAAACCCCTTAGGTCAAAGTTTATTAGGGACTTTATATTGCAATGTGTTGCCTGGTGCAGGGATACTGAGACACTCGGCCTCTGTGCTAAAAAATGCCCCTCCCTCTGAAAACCATGCTGACTGATTACGCAGGCTGTGCCATCTCTCCCGCAGACATGTGGGATCCCTTCCATACGTTATTAATGAAGGCCTCGGGCGTAATCAGCTTCCAGCTCCTTTTCTATCCGTCAGCTGTGCCTGTGAAACTCCGCACTAATCCCTAATTACAGGGAGGGAAGGAAGGAGTGTGGTGACATGATGGGTGAGTTAATGAAGAGGTTTCTAAGGGAATAAAGGAACTTCAGAGGCTGCGGCTCTTTGCTAACAAAGACGTCACTTGTCTTTCTTTGCGTCTACAGACACGTCTCAGCTAGTGCCTGCACCAGGTCAGTTATCTGCACTCTAGGAGATTAAAGACCATTTCATGTTTCTGCATGCTGTAAAAATGAAAGCCTGTGTTGAAGAGTTACTTAATCACAGGAAGATTTTGTTCTGAAATTGCCTCGCCTTCATACTCCATCATATAATTGATAATCAGAATTGCCTGTTTTATGGTGCTGTCCGCTCTTTTCCTCCAGAACCACCAGCGGCCGGACTTCTTTGGCATCCTCTCCTTCACCCAGGCCTCCTCTGTAGCCTTGGGCAAGTTCTTCTGGAAAGCCTGTAGGCTCAGAATTAATGGTGCAGCCAATGTCCAATTGTAGTATCTGTGGGAGACAAAGTTATTTTTAAATGAAAAACTGGTGGTGGTGGTGGGGAGGTGGTATTTTGGTTATCATTTTTTGATTTAAACCCATACCTGTTTGCTATTTTCACAACCAAATTGGGATTGTCTATAATGGCTGGATTTTCAGCAAATTCATGGTAGGTGATGATATGCTCCATGAACCTTTCTAAAATAACGACAGCGGGGCACAAAACCGCAGTGTGTTAACCAAGAATCTCACTGCTCAACCGTATCTCCATGTACGGCTCATCACGTGTTCTGAGTACCTTTGGATATCTCGGCGTTCTCACTGAGGCCCCCGCACAGAGACAGCGTGACGTCAGGCAGGTCTGAGGCGGAGTCAGACAGGCACTCTGTCCCGCTGTCAGCAGCAGCACTGCCCACGGACTGTGGAGACTGTGAACCTGAACGAATCCCCGAGTCCATCCAGTGCTTGGAGCCAGGATCTGAGTCACTGTGTACATGCACACACACATGCAGAAATATAGATATAGGCACGCAAGCAAGGAAACACATCACACCCACACACCTTTATTTCAAATGAGCTTTATTTATTTCAAATATTTCAAGATGACCCATGGAGTGATGAGCATGGGCAGCTATGTTCTGTACAAAGAAAGGCACAACATGGCTTACTGCAAATCCATATAGCGTAGAGATTATTAGCCTTTATGCGCACCTCTTCGGAAAGTAACGGGCGGCCACAGCTGGTTCAAGCACGCTGAGGTCATCCAGGTATATGTCTTCAGGGCCCTGGTGCTGGCTCCTCTTCGGGACACCTGAGCAACCAACAGCAGAAGTAGGTTCTTTACTGAGCTTTAAATAGTAACAGTATCAGCCTGCATGTGGGAGGATGCTCCAGCTCCTACAGCACGCTGCTGGAGCTCTTCATTCAAAGAGCATTCCCACAGACCCAAAATAGCAGAGCTTCAGCCACAAACCCGCAGCCACACGCTGTCTGATTCAGCCTCTTATCAGATGGACTGGTAAAGAGGAAAAAAACGACACTCCACTGCTACATGCTTCCCCAATAACAAGGTCTTTCTTTACCCTTTATGTCTTCCTTTGTAAAAAGAAATTTCTATCATGTCTGCCTTATAAAAGCCAGCTGGGTTCTTGATGAGTTAGATAGAACCCACGCTTCGACTACCAATAGTGTCAACCAACCTTTCTTCTTGGTAGGGGTCTCGGTCTTGGTGCTGATGTCGCCCGTGTCTTCACCCATGGAGGCAGCAGCAGTGTTGGGGTCAGACGGGGTGGAGGTGGCCACAGCAACACTACCCAGCATTTCCACACCATCAGAAAGGGTGAGGGGCGTAACTGGGCTGACTGGAGTGCGGGGCTCGGGTTTGACGATGGCGCACATGGGCACAGGCTCCACGTGGGACAGCCTGCTTGGACCTTCTCTCTCAGGGTCCATGGCCTTGGAGCTCAGGATCACCCTGAAGTGAGTGTTCTCCGATGGCATTATCATCACCGTCTTCGGCAGCTCCGCTTTCTCCTTTTTAGCCACCGGCTGGAAACATTCATGAGCACAGCAAAGGTGCATAGCTCCACATCTGAACGTGAGGACCGGCCGTCTGTTTATTCTAACGTGAGGGCCGGCCGTCTGTTTATTCTAACGTGAGGGCCGGCCGTCTGTTTATTCTAACGTGAGGATTGGCCGTCTGTTTATTTTAAGGCGGCTCCTTTCCACTGTATTATTACGAAACAGTAAAACTTCATGGAATCACAATTGGTGAGGGAAACGCAAACTTTGCTGGAGTGTGAGCTGGAACGTTACCCTGGTCGGTTCTGGTAACTCCCCCCACGTCCATTGCATGTGAGACTCCATTTTGAGCATGCACTCTGAGGGGCGGACCACCAGCTCAGAGTCACTCTTGGGGGAGAAGGTCTCCGACATGATGTGGCTATGAAGAACAAAACGATGGGATCACTTGTGGTAATGCCATACGTGGCCGGGGTGTACACATGCTCAGGTGTTTGGACTTAACACCTACCTGTCTGCACGTGACCAGTCTCCATCTGAAAAAGGATAGTTCTCCGGGGAATGACGAACCGTTGGTACCCTGGGCTCGACCTCCTTCACTGTGTTAATTGAAGGTGACCTAAAACATTGAAAAAACAGTTCATCACCAAAAGGCTTAGAGGAATAATCAGAGTTAACTGTGGGAGAAAGTCAACAGTAAATGCCCTGGTCAAGCGCGGGCAGGTTGGTCACCGTGTGCTGGCAGGAGCTTCGTCGTCTGAGCTCAGGTCCATCTCAAAGATCTCCTCCGTAGGTGCAGAGGTGCAGACGGAAGCTGGAGGCGTCAGCTCCTCCCGCCGAGGGTCTCCTTTATGCTTCTTTCTCCGCCTCTTCTTCTTCTTGCCAGCACCAGTGCTGGGAGCAGGGATCTCGAGAGGCTCTTTGGGGTCCAGAGGGTCGTCGTCTTGGGCCTGCCCCTGGCTTCGCTCCCCAATCCAGAACATGTGACTCTCAGTTGGGATCGGAGAGGTGGCCAGGTGAGCTGGCACAATCTCCTGATTTGCATGGACAAGACAGCCAGTTCAAACTTTAAGCTTTGGATAAGTTTCTTAAAGAGCATATATTTAAATGAAGACACATTTAAAATAAATCTTTAAGGAGGAACATTAAAGAACACATTTTCTGGACACAATTATGTAATTTATCTAATAATTTTTAGTCTATAATTAATCTTTGTCAGATTAACTGTGTGAAGTGCACCATCTATGAAGATACTCACATCCTGCACCTCTGTTTCTTGTACAAAGAAAGCTTCCCCATTGTCTCCAAGCTTCATGTGCAGATCCACTGGTTCCCCATTTATTTCTATGTCAATCTAAGAGAGCAAAATTATATCTTCATTTTAGCAAAGCCAACATACAGAACAAGGGGTTTGGTGTGTTGGTCAGACTACACATCAAAACCACTATAAGGTGACATTTAATGTGCTCTAAATCAGTGTGCTCTAAATCAGTGTGCTCTAAATCAGTGTGCTCTAAAGGTCACCTTATGCTGAACTCATGACTCATCAAATTCATCCAAACCCAAGTTAATAATGACCTCATACAATCATGTTCAAATTGTGTTGGTGATTGATTCAGGATTCTTTTTTCAGTTTTTGAATTTCACACCTGGTATTAAATTAAAAGTTTGATGAAATATTACTTAAATGATATGCCAAGACAAATTTTACGTCTGTAGATTTACACTGAAACTATGAGATTAACTTAGATATCCATTAAGAAATCTCACAGACACCAATTAGCATCTTGTAACTAAACACTTGTATCACCCACATGCAAAGCACATCAAGATTTGTTTAAATGGTTTCTAATGCTGTATGACATACTGTTACGTACGTAATCAACAGAAGCGGCCAAAAATAGATAACATGGCTAAAAACGGTAACAGCAGTTAGGGTTGGGCGGCCAGAGGATGGCTGACACACGTCACCACATTGAGCCAGCATCGCGACGACACAGTCGTCACAGTCCCCGTGAAGTCACCACCTTTTTTGTGTAAAGTTTTTAATTGATCTTTCATTTCATTGCATTATTTAGACATTCATGCATAGCAATTTAATACTTCCAGTAATGCTTCATAGGCAGTTGGTTTTTATTTTGAAGCATTTATGTCTGAGGTACCAAAATCGATTTGTGCCAGTTTCTTCATGTGTGCATAACATTTGAATTTGAACATAAAATTGCCGCCGACCTCCACCCTGCCGATGTTACCGGCCATCATGTTTCCCTGTAGACACTATCATATTGTTAGACAGACCTCACACAAGCTTAATATCAGTACTAATCTTAACACCAATGACTTTCTTTCTTGGTAAACAGTAAATATCACTCCACATGAACAGATTCAGCCTGATTCAGGCTTTAAGGAACTGATAGCGATTGATTAGCAAAAGCACAAGGAAAAATATACAGTAATTTAAAAGTGATATACAGTAGAATCAAGTAGATTCAATCTGAATGATACATTTTACATTTTTAGATCTGATTCTGCTCATCTTAATTAAGTTTCCATGCCTAAATTGTGGGAACAGGTTGCTTTGCTTACATTAGCCTCATAGTTCTGCTAGAAAACTAACAATGACACTGTCACTGATGTGAAGGAACAGCTTTAAAGAATTACCTGTTTGCTAACAGGGACAGGAGTGAGTGGAGTGAGTGGAGTGTGTGAGTGTAAAACACCTTAAGGCACTGGACTGTAAAAGAAGTCTGGACACTCTTCATCCACCTCACCTTGGATGATGGCTACATCTCAGTTAAAGTGAAAAACCTCCCTCTCATTTTTTGCTGAAAGGTTCCTTGTCTACGAAACTGGTCATTACATTACAAAGTCTTTGGCCTTTGCTCAGAGTGAATGGAGCAAACTATTGAGGAATGTGATACCACAGAATAACAAAACTTCAAGACAAAGTCTTTAATAGATGCAGATCTGGGCATGTATTGTTTGGGATGGCTAAAGCTTGGAGAACAACCAATGCTTCCGTATGCATTTACTCAGTTCACATGCATTTCACATGCATCAGGCTGAAGTCACCAGTAAGTCGAGCCCTTGGTCTCCCGTTTAACCATGCATCTGTAATGACTGGCTCAGAGGCCCACAATGCATTTGATGGATGTTCCATTCAGCAGCCCTCGTAAGAGCCAAACCGTAATCCATAAACAGGGCCGGGTCACGGTAGCTGGCCAGCACACCCACAGCCAGCGTGATCGGATCACCTTCACCACACACCTGACACGGCACAGTCGCATATTCAGGTACACTCTCAGCTTTCAACCCACGCATGTCCACTGGCAATGGTAGGATGAATCTAAGGCATCTGGAGACATATTTTGACCTCCCCTGCAGAATCCACTGTGTCCTCTCAATTTCAGCCCGTCTCCCCCATTTAAAGTGCCCAACCAGAAATCTTGTCTTCAGTTTCAAGGTTGCTAGGCAATTTGGCCGATGTGTGTGGAGAGGTGGGGCAGAATGCTAATGGCGCAGGGGAAGATGGCCTGGGGTGAGTTAGTCCGAGCTCTCCAACACGTCAATCCAGGAAAGAAAACCGCAAAGCCGAATTAATGACCGAGCCGTGAAACATCAGTGACTGCTTCATGATTGATGCTCGAGTCTTTTGATTTCCTTCACGTTGCCGATAAGAGGAGGACGAACGGATTCATCTCAGAGTCGCAAGCAGAAACCGTAACCATGAAAATGGATAAATAAAATTAGCTAAAAATCACTGGGTTACTGTTCATATGATCACTAGAATCGTACTGAACAACTGTGTTCATATTATGTAATATAACAACAGGCCAAACTTTTGGTTCTGTTTGAGGCTCTGAAAAGCTTTTCAAAGAGGATCCAAAAAAAAAGAAAAAGAAAAAAAGTCACCTCAAGACTCCCCATTATATAAGTAACCTTGATGGTACTATCCCTGTCCTCCCCTGCCAAGCACGTCTTATTCTGAGAAACCTGTTGCCATAGCAACCACCCCTTCTCATTTTCTAAGCATCTCCATACTTCCTGCAGGTTGAGAGAACTGTTTTATCCCCCACCATTTCTATTTTCTTTCCCCAAGGATTTGATGGATGTAAAGCTAATGTGCAAAAACTCCTACACATTCTATTGTTCAGCTACATGGAAGCAGCTATTAAAGCTACCAGCCTGCTCTTATAAAGGATTTAACATCAACAAGGGTCGCCTTCACTCTTTGGGGGGGCGCGGCCCCGGCCGGGGGCGCGGGGGGGGGGGGGGGGGGGGGGGGGGGGGGGAGGGGGGGGGTGTT
>JAOYMR010000016.1:708582-721906 GCA_025802075.1 Tenebrosternarchus preto | reverse complement strand
ATTTTATTTTTAAGCTACATGGAAGCACCTATTAAAGCTACCAGCCTGCTATTATAAAGGTTTTAAAATAAAAAATAATATCATTAACTATTACCCCCCCCCCCCCCCAACATTTCCGCTCTGTCTGATGCACATAGTACAGCTCATTTTCACCTTGATTGATTTAAATTGAAGGTTTAATATGCGAGGCTGCTTTGATGAAGTTCCTAAACTAAACTACATTACTTTATTTAACTTGCTCTGTGCCAAGTCCAGTTCATGCAGACTATAGAACATATCACGGAAAACTGGGGCTGTTTATAGCCCTGCTGTACCTTTAACCCACGCGCACACACTCACGCACACACTTTACACACACAGTCACATGATTTCCTATATTTGTGAGCAATGACCGTGATGCCAGTGGAAGTACAAGCCGAGCTGTGACCGTAACAAGTTACGATTTTGCTTTTTCCAGTTTTTTTTTGGAAGAAATACAATCCTAATAAGTGTATCAACACAAGTACACACAAACAAAGGCACACACAAACACATCCGTCTATAATTAACGCAGGATGTGGTGAAAGTCATTTCTCTATTTTTTTCCATTTCGCAGCAAGATGTGGTTTTTAGTGTCAAAGTCCTGCTGCTGAAAACAACCTATTTCTAGCAGATACGGGTCAGGTAACGTTTACAGATGTGGTAAACAGGTGCAGTGATAAGAACAAGCCTACTTTCACTGAACCTGTTTGTTTAGTCGGGTCAGACGTACGATAACGGTTTAGGATAATGGGATTCTGTGACCACAGACCTCCGTGGTGGAAGACCAGAACAACGCATAGAGTCTGAAGGTACATTCAGGACGGCAGGAGCCATTTTATCTATTCGGTATTGGCGCGTCAGCCCGTCACTCACCACTTTCTCCCTGGAGCGCAGCACGCCCAGCTTGCCAAAGCGCACATGGAAAGGGGAGCACTGGAAGGAGCCGTCCCTCTGCCGAACCACCACCACGTCGATGCAGCCAGACAGCGTTGCCTGGTTGATGCCTTTGTACAGCTCCTTCACAGTCACCAGCACCTGCCCTGCCAGCTGCCCCACGTAGTTCATGGTGTCCACCTGCTCTGAGACACGAGGGAAAAAAACAGCACATGCTTACTTGGTACAGAGGGTTTTCCCCCCCCCTTCACTTTACCTTATTAATGTCTAAAAAGAGCCTTTGATCAATAGTTATTCTATAGTGATATTTTTTTTCTTGAAGGGAAAAAAAAGATCATTCCCATATTAAGAAAAGCATTTTTAATTCAAAAAACT
The DNA here is from genome assembly GCA_025802075.1 of Tenebrosternarchus preto. Classification (NCBI taxonomy): domain Eukaryota; kingdom Metazoa; phylum Chordata; class Actinopteri; order Gymnotiformes; family Apteronotidae; genus Tenebrosternarchus; species Tenebrosternarchus preto. Next base: position 720,616 of record JAOYMR010000016.1, on the reverse strand, counting down.
GCCCTGAACACTCATGATACCTTCATTCATACACATGCTTCAAACTCAAGTGTGTGTGCCCTGTTTTTTTAAGCAGCTGTTTGGCTGTGACTGGCAGTATATGAGCTGCAGCTTATTCGTCCCCCTCAGGCTGTGTTCTTCAACTAAAGAGAATTCACTTCATGGTTCCCCTTGGTGGGTCTTATCTGCAGGCCTGCAGACAGCCTAGTCGATGTCAGCACACAGCAGAGGCCTCCATTCACCCCCAGAGACAGTGAGAGTGCTACAGGTTTGCCCAAGATGTGAAATTCTACCCGACCAGCAATACCTGATGTTCAAATGACGATGTTAAGCTGCACAGTGAACGTGACAAACGAAGCCCAAGGGACTGGAGAAAATCCCAATACCAACTCCAAGAACTGAACCATGAGGTCAGAGGATGTCTCTAAAGACCCGTGTGAGGTGTTCCAGCAACTACTAGAAAGACATCCTATAGAATCAGAAAAAGAGAAAGGGGCTTCATTCGTCACGATCAGTGTTCCTATGGCGCTTTCATCAGATGCAGTTGTGCTTTAATGGAAAAATCAGAAATTATATACCCATAGACCCAATTCAGTTCTTTTAAAACCAGTTCTACAAACAACTGCCCGAAGAAGTGATCAATGTGATAATCAAAAATGCAATCTGCATTCATGATTGCACTCTAACTGAAAAGAGACAGACAGCTTGGTTTTATCCTAAAAATACTGTAGTGCACTTTTTCCACTGTGATCCAATTGAACTAAAAAAGTAAGACAATGTCAGAATGTGTGCATGTTTGTGTTCATGTTATTTCATTGGCTTGAAAAAAGTACACTTTGAATCTGATGCAAGAGCAACAACTAAAAAAAATGTAAATCTTTTTTAGTACAAGACTGGGCTTAATCAGTTCCAGGAAAACCAGCTCTAGTGTTGCTGAATTCTTCAAACTAGGGCATACCCTTTATTTAGAACTGTGGTGACCCGGGTCTTTATCAGACTTTGCACTTAGTACTAGCCTTGATTTCTTACGCATAGCAGCCAAGCTTCAGATCAAACATAAACCATATTTAGGAAGAAAAACACGTTTCATAATAGGGGTCAACAGATTTTCAGTGTCCAGTGGTGATATTCTGAGAGCAGGATGGCCAGTGTATAATGAGGACATCATGTTACTTCTGGATTTTCCCCTTTTTGGGGGGCATTTTTCTTTTAGAATAACAAATGAAACACAACATTATATATACACACATACTTCTGCTTTATTTACAGCAAAGCTTGGCTTAATATGTGACTACTATAGAGTATGGAACTATTAGTTTGATGGTGGTCCTGTTTGTCAAACATCTGTCCTGTGCAAGCAGCAAATAGAAGGCTAGGCTACACTTAGCATGAATGTCTTTGGAGAGAGACATTGGCTAAAGTTTGAACGGAAGGCAAAATATTGAAAGGAGCCTGGAGATCTTTGGTGGCTAAGTGGAAATTACAGTCAAATAATGTCTGAACAGAACAACAAGCAAAACTGCATTACAGTTTATAACTGTTGTGTGGTATCACAGCCTGTTAACTACACACGGCTTGGCTCAGAAATGATACCCCTTTGTCCCTATTCAGAACATCAGTCCAAATGAGCAAAAACCTTTAGAATCTCACAGTGCATTACTCATATGAGCTACGAGCCCCATATTTCACACATTCACACAAGAGATTAGCACAGAAGAAAAACAAAGGGAAACTGTACATGTGAAAGGTAAACAACTGAATGCTGAGTTAGACACACACACACAACCACCCACCCACCCCAAAAGGACATTCACTCACTTGCCCTGGCCATGCAAAATGTGTCAGTAAATTACTGATATGACAGCAGAAAAGTAGAAAACTGGAGCCAAAATCTGCCATGGATACAGACTAGCAAAAAAATAAAAAATTAAATTAAATTTAAAAAATGAAGATTCAAAGAACATGCCAGAATCCCACTACTCAAGCTTAGATGGAAAGAATAACATCTTTTACTAAAAGTATTTTAGTGTTGCTTGTTGTCTGTAACCATAAATATTTGTTCATATAAACTAAGGTGTTATGTTATTACTGTGCCACATCAGAGGCGTCCCCTGATTCTTTGTGAGTATGTAATAAGCATTGGGTAATAAGCTTTTCTTTAAAAATAAATACAACATGAAGATTAATTCTTCAACAGCAATGCCTTTTTGCTGATCCTATGTATGTATGAAAGTACATAAGACAAGGTATCTTTTAAGGGTGTCATCAGTATGCAGGTCACAGGATTTGCGTGCTGGTAATCAAGCACGTTAGATAGTGCTACAATAAATTCCAGTTATTGCCTGAAACCCTTACTGATAAAGTTCTTAGTGGGGAAAAAAAGCATGTGAAATATCCTAATCAGTAGTGAAAGGAGAACATAAATCCTCAAAATAAACCACAAACTAGGAAAACTAAGTGAAATATATTGTGTTGGGGGGGGGGGGGTATCTCCTGTAACTGAAGATTAAAAATGAATTGTTAATAGAAATAAATCCATGAGGCCTGAGGCCATTGGCCTGGATACAGCTTACTCACCAAGGACCAGGATGTTTTAAGAGATGAAGACTCATCCTGTTCACTGTTGTCTTCTTCAGTACCACTGCTGGGGGGGTCCAACTCAGCCCAAGAGGTCAATTGTTTCATTACAACTTTACCCTCACAAAGTATTTCGGTTTAAGGTCTTCCTCCTCACTCATCACACACTTCTGTTTCTCAGTCATCCTCAACACTGTCTAAAATATAGCCTGTACCATTGAATGACCCTGCCAGGTCAACATAAACAGTCATACTATGTGCGACATTACTGGACACATTTTGCGTCACACCTTTTCTTTGGCTTTGCTCTAATGTAGCGAGCGCAGCCAAGAACGGCTTAATCAACCAATGAAACAAAAAGACTCCCACCCTGCAGCCAATGAGACGAAGGGGGTATGGGGTCAGCAGTTCTGAGATAAGCGGTTTCTTGTGAAGGAACTACTGATAAGAGGGTGGGTCAAGAGGAAGAGTACCGTATAAGCCATCGTCTTGTTCAGAGCTGCAGAGAATGTCTTCACTTTTAAGTACATTTTTAAAATGCTAATAAAAGGGAAAAAAACACTTGCAAGTGAAAGCAGCCAACTAAAACTGTGGATGATGGAGTCATGGGGTTTACTTTGTTTTGTAAAATACAAAAAAACAACAAAAAAACACCACCACTACCAAAAAGGAAAAACAACTTGAACTTTTTTTCCTAGCCGATTACCTAACCTGATGCAAAACAGTACACAGATACAAATGTATTACATCAGTTTTAGTGTGTCAACTGTGTTTTTCCCCCTCTCTCTCTCTTCTCTCATGAAACATGTGCTCCTACATAAATTAAAACGTAGCCTACCTTTATAGGCCTCCACAGGACACAAAGGCACACCTAGTTTAGGGTTCAATAGGTTATTGTGAAAGCTGATTCTGATGTATTCACCATGAACTTTTTTGTCAACACTGCTACTTATGAGTTTTACAGTTTTATAAAAAAAGAATATTTGCTCCTACATCCATCCTTCATTGCCTATTTACACTACATATAGTCAAGTTAAGACTTCATAAGTCAAGATTATATAAAGATTTCAGTTCTTTATTAGGTATTATAAGATGGGCATTCACAGCTTTTAGAGAATGCACCTTACAATGGTAGGCTAATGTTTTTAATGCTTTATTCTTTAGTTTGTGAGTGATTACAGATGTCAAAATAAGACTTTGCTACTGGGTTTGGAAAATAATGCATATTAGGCCTAAACGATTTTTTTACGGCCAGCTATAGTATATTGCGGTAAAACGCTTCTCCTTAGAAGAATGGCAATTAGTCATACACTATTTATAGGGGGGGAAATTGGCCTCAAGTCAAAATATATTTTTAAATATAAATAAAAGTTTTCAAGCAGCGGGGATCCTTTACAGAGTATGCAGTCGGCTAAGACTTTTTCGACTGTAACCAGAGATGGAACTGGGAATGGAGAGTTGGCAGAACAATGGTTCGAATAAAAGTAAATCCTTAAACACACTAACAGTTAACTACATATCTATAAACAATGGGAAAGAAATCACAAACAGTAGCAATAATGTAGCAAATTACTATTAATGAAACCTTTTTTAAAGAAAGTTGCTAGCTAATGACATATCTATCGTGTTACCGTGTTAGCCAGCCATAACTGGACAAACTTCATAGTACAGTAACTAGCTAGCTACCTTGATAACTTGTATACAGTTTATGATTTGGTGTGTATTTTAGCAGTGAACTGTACCAAACAGTGCAGCCTTGCAAACAATTAATTTGAAGTAGATAACTTCAGTATTTGGGTTTCTAGTACCAACTAGCCAGTAGTAATCTAAGTTAGCTAGTTTGCTACCTACCCATCACACATCTTACTGATCTTAATTATCTCAAGCTAGGGCTGCTGGCTAACAAGCTAACAGGCTGCACTAGCGAGTCCACTGCACTGTGAAGCACAGCCATAGCCTATCAAATGAACTAAACTGACCAGTAGTAAAAATGGAAGTTATACCGTCAGCAATATAAACTTGAATATTCTTGTTTAAACGTTACCGAAGAAGCTACAAAAGTTAAATGTAAAAATTATTATTATTCGTGTGACGCTTAGTTACCTTGTTTTAGATGCTGTAATGAGATGGCAACGATGTATCTCCGTCGCTGGCTGAGGTTCCGCTTTCAGATTAGCATTTCGCTAGCTAACCTAGCTAGCTACTTTTTCATTTCTGGACTCGCGGACCTCAACAACTCCAAATACAAAGCTGACTTGTATTTTCAAGAAGTGACCTGTATCCACCGAAGATCCTTCGTATTGTGTCTGATATCATAACACATTGGTGGGGTTTGACGGCTAATTGTTGGCCATGACCAAGGGTCGGTCAGTTTGCCGACAGCGGCACTAGCTGAACCAGCGGCAGTAACGTGACGTGGGAATGTGGCCACTGTAGAGCCCCTTCACGTGATTCAGAGCTGTCACATACTAATATGTTGACCCAGCTAATTAAGTAAAAAAAAAATACTAGGCGTTATACATGTTGACAGGTGTAATATCGAAATCATTTTAATCCTGTTTTACCAATCAGTGTTTTTTACACCTTTTGTGTCGACAAAAGTACAAAGTACATATTTTCACGAGGGGCAAACACACTCACCTCCACAAATAACTTTGCTTTGTGTTTACTAATGTAAATATTTAACTAACATTTCACAGAGAAGGAAAACAATATCTGAATGGCTGAAGATCATTGTAAAGCAGCCCACAAAAGCCCTGTACACCTGGCTACACAGGATTTTCTGAACAGCCCCCAAGGCCCCATACATCTGGATCAACAGGGTTTCTTAATACCTGCAAAAGCCTCATACATCTGTCATAAATACACATACACCTGTCAAACAGGATGTCCGAACTAATTTTTGTTGTTTTGTACTGCATGACTTTATTTCCTGTTGTCATAAACTCAGCATTTTGAGTTAATTTATTAAGAACTTCACATGCTGATTTTAGACCAGACACTACAGATATAAACTGCCTACAAACAGTTCTTTATAGCATTCTTATATGTAATTAAGCTGTTTCACAAGATAAACTCAAGGTGATAGATGTAAGATCCATATTTGACTCTCTCCTTCAAAATGAGAAGCATTAGTATTATGAACTCAAACAAATAAAAACAGAGACACAAACCAATTTTGCACTACAGAATTGAAGTAACATTCAAAGCATTTTAATTCAACTCATGTTCACCTTTTCAAGAACTTTTCTCAGGAAATCAAGAAAAACTGTTGCTGTGTTAATACCCAATTTGAATTATTTCTCAAGAATAATACTGACATTGCCATGTTATATGAATGTCTTATGCCAATCTACACTGCCCCAGGCTAAACACACCTTGTTTCACTCCCTATTACTATCTAGCCAACAACTTAAAGCCCTAGGGAACCTAAATCTATTTTCTTTCTAATTAGGTTGGTCTCGGTCTTCTGGGCACACAATATAAATATACAAATTGTGTCATATGAACACTGTACCAAAGTCCAGGTAATATATTTTGTGAGAATTATTTCCCTTGTAATGTAAACTGGGTAGTCCTAATGTTGGGTAATGCTTAGGGAAACAAGCCTGTTTTGATACAGAAAACTGGAAGGAGGCAACACTAGGCTAGGTTATTTTGAAGTAATGTCCATGGCATTGTTCCCCATCCATGAAAGCCAGTCATTTGTGTCTAAACCTCTAGGTCTGTTTTCATCCTTATAAAAACATAAACTTTAGCATCCTGTCAGCACCCATAAATGAAGCTTATCTAGTGCCAGAAATATAGAATCATTTGCAAATTCCTCAACAGTAGGTTCACAAGTTACATATATGTGCATATATGTAGTAAGATTGTATTTCTCACCGTTTGTGCCAATGTGTTTTGCCTGAGTAGCCTAGCAGGCTGCCAATCAAGTGTGCTCATTTGAATATTAGGTCCTTGCCCAGTGTTTTCAGACAGGACTAATGAGCTAATCTGTTTTTGAGCAGTGTTTTACCATAAGGTCCTTTTTTATGGATACTTTACTGAGTGTTTAACACTTTTGTTTACATTGTATGTTCCCTGGGACTTTAAGTATTCCTGGTTCTGAATGGTCATGGCATGTTGTGGCTGAACGTGCTTTGGAGTAAAATGCTGTGGCACACAGACTTGGTCATATGCAGACCCCCACCCCCACACACATCTGCCTTTCTCCACCCTTTTTTATTTATTTATTTTACTCTTTCTTCTCAGCTTCGTCCTCGGGGAAGTAGACGCTGACCGTGAATTCGCCAGCCTCCGTGCCGTACTTGTTTTTCACCACCAGGGCGTACTTGCCCGAGTCGGTCGTTGTGACGGCCGCGATCGTCATGCTTGCGAACTTGCCGTGCTCGAACTTGAGCGTGTAGTGATCGTCAGACACCAGCTGCTTGTCGTTCTTCACCCAGCTCACTTCAGGCACAGGGTCGCCCCACACATTGCCGGTGAGGTTGAGAGACTGAAACGAACAAAACAGAGGAAGATATGCAAGGCAGTGTTCAGGAAGCACAGAATGTGCCCCACCATCACAAAATACCACACACGCGAAAAGGCTGACAGACGAGTTTTCCCTTCTCGGAAGGTTTCTGTCATTTCAGACTGGTGGTGTGTGACATCGAGTTTTGTTTCACCTTTGGTAGAATGAAACATTTTACCTTGCCCTCCTGGATAGTGACCACATCTGGCAGGCCTCCCACCACACGTGCCCGGTCTGTGAGTGAAATGAAGTAGTCAGAATGTAAGCCACCTAGTAGATCAGCATGTGTTCCCCTGCTAGTCTTACTCATTCTTCATACTACCTGTTTTTATTTACAATGACTAGCTGAATTTCCTGTATAAAGAGACTGATGGGTAAAAGCAGTTCCAAGGGATCCGGACAGGAGATGCATCTTTTGCTGTGTCAGTATGTCCTTAGTAAGTGAATGGGAAAGGCGGCTCAAAATAGCAGCCATGCTTTTGCAACAAGAATGCAAAAAGTGACAGAAGAGACAATCACTTACTTCTCTCCGCAATGGCTGCTGCCCTGAGGCAGGAAAAGAGATAAGCACACAGTTAGTGGAGGCTTTAAATAGCATCAGAGCCTGTCATGGTGATACTGCCTACTTCCACACTGCAGTGGCAGGAAACGTCTGTTACCAGGCCTTGCAGAAAGAAGTGCTGAGATATGTTACCATAAGAATACATTTTAGGAATACATTTTTCCCCCCTCAGGAAGTTACAGACCGTGTTTCTGTGGAAGTTTCCAGGCCGTGATCATTTAGTAAAGTTTATGGGATCAAAAACAGAATGTGAAGACAGGGTATGGATAAAAACTCTCCATGATGTACTTAGCCACTTACTTCAGTCTCTGGAACTCTGCAAAGGCCTCTTCCCATACTTTGAAAAAAATAGAAAGAGAAACCTTTGAACATGTATAAAAGGCTTAATACTGTATATAAAATATATTTTTAAAAGCCTATATTAGAAAAAAAGTAGTACATGTTTCACGTGTACTTGAAACATCTCAAGCCTTACTTTTCCCAGTTAAGTCAAGAACCTTCTTGACATTGCCTTTGCCATCGAAGATGTCGATGGAGTATTTGCCCTTGTCCTTGTCGGAAGGCTCTTTGATTTTCAGCCACATTTGGTCTCCTGTGACTCCACATTGCACTCTGTCTGAGTATGAGATCTTCGAATCTCTAAGCAGACAGAAACAAGCTAACTTAGCTAGCTAACAGAGACATGGTATTTGATTAAGGGCCACAGCAGGTCCTACCAAAACAGTAATAAATAAATAAATAAATAAATAAATAGATAGATAGATAGATTCATGCTATGCTAAAATGTACATTATTAAAAATAAAGCCATTTAGATTTAAATGAGTCATACAGTACTGCTACTATACAGTACTACTGGGCTGAAAGATAAAAAGAATGAAAACTTTCAGAAACTTCCAGATGCCACACACCTGTTACCCAACAGACCTGCAAATCAGCTCAGTTACAAACTGCACTGCACAGATTGCTTTGTGCAATTTCCTGTTTAATGCATTTTGAATGCAGCTGTGAGGAGAAACAGGATTGGGACGTATGCAGAAGAGCACGTGTTTGCAAAGTAACTCTCATCGAGCAGGACTTCAGAATGGCTGTTTGTTCTTTCAGAGTGCTGTGTTGTTACTGGAGGGCAAGTGTATGGGTGGGAATGGCAAGTTTAGTGTCAGTTAAAAAGAGTCAAAAAGTTTGAACACGATTTTAATTGATAAAATTAGTAATATGATGCTGTTGACTTCACCGTATAAAGAGGCTGTGTCTTGTATGGTACACCAGCCCAAACACAAGCGCTGTCTGCTGGTGGATATTGTTGTCACTGAGCTTGGAAATAAATGTATTCTGACTTTTCTGACACTCACAGCGACAGTTCCATTATCTAAACAGCCAAAAAGAGAGAAATAACCTACAGGGACATATGAAAAAGAATGAAGAAAAAACCTTACTTGTGAAGCCAGCCAACACGGAGCTCGTCAAAGTAGTGCACAACGGATGTGGAGAGGATGAGGCCATGTTCAGTGCTCTCAACCTTCAGTTCAGTGGCAGAGTTAGCTGAGGTAGTGAAGACACAACAGGAACAGTAGCCTCAGTTTCACATACTGCATGGAGCCTTAATGATCTGTTTACTGAGAGGTATGGAGGGTATGGGGGAATAAAAACACAGTAGCTCACCTATAACTCTGAACATTTCATTCAGCACAGCCTGATAGCCTGTTAGAAGGAATCAGTGATGGCATTTTAGAGGACCAGGTACAGCATTTCATTAACTTTGGCCTACAAATGACATCCGCATCTCAGAAAACCGGCGGGCATTAAAAAGGTACTGACCAGCTTCTGTCAGATTGAACAAGGTCTTATCCTTTCCTCTCTCATCCCACAGTTTCACCTCATACACACCTGCGTCTTTCTTTGAAAGCTGTTTGAAAAACAGCAAGAGAAGCGAGGTGAAAACCCTGGCTGCAGGTGAAGCGTGGAGCAGACATTACAAAGATTTCTGAATGAATGAAACCACAAAGATCAGAAAAGCCGAGCTTTTCTCCTGCCGTGGATGCTGCAGGCCAACAGAGACGCCAGAGAAGAGGAAGACAACAATAACACAGACACAGAAAACGAAAGTGACCCGGCGAGAACTTAGAAAGGAAACGCTCCAGACTTTTGGTTTTCTCTCGCTTTCTTCAGCAGCAGGTTTCTTTTGCCCTTCTTTGTCGCTCTTATTTACAAGCTGTAAATTAGACAGATACTTCAGTTACTGGCAGCGCCCTGCATGTGGTAACTATAGTGCGCTGTGCTGTGCTGCTGCATTACTGGGTACCACAATTTAATACAACACTCAGGACTAATATTACTATGTTCCAAGATTTGTTGATGTTGGTATCTGACGTAGAACGTTGTTTGAAAATACTTGTGCCATGAGTTTCATTAATCATAGTCCACAAATAGCTCAAGACTAAACCAAACGTTTATGATATATGGACTTAAATGTTGATAAATGTATAGACTTGAACATGTAATTCATTAAATATCATTAAAAAACGAAGCACTAATATACATGCTAAAGGATGTGCATATTTTCTAAGCACTTAGGCTTTTTTTTTACAGTTAAAAAAAAAAACCTTAAAAACAATCCACATAAGACATGAGTGAATACATGGTGGTGTAAAGTCATTTGCTCATAATTTGTGAGTCTGTGTGGTAGAGTGGCTGAGTTGCTCTGTTGATAGAGAAGCTTCAGCACAGGGACCTGGGAAAGGTGCCCTTCTCACCCCAAAACCTCTCCACCCTCTGGCTGCCTGACCTTGCCAATGTTGAAGGACAGCACTCCGTCAGCGATGCCAATCTTCTGAGCATCTTCGTCATCCTCTGCGATCTCTATTCCGTCCTTAAACCAGGAAATCTCAGTGTTGGGTTTCACGTTTCCTACCTACAGAGGAGAGTGAGGAGAGCGAAAGTGGAAGAGTGAGAAGGAGAGATGTAATATCAAATAGTCTGTCCCAGGAAAGTGAAAACAAACCTTCGGTCTCACTCAAGTGCCTGGCTTTACCTTGCATTTCAGATACACGTTACATTCTGGGGTGACCTCGAAGCTGAGATACTCCACAAAGTGAGGGCCTGTGGGACAGAACAGACACATGACAACGTATTGCATGTATATGGTGCTGTGTCTTGTTTGTTTTTACGTATCAAAACACGTACCTTGTCTCCTAACCCATTCAGCTCTCTCAAACTCAGATTTCTTCTGAATCTCAGCAAATTCTGTGGGAAAAAATAACCAAATGTTGCTAAAACTAAATATTGTGTGTACACACACACACACAAACACACACACACATATTACATATATATATATATATATAAATCCAAATACTATATATAAATACACAAGGTTTCCAAAGAAACAGGATGTTGCAAATAGAGGTGCAAGCAAAGTGTTTCAAAAAATAAATATCTAAAAAAAAATCTAGATTTCCTATTCACCCTCCTCTGGATGGTATTTTGGGTACACAATATATAAAAAACAGTATATGGACAATCATTTTGGGCCACCTACACATTACAGCTACAGGAACTTTTATGACATCTCATTGTAAATCCATAGGCATTATGGATTGGTCCTTCCTCTGCAGCTATAACCAATTCCTACATGATTTTGGCTCTGTGGGAATTTTTGCCCTTTCATGCGGAAGAGACTTTATAAGGTTAGATGCTGATTTTGAACAAGTTGCCCAGGCTCACAATCTCTGTTCTAGTTCAACCCAATGGTGTTGAGGTCAGGGTTTTGTGTTGACCAGTCAAGTTCTTCTACACCAAACTCACTCAACCAGGCCTTCAACCTTGCTTTGTGCACTAGGGCAGAGTCTAGGTCAACCCCTGAAAAACAACTCCACAGCATTATCCCTCCACCAAACTTTACAGATGGCATAATGCAGTAAGGCAGGTAATGTTCTCCTGGTATTCACCAAACCCAGACCTGTCCATCAGACTGTCAGATAGAGAAGTGTGATTCATCACTCCACAGAACATGTTTCCACTGCTCCAGAGTCCAGTGCCGATGTGCTTTACACCACTCCAGCCAACACTTGGCATTGTGCTTGGTGATGTAAGGCCTGCATGAAGCTGCTCGGCCATGGAAACCTATGCCACACTGCTGGTGGCTTTTGTGCTGATGTTAACGCCAGAGGAGGTTTGGATCTCTGCAGTTATTGAGTCAGCAGAGCATTGGTGACTCTTATACACTACGTGCCTCAGCACTGGGTGACCCGCTCTGTAACTTTACGTGGTCGTGGTTGATGTGGTTCTTAAACACTTCCATTTTTCACTATATTGCCAAAAGTATTCGCTCCCCTTCCTTGACTCACATATGATCTTAAGTGACATCCCATTCCTAATCCAT
>JAOYMR010000016.1:678016-702379 GCA_025802075.1 Tenebrosternarchus preto | reverse complement strand
TGTTTATTAAGGATGCGTGTTAGTGTATACTCATGTTTATTAAGGATGCGTGTTAGTGTATACTCATGTTTATTAAGAAAAGAGAAATATACCAGCTTTAACAAAGGGAGGGAAAGGATCCGTGGGTTTATGTTCTAATGTTGTAATGGCTTTTGCCACCCCAAATCTCTCACCTCTCAGACGGGCTCGGTCAGACGGGTCCATGGCAACCACAGGGTCAGACACCCGTGAAGGGTGGCTCACCCCGCTCCTGTTGAGGGCACGGACCCGGAACACATAAGAGCGACCCTCGATGAGTCCAGTGACAGGAAAGCGGGCGTATTTCACCGGGGTGTCATTACACTGTGCCCAGTGTTGGGTGCCAACCTCACACCTGCAAACGAAACCAGTATTGCTAATTCTGCAGAAGGGTTATTGCAGAATACATGCTGAACTGAGCTGAAGGTCCTAACCACAGCTCTCCTGTCTGAATCACTAAGGGTAGACTGAGCATTACGGCTCTGACCTGTCAATGAAGTATCCCAAGATCTGGCTGCTTCCCTCAACTGCAGGCTGTTTCCAGGTCACCACCACGTATTCTTTATTAGCATCATGACAGCGCACGTCGAGGGGAGCCACAGGAACCCCCTCCACCTCCACGTCCACATCTGACACACGCGCACAGACACACACATGCACATACAGGCACACGCGTTATGCACTTCGCTCACATCACACATCTTTTGCCAAAGTACAACCTCTGTACAACTAAAGTACAACCTCTGTTCAACTAAAGTACAACCTCTGTACAACTAAAGTACAACCTCTGTTCAACTAAAGTACAACCTCTGTACAACTAAAGTACAACCTCTGTTCAACTAAAGTACAACCTCTGTTCAACTAAAGTACAACCTCTGTTGTTGTTATTCGTAAAAGTTGACAGGGGGCGCATTTATAAGTTCACATGTTATTGTATTAGGACTATCAATGAAGCATGAAGCAGTTCTTATTCTTAAACATTAGAAATGAGAACATTAGCATTCACCCTCTCCCACTTCCCTTTTGGTGGATTTAGACTGATGTAGAAGCAGCATTCCCTAAGATAAACCTAATACAGGTGGGCAGCCTGTGGCTTCAAGACACAGTGCATGTAAAACAAGACAATCAAGCTCCCCACAGCAGTGACATCCAGTGCTCAAAGTGATCCAGTACTCACTGTAGAAACGGTACATTTTACTGTGACCATTTTTCACATACCAGGACTTCTCTTAGTCTCCCTATATTCTTTTCTACATTTACACTTTAGCAGAAGTGAACCTCTGCTTTTCTACCCTCTCCATATTAGATTGTGGGTGATTCATATTGGCCCTCTATAAACTGCATTACCCAGGGGGCACTGCGTGTAATACTTAATGATTAACTAATGTTTAACAGATGTTAAGCTGTTGTATAAGGGTCACCTCTGACAAACACATAGGCGGAGTGGGTGTCAAAGCCAGACTTGGTGTTGATCCGCAGGGTGTAGAGTCCCTCGTCCTCTTTGTTGAGGTGGACCAGGGTCAGTGTGGCTCGCTCACCGCTCCAGTGCATCTGCACCCATTTGGACGGAGCCAGAGCAATGCCTGGTTAAAAAGCAAAGACCATTCAGTAACGGAAATACAGAACTGGCCACATTTGCTTTATAGGACGTCAGTACAGAACAGGATCTGTATGTTGTATAATGAGAAGATCATGAATACTGACACTTAAGCATGCAGTGGAAGAACAATGTTTCCAAGTTAAACTTGTACCCACCATTCCTATACCAGACAACCTCGGGCTGGTAGCGTTTCACAGTGGGGTAGATGATGACAGTGCAACCCAGACTCATGGTTTCTCCCTCGCGGCCAAAGGCAACCCCAAACTTGTCTATAATAGTGGTCCTGAAGGTGACACCATGTTCAGGACTGTAACCATCTGAGCAGCACAAGAAAGTTCAGACTTAGACCAAGAGTGCTGCACAGTAGATGTATAATTTGATACAGATTTACATTTAGTTTACACATGTTCACTTTACGTAAGTCCTGATCTTCAAGCAAACTTACGCGGTCTTTCATTCATTTCTTCGTCTTTGAATCCTTTAAAATAAAACATGCACACAGAATTTATGACGGCTGACCCAATAAAAATGCAGTCACTGTGCACCGCACTTGTGAGAGACCTTGAACATCGCCTGCTGTGTTCAGATCAAAACAATGCCTCGATGTTTCAGCTGTTCTCTCCAGCATTCAGCACTGTTTTGAACATTTTAATACCTTAATACATGAATACGTACGTACAAACCTGGACTGTGACCTTTGCAAACGCATTTCATGCATACCAACAGATCACAGCAGAGACCCACAGCCTTATAAAGAGCCAGGGAAGGCACCAGTGCGTAAGGGCCTCTCTCAGCTACATCACAGTAACTGTCCTTTTCAGAAATGACGGTATAGAACACTCTCAGAAACAAAACTCTGATATAAGAGTCTGTAACAGGGGTTATGATTTTCGCTTAGTCCACAAATGAGCTCAATACTAAGAAAGGTTTTTTGTGGTTGTTTTCATAGTGTAGTTTTCAAACTGCCCTATGCCAGAATGTTTTTTCAATGACATTAACCGGAGTTACCATAACTAAATAACTAAATAACTGACGTCTGACTAAAATTGCTTACTGTACTTTAATAACGTAATATAGTGGCATATGCATCTATATGTACATAATTTGATTAATACAATTTATATATAATTATTAATATTATTATTGTTATTATATATTTTGACAGATGAATGATATGGCAAACCTCATCAATCATATGGCGGCTTTCATATGAGCTAAGTTTATTTAATATTTACTATAAAACCTGCTTCTGACATACACATGAAACAACAGATACACCTGAGGATGGGAACATGTGGGGAAACCTACTTTTAATAATGAGTGAAGCAAAGGCAGACTTCTCTCCCTTCACATTCAGAGCTGAGATGCGATACTCAGCAGTGTCTGTAAAATTACACCTGAAGTACAGAGGAACAACAAGGACACCATCACCCAAAAGAAATACATTCATACCCATTAAACCCACCATGAGACAAACATTTATTCCACTTCTTTGGTACACTGCTATCAAAGTCTATGCAAAAAGATCACAAAGGTTGTTGTAACCACTGCTAAATTGACATTTTCAGCACCCAGTGTTAATTCTCTTACTTTTTTATTTCCAGGGAGTGCATGTTGTAACTGCTCTCTATAGTGTACTTCTCAGGGTGAGCCTTGGCATCAATAAGCACATTATTTTTGTACCTGGTAGGTAAGTGAAGAATTAGACAATGAAACGCACTTTTACACTGATCAAATGCTCTATAAAAATGTAATTCATCAAGCCGTGTGCCACCCACTAGTGTGTGTGTATGTATGGGTGTGTGTATGTGTATTGGACAGTTGCCTGGTTCTAATCTGCTGTTAAACAGAAGCAGAGCTCACCAGGCCACGCGTGGTTTGGGCCAGCCGGCTACAGTGCAGTGGAGGGTCACGTCCTTGCCCTCCCAAACTGTTTGCCCCCGTGGCATCACCACAAACTCTGGAGGATGGGTCAGGCTGTCTGGGTTCATCCTCCTCTGGAACTCCACGTTCTCTTGCATCTACAGCAGGTGGGCAGTGGGAAGTGAGCACACCTGCACCGTATCTGAACCGATTCTACATAAACGGTACTGTGTCCATAATAAAATGTCTGGATAATGGATTATCCTTTGACTGTTTATGGGCAGAAGCAGGAACCTTTAAATGGCGATAAATGTTTGGTTTTTATATCGAGATACAGACCAGACAAACAGAGGAGTCACAGAGCTACAGACCAGACAAACAGAGGAGTCACAGAGCTACAGACCAGACAAACAGAGGAGTCACAGAGCTACAGACCAGACAAACAGAGGAGTCACAGAGGCATAACCTTTCTCCCCAGGGCCATGCGCTCAGCAGTCTCCCTCATGCTGGTACTACGGCTTTTCTTGTCCACTCTGATCTTATAGTCTGTCTCTCTGGAGAAGAGGTTCCTCATGACCACGTAGCCCAGCGCTTCTTCCTTCACCTCCTCCTGACTCTCCATCAGCTCCTGTGTGGCTAAATGACTGAGCAGAGGGATTGAATCTCTTAGGGATGGGCGATATGAGTGCAAATGATTGATCTACATCCTCAGATATAAGAACAGTAGAGGTAAACACTCAACTGAAAACATGATAAGCAAGATCGCTACTGTACAGGCGTTTATCACGTGAAAAAAGTTTCACTTCAACATGTCTTTCAAAAGCAATCCAAAAGTTTACAGTCCTTGATTCTAATCACAAAAATGTTCATTACTGAATTATATCCCATCCATTAGACAGAATAATTGTGATCTGAAGTTGTAATATGGATTTAGTGTGCTAGCAATCTGGATTTAATCTGCTGACTCCCTCCAAGTTAATTTTATACATGTCATGAATAAAATGAACACTTTCTTAAATAAACGGAAAAAAGCAACTTTTTAATCAGGTTTACATTTTTTTTACAGTTACTCCAGTCACCTGCTTCTAAAGACAGGCACCACGTATCCGATGACCTCATCCTCCTGGCCTACTGCCAGGTAGGGCTTCTTGTCTTTTTTGGAGACAGTGCTGAGCTTCTTCACCTGCTTCTTCTTCAAAGCCTTCACCCTGAAGAAGAAACGGCCATCAACCCACGAGCCCTGCAGTCCGAGCTGAAGCGAACAGTAAGTCACACCGAGTCGGATTCACCGACCTGATGGCTTGAATAATTTAATCAACACTTGAATAATTTTAATAAAAAAAACAGAAAAAGAAAAGACAAAATAAAGTGAACCCTCCAGTGTACTGGGGACATTTAGTCTCACGTACGCACTGACGTTTCTGCACTTCTGAAGGAATGAGAAAGGCTTTAGTGGTGTATTTGGACATGCGTTGCGTTAGCTGGAGCATAAAATGCAATCACATGACTACTTTTTAAGAGTCGTAGAAAAAAAGAAAAAACAAAAAACAAAATGATCACCAAACAGTATTTAAAAGTGCTGTAACTTCATGATGCACAGGAAAAGCACAATGTTCTGATGATTCCTGTTGCTAAGGACAAGGCTTTTATTTAATTTAAAAGCAATCATGCATTACATACCACATCACATTCATGTCACTAATTCATGACAATAATACATTACTGTTCTCACCCACCGTCTTACTTGGGTTTAATCACAAGCAGTGAGTGTTTTTCGGTTAGTTTCCCCCCCCCAACATTCAGTCAGCTTCTGCCAGTCATCTCCAACTATTAAACACTGCCAACTGTTTTAACTGCAAAACAGTTTTAAAGAAGCTTTCCTTTGTTTGTGCAGTCAGGCCAAGCTTTTTCTTGCCACATTATGTTTACTACACATTTTGGTTCCCAGGATTTAAAGCATATTTTCAAAGCTCACTGTGACGCATAAAGTATTACTGCTCCTCATGCTGGGAAGTGATCATTGTTTAGAGCTTTGCTGATACAACACATGAACAACAAATGGGCCTCTGAACTGGACCCTAGGAGGAGATAAACCTCGAGGCATGCAAGCAACCCTGATATGTATTTCCAATTGCCGGCAGCATAATGGACTTCCTGCTGTTAGCATTGTTAATAAGTATGGCGCTGTAAGCTCTGCTGTCTGGGGGGATTCGCTGCTTATCTCTAGTGTTGTTACAGCTTATCTACAGACTAGTGCGGCTTGCAAACTCAACACTGGTTTTGAACAGAATTACAGCAATGCACACCTGGCTTACATTTAACCCACAACAAATAACAGAAGCTACATAAAAGTACTTTTATTGAGTAAAAGTAAATATATAAAACAGAACTCTACAAAGAGCTGTGGTTCAAACATGATATAAAAAGTTCCTAAAAAAGGTATACAAAACCTGTCCAGAGAAAAAACAGTATTATGTCCTATTCAAACTCTGATCGTCTTCTAGGAGGAGACTGATATAATTAAAGACTTTCATAACATCTGGGACATATGACGTCTGAGAAGTTCAACGTCTCGAGAGTCTCCTCAGTACTGCAGCTTGCAACACGACTGTGGGCTGTACAGTCTCCAGTACACTTACAGTCCTCATGGCCCTCTTTGATACTGTGTTCCAGTGGCCACAAATAGCACTTGAACCCATTAATAACCTTGGCATATTACAGCGGAGGAGCTCGAATTCCCCCACCTCCACCGGGTCAGGGAGAACAGTAATCAGCCACAGGCAATGTGTCACCTCCGTCTCGCCTGCCCTACTGTCAGCAACATTATGGTACATTCAGCCTGTGATGACTGCTCTCAGAGGTTGGAGTCGCAGCTTAATATTAGCATTGCCTTTATCTTTTGCCACATTACAAAAGTGTTTCAGTGCTGACTGTGTTTTTTGTCAGCAATTTAGTTATTGTTCTGGTCCAAAAAATATCAAAAAAGTAGCACTGCAGCATTAACTGCATAAAAATAAATGTGTCTGGACAGCAACATGAAATAGGACAAAACAGTCTCCACAAAACAGCACCAAGGCAAAAACTCTAAAACAGCACAAGACAACTGGAGATGAAGCAAAGAATAACTGTAGCATAATGTTTTAAGGTCTGTCTCCCCAAAGCTGGATGTGTCAAGGCTAGAATTTACTTTGAGTAGTAATGATTACTCAAGAATGTGGCAGTTTGCTTAGATATGACATGGTCCGGAAACAAAATGAGTCAGTCACTCAGAATACCAACTGGCAAAATCTGAAATCCATAAATCATTAGGGTAGGGTTTCCAGTCATCCATATCTCAGCTCCCAACATTCATCTTTATCTCAGCAACAAGAGATAACACACAGACAGAGAAAAAAGTGAGATAATCTTGCAAGAGTGAATTAGAGAATACTGCTTCCAAGAGACCGTGCTGATGTCATTCTGAGGACGTCACAGAGCTGAGTTAGTAATGACTTCACACAGGAGACCAGGGGTTGTTAGAAAAGCATCCTGAGCCTCTTAGGAAAGGTGCTTTAAATCAGTGCTGTAGCAGGCTGTGATTAGCAAGTAGCATATGGAGGGTTGTCTAGGTTCCAGGTGCCAGGAGGCCACACATTGGCTGCACAGCGGTGCCTCCCCCAGGCCTTCTTACCCCTTGCTGCTCATGTGAGAAGCGAATGACTTGTGGCTAACAGACGATAGAGAGCTTTGGTGGTAGCTGCTCTCATAGCGTGTCTCAAGGTCCCGCAGCTCCTGCTGCTCCTGTTGCACTTGGATGGTTCCCGACATCCTCAGTGGATCGTGGCCGTGCTATTCCTTTCTGACTTTCCCTCTCGATTTGTGGCTTCAAGTAATACTGCCATTTAATCGAGAGGTACAGCAATGACATGTAGATCAACACATAAACTGTAATATTAAAAAGTCCTTATGAACGCAATGCAGAGGCCTAGTACAGGTTTGGATATTAAAATAATTCTGTGATTAAGGAATTATCACTGGTATTTTACCATATATAATCAGTTTTAATTATTGCATAAAGCAAGAATTAAATATACTGATAACAAACTGACATGAATAAAACATGTCAGAAAATTATTTTACCATAACAGAATAATAGAATATGTTTTTAGGTTTGATTGGTATGGTGAGGGGTTAGAACACTGCTTGCCCTAAAGAGGATTTAAGGTTCAGTCCCTTGTCTGGGCAACTATACAACGCCATACCAATAACAGTCCTTGAGCAAGACTCCCATCACTACATTTACCCACACGTCACATGATTAAAACATTATTCTAAACATTAGAACAGAATAGAATAGAACATCTAACAGTAAACATTATTCTAACAGTATCTGGTAAACGGAAATGTACGTTATACTTTGGGCTTCAGCTCCCTCACTGAATGTAAGTATTATGTCATAGGCCTAAATTGTGTTACAGCAAATTTAATGTAATAAGCGACTGGATTACAGGTAAAAGAAGGAACACGCTATATGAACTAGGCTACTTTTTCAAAATTCTTCAGAAAACACAAGCAAAGCCTACAACAAAAGCATGTCACAAACTTTGGGAACTATTTCCTGTGTTTATGCAAAATATGGGCTAATTCTCAAAGCTCAGCAAGGGGGAAAAAAGTAGTTTCTTACCAAACGTAAAATACTGCAGAAAGGGTGGATAGAAGCAGCTGAACTCCAAAAGTAGCGAAAATCCGGGCAAAGCGGCGGGCACAGGGCAGACGAAGGCAAGACGGGACTTACACAGAACAAAAATAATGCTGCCACTCGGCAGATTGCAGCGTACAGTCGCGACCTTGTATGGCTAGCAGGCCCGATAAATTTAGCCCATGTTGGAGAGGCAGGTCATCTCAGCTGCCGGGCTATAAAGAAGACCACGAACGCCTGTGTCGCGCGAATCTCAAACATTATATAGAAAGTTGAAAGGCACACGATAACGAAACAAAGCAACACTGAATTTAAACGATATAGTTGATAGACCCCCCCCCCAAAGAAAAGGTTGTAAGAGAAATTGAGAAATGGTTACCTACAATGGTACGACACCATTTACAGACAGTAAACTTTACCTTGCAAGATAGTTAATCATGCGTATCACTTTGTAGAGGGTTTTATAAAAGGATGGAATACTAATTATGGAATACTAAAACCAAATGTTTGATTGACTGAACTGGATTTGAGAGGGAGAGCAACCTGAAGCATATGGTCCATTTGTACAGTATCTGATATCAAATCACACTGTTTTAGGAACTGATGGTTTAAAAGAACATATGCTTGTTGAGAAAACTGACACATTTTTTCTTACTTCACAGAAGAGAACTCAGAGAGGAAAAACAACTCAAGATTGTGCTGTGCAGTCAAGCATAAGAACATTCTCATAACCATGTCCTTCAAAAGACAGCAAGGCTCTTTTTAATGAGTGATGTTGTGTTCCTTCTGCTTAGATTTCCATGTTGTCATCTAAAGTGTTCTGGAGTGATATTCTTCTGAATAGAAAATGGGGACAAATTATTGTACAAGAACCACAACCTACGTGACGAACAGCCATAAAACCACAATGTTTGTCTCTTTGTACCTTTCTTATTTTACAAACATTGGTTTTGAAGCGAAGTTACATAAAACTTCAAAAAGCACAGCGTGTCTGAAATATTCAACACTGTGCAAAGATTTAATGATTACATAATAGGAAAATAACACACCACCAAAATGGCTTCAAGCATGTTAATATTTAGTCATGATAAAATTAGGACATTACTCAACCACTTAAGTACACAATACAATTCCATTGCACTCATTAGGTATGACAGTTGAACAGTACAAACAGCACCACACGCTGTATATTCGCTTTTGACCATACTAAATTAATAAGAAGACCAACAAATTTTAAATGTTTGTCATACTTAGTAATTAAAACGGTCAAAAAACAGCAAGTGTTACTTAAGTAAACATTCAACTGATCAGTGAATCTTGCAAAGGTTTAGATTTATGTAACATTATGTACTGGGGTTGTAGAGGCAGAAAGATAATCAGCCATACAGAATACTGGATCAAACTGAACTACAGCATCGCAGTGCACCTGAGACTGCTGTATGCATTTCAAACATTAAAAATCCATGACAGGTTTTCTTTTGGACTTCCCATATTAGGACAGAAAGCATATATAAATGCTCCTAAACCTGCTTCAGTACTGAAGCTAATTTCAAGGTTTTCTTCAGTCACTCACAGAGCAACTGCAGGGTAACCACTGAAGTAAAAGCTGTTGTCTCATCACTTTTCAGCAAGGGCTAAATTTTTGGTCTGAATCTTTGCCAGATGGTCCGATATACCAGCTTCAATTTTGTCACACTGAGCTAGGAACCCCTGTGAAGAATAGACAATTCAAAATTAGATTTGGCAGAGTACCTGTCAATTTATTTTATACTTGAAGTCACTATGTGACACTACAACTGTACCTGAACTGTTTTTACAAGTCCTTTTTTCTTCATTCTACAGTCACTGAAATTCTCAGGCAAGTTCTGCAAGCAAAGTTAAAAATGAAATTGTTAATTAAGCAGTTAATTTGACAAACAAAACATCTGTTTATTCAAATAATTCAGTTAGTTAAAAAACAAACAAAAAAAACAACAACATTAAAAAATCTATTACCATAGCATCGATTTGCTCTAGAATCTTCATGAACTGTTCAGCAGCAACTTTCACTCTGTGGTCCAGTTTGTTAAGTGCTTCAGCCTGTAAATCCTTTGCTAAAAATCCCTTGAAATAATTAACACACATCTCACAATGAACTCTGAAAGTATCAATAATCATGTACAGAATTTAAATAAAAGTTAAAAAAAGCCCAGACAAATGAACACATACATTCTTTAGTCCTGTCAACTCGCCATCCACTTTCTCGAGTTTCTTGGCTGTTTGTTCCACGGATTTTTCTATGTCTTTGAGTTTTTTCAGTTCTGCCTCTTCCTCTGGACTGTTCTATCAAGTACAATTTCATCTTTTCAGACCATACATATATCCATTTATGCCACTTAAACATTTTCTAAGTTCATAGCTTACCCTTTTCCCAATCATCATAAGTTTACAGCCTTGCTTTATTCCAAAGCTTGCCAAACTTTCATCCATCTCCTTCAAGGATTTCCCTACAGCATTAAAAACATAATGACAGATCTTAGACTTGATTGTTGAGGTGTTGTTTGAGAAAAGCGTCAAGTTCCTTTTATAATTATTCTGACAGAAGATGCCACAGTGGACAATACAACTAGAATGAAAATCCATTAAGTTGTAACTGTTGATGTTATTCCAGCATATTACCTTTGAAAATGATTTTCTGTGAAGGTGCTGGTACACCTGTAACTTCTGTCAGAGCCTCAGATAAATCCTTAAGTACAGGCTCGTTTCCATCCTGTCCTGTCAGCGTGATGTTGTGTTTGGACGTGCCTGAGAGCAACGGACGCGAAGCGTCAAAACACTACATTACACTTATCACACATTTGCAGAGCATCACTTATGTACTATACCTATTAACTGTTTACATTAGACTAATCACACATTTACATAGAGCATCACTTATATACAACTACACCTGATAACTTTAATTCATATTACTCTATTCTGTATGCTTTAGGCGACACCACCTAGCTAGCTAACTACAGACAGGTACCAGAAAATCACAACGTATCCGGCTCATGATAGCTAGCTAGCTAGCTTATTTAGCTAGCTAACAGGTATCTACATAACGTTAGCAGTTAAGATCATTTTCCGTTAACGTTGCAAGGCAGTAAATGCATATGTAAACAAAACTATAAAACTAACGGTCTTGTATTTCCGTATAAGGCATGAAACACTATAGTGGTGTTTACCATATGCTACTGTCACTGTTATTGTGCTGTCCGCCATCTCTACACTTTAGCAACTACTAGCGGTGCAGCAATCAAACCGGATGTGACGTAGAAAATACTCTCGCCAACGTCTGTCTTACACTGCCACCTAGTCCTTAAAGTTCAAATGAACCGTGACATACACATGTGCAAAAGTATAAACGTTCAGGGACTTGATGGTTTCAAAAAGCATCATTTATTATTACAGTTCCAAAAATAAATATTTAATATGTGTGGAGCAAACGTTGGTCAAACCATTAAAAAAAAGCATTAGCTCAAAATACAATCAAGGTAATCTGAAAGAGCAATCAAGGCATCTACAGTATATTCCTTCATTTCAGTGCTTTATTCATCAATGGTCTGATGACAACATAAAAAATGATTATTATTAATATTGTTTTTATTATTGTTATAATTTTTATAGTGTTAATGAGCTGTTGATATTAATCATAAAATGACAGATTAGAATGCCATTCTTGAATGGCATAAAAACAAAATGCAAAAACACCTTCAATACCACACAATGGGTAAGTGCAAACGGAAGATCTTCATCCCAAAAACATATCCTACATCTATGTTGCTGGGATTTGTGGTAGTCCAAACTCGTCAACCAGAACGCCATCCTGAGGAACAAACAAACATACTGAGAGGTAATCTAAGAACACATGTAGAATGTTTAAGAGGTAATCTAAGAACACATGTAGAATGTTTAAAAGGTAATCTAAGAACACATGTAGAATGTTTAAGAGGTAATCTAAGAACACATGTAGAATATTTAAGCCTTTCTTTTTTAGAATACCTTCTGTTTAGAAGTACTTCAAAACAAGAAAAAAAAAACTTAAGAGAAATAAGTGTGTTAAATGCTGTTTGTGGGATATCGAGAGTGTGCTGTAACCTTATTGGGTTTGCTGTCACTAGGCATCCCCTCTGGGATGGAGGGTGCAGACGAGGCCTCGTCGAGATAGGAGCTGTCATCATCCAGTAGAAGTTCATCCCCAAGGGCATCCAGCTCTGAATGGGAACCAGAAAAATGTGCTGAGATGTATTCTGCATGACTTATGTCTGTGCAATGCATGCATACAGCACCTACCTGCTTCCAGGTCGTTCTCGTCGATGTCCGGGGTACAGTAGCTGCGGCTCAGGGTCTCCTGCACTTCGTTGGCTTCCGCCATCATGTCCTCAAGATGATCCTGTAGGTCCTAAACGTTGGACATATGCAGATTTTCACACCATTTTGAACACCAGGATGCATATATAGTTACTGTTGTGGTGTAATGTTTTATCATATACATCATATAAATCATATATAGAACTTGCTGGATTCTTGTAAGGCCATTATATATACAAGCTACATTTGTGAAAATATCAAACAAAGTTTTATTTCTGCTCAGCATTGCAAACTAAGGACTCTATGATTCTTCTCGACATACTTCAATCTGATCCATCTTCACTTGCTTATAAGCCTTTTTCATTTCTTTTGCTCCAACCTTCATGGCCTCAACCTACAGAGGAATGTAGGTCACAAAGAACATTTGTTACATTTCAATTATACACACATGCATTAGCATGAATGCCCTTAATGATATGGAAAGCTGTTATGTGCAGATCCAGTTGGATTTATGGGTGAGAGACGGGAAACCAGGCTCTAAAAGAGTGCTGACTCAAGTCCTTACTGTTGTTTTGGTGTCTTTTAAAGCCTGAATTGTGTAGTTGGCCTGTTCCATGTTAAAGGACTGCTGAGCAAGCTGATCTCTCTGGCCCTCGTACCTTCACCACAATCAGACAGAAAGATAAATCCGTCAGACATTCTGCAAGAAACAAATTCTTTCTGCAAAAAACAAAAAGATATTAGCACCTTAAATACCTGAAACAAGCCAATGACCAACAAGGGAAAATTTAAGCATTTTATTAGAGTTACAACTCACATTCTTTTCTGTTTGAGCACTCTCATTGCCTTTTGTTTCACTGCATTCTGTAAGTAGAGACTTTATTACAGGCGTACAGGGAGAAAATTTTAAGAAGGAACAAGCCTATTCATCATATATTATGTCACGAGTGATGGCGCCGGTGTAAATTTACCTTTGCCGGACCGTCCCTCATCTTTTTCATCTGGTCCTTGTACTTGATTAACTCTGCGTCGATTTTCGCTATCTTCTTATCGATTGACTCGGCCCTTGCATCTATCTGAAAAGGTGTGCATCATTGCAATCAGCAGCCGTGGTTTTCACGATGTTCATGATGAAACAAATTCCTTAGACGACAAGACAGAAATTAAGAAATAGCTCACATTTCCAATACATTCTGAAATGTTTGGTGGGGCTTGGTTCTTGCTCCGACCAAAAATGCGGTTCATTATTTATCAAGACTTTGATCGGTTTTTTTGTGTGTCAGAGAAAGGCAAACGAGTAAATAAATCTGCATGGGGCTGGCAGAGCATCAGCGGGCACCAATTTCCGGTGGGTCATGAAAACTATCCTAAGCTAGAATAAAAGTCACTGGACCCCCTTAACCGATTTACAAAATATCAAATTTATGTTTCCCCATGATTAATGCTTACGGAGGATATACACATTTTAAATAACCCCCCTATACAATAAATAAAAAGTTAGTGAAAGAAATGAACCATCTGATTTTATTCATTTCTTTGCCTGAGCAACTAAACCCAGCTATGCAGGAAAAGCATACAGGGGGTAACTGAACAAACTCAGATCATACTCACATAGATCTGGATGCTCTGGTCCAACAGCATCACGTTGAAGAGCTTGTCAGAGCCTCTACACCATCCATTCTATAGAAGTCACTATAGAGTATTTAAGCATTAAATACTCATTTACCAAGGCCATCTTCATAAATGTGTGTTTCATAACTACCCAAGATGGCCAAGAATCTTCTGCCATCGAAGTCTGCCATGGCAACAGCAGCACTGTAGAAGCTAAATGCTGAGAGCTCACACAACAAACGAGGACAGTTTGAGCTCAGGATCTCAACCTGCTCTACACTCTTTTGCCATGATCCCACTGTGAGACAGGAAAATTGTCAGCAGCACAATTTTTGTTTGTGTGTGTGTTTGTATGCATAAAAAAACTACATATTTCAGGGTCACCATGGTCTGAAGACACTGAGGAGGTTCAGCACAGAATTTCTTTTCTGCTGTGGTTATGGAAAACATAATGGTTCATTCCTTTATCCCCTTTTCAAGGCATTTCAGTGCACTGACAAACATCAACCATGCATAGAAATTGTAGACTCCATTGTGGTTGGCTGAATTAGCATGTATGATGTACAGTTAGTTACCATGGTAATACCAAAGATGTCTCTATTCAGTGAGCTATATGCCTGCAGCTCACATATAGGCTAGATTAATTTTCTTTAGTTTATTGTAGGAGATGTAATGATCTATGTTTATATTCTAGGTAGAACCTTCTGAGCAAGTCACTTACAATAAATACCTTTGTGTCTGAGTTGATTTCAAGTTATCATATAAACTTATTTGTTAAGAAACTAAAAGCTCTGAATGATATATTGAAGTTGAAAATTAATTTGTCAATGAACCTGTTTGTCCCAGATTGTGGTCATGGCTTTTATATATAACACCATACAATCACTAGCCATTTCATTCGTACCCCTGTTCAACTGCTTGTGAATTAATTTACCTAGTCAAACAGTCACAAGGCAGCAAAAAATGAATTTATGTCAATATGATTAAAACAACCTGCTGAAGTTCAAACTGAGCATCAGAATGAGGAAGAAGGATGATTTAAATGAATTTGATCTTGACATGGTTGTTGGTGCTAGACAGGCTGGCCTGAATATTTCAGAAGCTGCTGATCTACTGGGATTTTCATGCACAGCCATTTCTAGAGTTTACAGAGATTAGTCTAAAAAAGAAAATATCCAGTGAGCGGCAGTTTTTTTAGGCAGAAATGTCTTTTTGAGGCTAGAGGGGAATGGTGAGACTGGTTCAAGGTGATTGAAAGACTATAGTGTAAACCTAATCCTAATCCTAATCCTAACTCAAAGGTATGCAGAGAAGCATTTCCAAATGCACAACATATCAAACTTTGAAGCAGATGGGTGACAGCAGCAGAAGATCACACCAGCTGCCACTCCTGTCAGCTGAGAACAGGGTACTGAGACTTCAGTTTACACAGGCTGACCAAAATTGGTCAGTAAAAGACTGGAAAAATGTTGCATGGTCTGCCGAGTCTCAATTTCTGCTTCAAAGTGCGGATGGTAAGGGCATAATTTGGCATAAACAACATGAAAGCATAAATCCTTGTATCAACGGTTCAGGCTGGTGGTGATGGTATAAATTTTCTTTGCATTAGACGCTTTAAGACCAGGTGAGGGTTGTTTAAATGTCACATCTTACCTCAGTATGGTCAGTTGCAGGATAGTGCACCACATGACAAAGCTCAAGTCATTTCAAACTGGTTTCTTGAACATGACGGTTCATTGTACTCAAATTGCCGCCAAAGTCACCAGGTCTCAATCCAAATAGAGCATATTGGGGGTGTGGTGGTACGAGCAAGGTGTACATACCAAAGTGTCTGGTAAGTGTTTATAATACTGTATTGAGATTTTTAACACTGTAAGTGATGGCCTCTTTCTCGTTAAAGGAGATGGGCCCTTGGGATGCTGAAAATGAAACACTTCTTTTATCAGTGATTATCTTACTCACTCACTTCATTATTTAACAATTACATTTGGGATTGTGTGATTAATCACGTCTCATAGACTATGATTCTGATTTAAGGCTTAACTGAGAATGAGTCTTTTGTGTCAGTTCTAAAGTAAAATAATAAAATAAAGAAAGAATAGACATATTGTAATTTAATAGAATAAAAACAACCACATAATTATTCATGTAATTATACTGATGAATTTAGTGGCATATTTTCACGTACAGATCATAGATCACAGATCATAACAACGTAGCTGTTAACACAGACAAGACTCACTGTAGCAAAATGATTGCTGTAGGCACTTAAAAAGTAAATAAGTGCAAAAATCAAAAGCTATAGAAACAAATCAGTAATATACAATTACATTACAATAAGTACAGCGACGATAAGTAGTTCTGAATTTTGCTGCTCTACAAATTAAGCTGTTAGGTTTTCAGACAAAGAATTTGTGATAAAGTCATTCATACGTGTGAAATAACAAAAGGCACAACAGGTATTACCTTTACTAATAAACAGACTAAAACAAGGATAGGAAATGAATTCAGCCTGTTGTTTTTCGTCTTTCATCGTTATTCACCTCACTCGCATGGTAGAAAACCAGAGATTACAGTGTTAATTTGTGTACAGGTTAATTCAACACTGCGATGCTGGAGGAATCGATGTGTATACGGTTCTGGTCTGATGAGTTAAAATTCACCTGTATTTTCTCCTGTGTTTTCTCCTTGTTGTTACCACCTGATGCGTGCGACTGACCGTCTAACAGCAACTCGATCAATAGAGGAAAACCACTTAATTCGGAAAGTTAAAATCAGTATGCAGCTACTAGAATAACCGCTGTATTTATCTATTCAAGTAAATTTATTTGATCGCCGAAACATGGTCAAGGCACTATCACAGAAGCGTTTAACGTAAACTGTATTTGCTGCTGATTTATTGTTTAGTCACTTTAATTCATAATTTATGTCTGAATCAGATTGCAGAAATCAAATGTTTAAGTAGGTCTATCTTTGACTTGGAAAATCTTATGTGCGTGAGACCTATTGCCTTTTATGACCAGTGCCTGGCACACAAAGAAAAACGAAATGTTCTGCGACATAATATTTTAACAACATTTTTGCATTGTAGAGCATATAATTACGGCCAGACCAATTGTACAGAATCTTCGCGTATATTAACAATCACTACAGCCAGAACGACACAGAGATTTTTCAGTACCTGACCCTGTAAATTTATATCTATGTGAGGTCACGGCACACGGCGAATACATTTACAAAAAACTATATCATCACTCATAAGAGCTAGCGCAGTACTTATCGCGTGATTATTCCTGTCGACAGTATCAACCTGCACTTCCTCCAATGGATTTTCTTGAAAGGAGATATCAGCTTCGCTTTATATTAACTTCTATTCATACTTCATGCACTACAAACGTATGATTCTCTCGATTCAGAGGAAAGGTTCTAAATGGTATTTAACATGAACAACTTAACTACATAAAGTTCTTTAGTCAGTTGTTGTAGAGCCCCCTGTCCAAAAAGTATATTCAAGTTTTGCAGCAAGCAGTGCCATATAGAGATTAGATACTGATATTGAGAGGCATGTTGACGCTAGTGAGATTCTGAGACAAGCACAATTTTTCACATTATTTCACTATACAAAATACACCAGTAGTTCTGAAAGTCAAAGAATGATTGTTCTCCTGCAGCTGAAGGTGTAACTGCTGTGGATGATGCTAAAGAATTGTTCTACTGCTACCTGAGTAATGGTTATGTAACACTGTTTATGATTTTGTCTTGCCTGTGACAGAAAGACTTCAGTCTTAATAAAGTTCATATGTAATCACATTCACAAATACACCTCTGCAGACATTTAAATGTTCACATTAAACATAGACAAAGTCCATTTGCATTACATTCAATTTTCTCCCATAACGTATAGATGGAAAAATGTAATTCTGTAATATTCAGACACAGAGCAATACATACACCGAACCATTCATATTTTATCAGTCTTTGGTCACTGGCTCTTGGGCAGTTCTTAAAAAAATTATATCAGATGAAACCAATAGTGCTGGGTGGGGTACTGACATTAGATTTCAAAATGTACCATTATGGGACAGGCCAGCTTGTTTAGGATATGCAGTCAGGGGACAGGGTAGAGAAGGGCTGAGTTACAGTATCTGAGGTTTCACTCAACTCTCTTGAGACATTCTAAGAATATGCTGAAACATTTGTTTACAAAAACATGCAGATTTCTTCTCAAGTGTTTTAAAATAAATCCACATGTCTGGACATTATTAGAAGTAAATATTTTTAGTCATCACACAGTCAATGTCTCCTTTAATGTGCTTCCTTAAAAATGTGCATGGCAAAGCTACAAGGCAAAGCTACCCTGCTGTGACTCCTCCCCTGCTGTGACTCCTTCCCCAGTGTGACTTCTCCCCTGCTGTAGCTCCTCCTCAGATAGCAGTGGTGACCTGTGTCAGTCCCAGGTCATTTGAGTCCTCCTGGCCTAGGAAGGAGGAGAGCTCCACGTCTAGTCATACAGGCCTGCCACGCCCACCTCCACCTGCACCCTCCACCGGGCACGTGTGCTCACGGATGGTGCTCCGAACACGCAGCGCGCTCTGACCTTCAGTCTGGCCCCGGCCTGGGCAGCAGAAGTCCCGAAAGCAGCGTTTGAAGTTCTCATCCAAGAAGGCATAGAGGATGGGGTTGAGGCTGCTGTTGGTGTAGCCCAGCGCCACGCAGAAGAAGTAGGCACCCGTGACGGCCGTGGTCTCGGGCACATCAGGCGCCAACACCTTGACCAGGATGAAGATGTGAATGGGCGTCCAGCACACCACGAACACGGCCACGACCACGAGCACCAGGCGAGTTATTCGCCGGAGGTTGCGATCCTTCTCACGGGAGCCTGACAACAGGCGCACACTCTTCAAGCGTAGTACCATCAGAGTGTAGCACACGGTGATGATGAGGAGGGGTACCACAAAGCCAAAGATGAAGACACAGATCTTCATCAGTGTGTCCCAGTAGACGTAGGGGTCGGGGAACTGCAGGGCGCATTCTGTGGTCCCTGTTAAAAGAGCAAGGCTGTTACATAGTGCAATCCACCGTTGTGCTATCACCTGCAGCGTTACATTAACATCATTCAGCTGGAGACAAAAGATCCAACGGTTAATTAAACATTCAAAATATGGAATTGTTTTTGTGTTCTCATTAGGAGCTCCTGTGGGTGAGGAACGTTATGATGCACTGAATTGAAACTTCCATATTAATGTAAACAACTTTTATGAAATGACACTATCCAAGCCTCTCTTTATGTCTCTTAATATAAAATTCTTCAGTCATTCATAGCCAGACAGCATTAGCTATTGGGTACCATTGTTGGTCTGAGTGCTTCCGAGGATCATGGCAGGGATACCAGCAGCAGAGGACACAACCCAGATGAGGACATTGATGATCTTAGCCTTGAGAGGTGTGCGGAAATCCAGCGCCTTTACCGGGTGGCACACAGCTACATAGCGGTCCACGCTCATCATGGTGAGGGTGAAGATGCTGGTGAACATGTTGTAGTAGTCAATAGAGATGAAGACCTTGCACACAACCTCTCCAAAGGGCCAGGAGTTGAGCAGGTAGTCTGTGTTCTGAAAGGGCATGCTAGTGGTCACCAGGGCATCAGCCACAGCCAGGTTAAAGATGTAGATGTTGGTGGCTGTTTTCATCTTAGTGTATCTAGGAAAAGAAATGGGTAAAGAGATGAAGTGACAAAACTTTTATTTACATTGTTTAAATGAACGCTAACAACTCTAAATATGCAAGACACTATGTAAGAAACAACTATATGGCCATTTCTAAGTGTTACAGAAAGCAGCATCTTACTAGTAGGCCTAAAAGCCATAAAACATTATGCATGCACGCGCACACAAAAACAGAGTAATCAGTTTAACGCAGCCTGCGTGATTATCAACATCTATGCTATTGCAATTCCCAAATGAGCAAAACAAGCTTTAAGGGGCTGAGACTATTATTTAATAAGCGCTCATATGACGCAAGAAGTGCTGCGCTGCATGATCCACGTGGGGGTGCCAAACCACCTATTGTAAATCTCCTCATGAACTTTTGGCCAAACGTTTCTCACAACAAAATTTCAGAAATCGAAATGGTAGCTCACTTTAAAAGGTACAACCACAGTGTTATATTCCAGTTAGAGTTAATATAAACAAAACACTGTGTCAATAGGCTGTTCACACTCACTCCCTGAACAAGAGTTCTTACCTGATAATGACAAACATCACTAGGCAGTTTCCTACCAGTCCGACAACGAACACTACCGAGTAGATGGCTGTGATGACAGGGATTATTGGAGACATCGACTCGGTTTCGTTCGTCCTGCTTTCATTAAGCGAATAGTTGTTAAGATCAGAGAAGCCAGGCTGCAATGTGAAGTTCGGTAAACAGTCCTCTGGATGTGCATATCTGGATGTGCATTTGTCCTCCTTAAAAATCTCCACCACGTTATTGTCCATCTCCTGAATTAAAAAAAAAAAATTGAAAGAAATTCTCTTCGTGCCACACTGGGTTACGTTTTCTGTCCTTTTTGTTTGTTCATATTTGCAGACATACTTTGAACAGTCAAACTAAATATGAAATAGTATAGAAAATGTACATGTATAACTTATATCAGCATAATAAATCTAAAAGTAAGGCTAATTCTATATGTTTAGTGTTTTAAATAGATATCAGATTCATAAAAACAAAATAATAATAATAAAATCAATATACTTACAGTAAATATTTTTCAGCTGTTGGTTTAAACTGACGAGGTTTAAAATGAAGTGAAGTCTCTGCCTAAAACACCAATGCGACGAGTAGGTTTCTATGCCCTGCACCCACCTGGTTGATGACTGCCGCCCTACTCGCGCGCACTGTCCCCGCCGCTCTTCGCGTTATGACGTCAGAACTCACAGCGATCACGGTAGCCACTCCAAAACACGACTACCACGGCGCGATGGTGAACTGGCAAGTTTGAGTGAACTTCATACGTACTTTAAGTGATTCATTCATAAATTGTTTCGGTCCCAACTTGTTTTCAGTTACATCCATTGGCTAAATAAGAGATCTGCGGTAATCTCAAAGTCGTATCGCTCTTTGGCATTTATATTCAAGGAGGTAAGGTTGGAACAGCCAAAACATGAAGTCGTCCCATTGATACATTCGCATTGCTTTAATGACATTCATTGCCGAAGCAGTTATGTGCAACAACAACAATTTCAGAACGATTTTTAAATCGAAAAAATAAAAGTAACCACTTCTAAAATACTAAGATAAAAGATTAACACATGGCACAGACCAACAAACGTAAACGTTTTAACTTTTTTTAACTACACACCTTTTTATAATAGCCTAAATCAGTGAGGCGCACTAAAGGTTATTTTTATTTCCTTTTTCTTACAGGATAAACGAGCTCCTCCGTCGAAAAATCTCGTCCGTCGAGAGTGTTTATATCGTTTCTGTCAAAAGAGACTAAAGTTACCTGGCGTGGACGGAAATGTTCACATGTTGAGAGTTTTGACGTGGATCTAGAACAGCAATGAATGTAATGCGGATTGACCAGTGCTAATGGGAGGTTTTTGTCTACAGAGGCGGTAATGATTAGAGGTAGAGGGAACTACTTAACAGCTTCACTCAACCGTGAGAGGAAATCAAGTAAATGAGGGAGAAAGATCTTGTGGATTCTTTTTGTCTGAACTCTGTTGTCACAGACATGAGCCCAAGACAATAAAACGTTATATTAAGTTGTTGCGTAAGACCGCATATATCAGTGAAACCTTAGATAAAGATGATTGCGGTACCACTATCATCAAGACCGAGAGTACTAATGGATTCTTTCGTGCTCTTATGCACACTGCCGTATTGATTTAAGCGTAGTCCTTTCACAGCGCTAATGGCCTCTATAAATATACTGTACATCAGTATTAAACTCACTTTTCTCTTTCCATGCCAAACAATGTCAAGATGCCATGTTTTTAAGAGATATGAACGGGTATTTACGTCGTACATTTCCCTCTTATGAACATTGCCTTAGACGAGAGCTTACAAAAGCAGCCAATTACATATTTGGATTAGATTTATAAAAGTCAAATAATAAACGATAGACTTCATTAGACTGACCTTCAACCTCTGAGAATATCTTAACCTGTTGCTTAGTTTGTTGTTGCCAAATGCTTACCAAGGTACAGTAGCCAAATCACTGCCTTAGCGAAATTAAAAACATTAAAAAATACCCCAAATGTAGTAAACGTTCTTGTATGGGAACTGCAGTGCTAACTTAGTTGACCTACTAAGAATTGTAAGTTTTCTGTAGACTCGTGATCAGTTTTTGAAGAGCCCTGTGTAGGGCATGATTGTGACGAACATCATAATGACCTAAGGGGGAAGAAATCTACATACATTAGCCTATATAAACAGTAAATACCCTAGATCCAATCATTCAATTATTCACTAGCAGAACTCCGCTACTCTTTTTATATTACATAATAAGAGATTATTAGAATTTAAACGGTTCTTGCTGGGGGTTCTAAGGACTCACCTGATAACTTCTGATCTATGCCTCTCTGTGGATAAAATATTAATTAACATTCTTAATTTATTCATAGCTCGTTGTGGCTAACAGATACTGCTGGTGTTTGAGTGGCAGTCGTAGGGATGCCGGAAGCAAATCCTGGTTGAGTATGTTTATGATCTCAGCATTAGGCATGTTGAAATTCAGTTTTAAAAAAAAAAAGTATTATTTGACTGTTCTTTTGTGGTACATCATGGCACTTGTCACTCACTATGCTAAAGCCTGACAAATGATTGGCTAAATGCACTCTGGTGCAGCCAGTGGTCTTACATTGCTATTGCTGTCTTTACACCAAACTACCTTTGAAACAATTTGAAACAATTTCACTTGTCGTTGACACATTTCTAATGGCGAATAAAGTTCCAAAAAATTAACCTTGTTTACTATGATGAGTTTTTAGTGTTGGCTCATGTGGTTGGTGGCATGAACATTGTCTGACATAGACAAGCTCTGTTCCATCACCAAAAGAAGCAACAAAATGGTTACAGGAACATGTCTGGTGGGTAGATGAGACATGAGACATAAAGGAGACTCCAGTGAGACACAAGAGCAGCTGTGACCAAACGTGGCTTCTGCTCCATTGTTGATATTTTCTGTGCATTTCCAACAGGAATGATGGAGAACAATCTCATAAGGAATCTAGTTTTTGCAAACAGTGACTCTGCAAGTCTTAGCGAAATCTGTGTCTGTGACTCTGTGATTAAGTCTGTGACACTGGTGATGAATGATGACATTCTATTTAGATCTGAGAGGTCAGACTTTAGTATTTAAAAAGTCTTTTCAGAGTTTTTTCAAAGTTTTCTAGTGTGTAGTTCGTATAGTAATGCCGTAATCTTCAAATCTCAAGATGAGGGGATCATACATAAAAAAAAAAAAAAAATAGAAATGTTAAAAAAGGTCTTTACCCTGCCTCTGGACAGTCAGACTACAAGAAAGCCTATGATTCAATTAGACAAGTCCTGAGAAGTCGGCTGAATGGGAAGAACAACACCTACCAGATATCTCTCTGGCATAATAATCTGGTCAAAGGAGGAGATAGAAGACACTAATATCAAGACAATAAAACTCCACAATGCATAAAAGGTTTCATTACAAATACAGCCATTTTAGACTCTACACTAAGCAGAAGGAGCCAGTGAGCATCAGAGCCACTATCCAAGATGATACAACAAAAGTAGAACATCAGGAAGATGGATCCAAGTGATAAAGTGCTTAGTGAATATCTTAGACAGCAGAATCCTGAGAAGGATGGAGTGTGGATGAGCAGGAAACAGCATGGTATATATCACTGGCAAATATGGAAGTGGCTGAAAGAGAAAAATCCTACCAATAGCTCAAAAAGCTGGATTAAAAGACAGCAGAGAGTCAATCATAGCAATACAAGATCAATAGAGGCTGGGTCTACCACATCAGACTAGACCCCAGATAGAGGCTGTGGAAAGATGCCCATGAAATAATCCAGAATATAAGATGCTAGCAGGCAGAGCATACATGGAATGCCATAACCAAGTGTCTGGCATGGTATATAGAAATATCTTTGTCAAGTTTGGACCGGTTTCAAGATCTAAGCGGGATACTGTCCCAAAGGTGGTGAATGACCAAGCTAAGATCCAGAGGCCTGGGAGCTTGAGGGCCCTGCGTAGTACCTTTGCTGTTCCCAGGACTGCATAT